>CM031240.1:896958916-897449197 GCA_018340775.1 Taxus wallichiana var. yunnanensis | reverse complement strand
TTCTTCATGTCAACAACTTATGTTATCGCACCTCACTCCGCTTGCCAAGGCACGAATTTCTTCATGTCGACACCTTATGTCGTGTGCTCCTTTACTCCGCGCTAAGGTACCTACTTCCTTTCTGTCGAATTTCTCCATGTCAACACATTATGTCGTGCGCCCTTTACCTACACCAAGGCATGAGTTTCTTCATGTCGACACCTTATGTCGTAAGGAAGTGACCTTTACCTTCGCGCTAAGGCATGAATTTCTTCATGTTGACACCTTAATTGTAAGGGCACTTTACCATCTGCTCCAAGGCACAAATTTCTTCATGTCAACACCTTATGTTGTGTGCCCTTTACCTACGCTAAGGAGTGAATTTTTTTCATGTCGACACCTTATGTCGTGCCATCGCCCTATACCTACGCCAAGGTTTCAAATTTCTTCTTGTCGACAACTTATGTCATGCAATCTTTTACCTACTCCAAGGCACGAGTTTCTTCATGTCGACACCTTATGTCATGCACACTTTACTTGCGCTAAGGCGTGAATTTCTTCATGTCGACACTCTTGATGTCGTGCGCCTTTACTTGCGCCAAGGCCTGAATTTCTTCATGTTGACATCTTATGTCATGCGACTTTACCTAAGCCAAGGCACAAATTTCTTTATGATGACACTTTATGTCATGCGCCCTTTACCTACGCAGAGGCACAAATTTATTCATGTCGACACCTTATGTTGTGTGCCCTTTACTCCGTGCCAAGGTGAGAATTTCTTCATGTCAACACCTTATGTCATGCTCCATTTACTCGCGCCTAAGGTGAGATTTTTTCTCCATGTCGACACCTTTTATGCGTCGTGTGCCCTTTACTTGCGCTTAATGGTGATTTTCTTTATGTCGACACCTTATGTCGTGGTGCCCTTTACCAATGCCAAGGTTCGATTTCGATGTTGACACCTTATGTCGCGGTGCCCTTTACCTAAACCAAGGCACGAATTTTCTTCATGACGACACTTTACGTCAGTGCGGCCTTTACCTACGCCAAAGTGAAAATTTCTTCATGGCGACACCTTATGTTATGCACACTTTGCCTGCACTAAGGTGCGCACTTCTTCATGTCGACACTTTATGTCATGCACCCTTTACGTGGCGCTTAAGGTGAGATTTTCCATGTCGACTTCCTTTATGCCAGTGGCGCCATTTACTCACGCTTAAGGTGCGAATTTCTTCATGTCGACACTCTTATGTCATGCGACTTTATTGCGCAATGGCATGAATTTCTTCATGTCGAAATCTTATGTTATGTGCCCTTTACTCGTGCTAAGGTGTGAATTTCTTCATGTCAAGCCTTATTCTGTGGACCTTACTTTGCGCCTAAGGAACGAATTTCTTCATGTCAACACCTTATGTCGTACGCGCCCTTTCACTGCTCCAAGGAAAAATTTCTTCATGTCGACACCTTATGTTGTGTGCCCTTTACCTAGGCCAAGGTGTGAATTTTTTTCATGTCCACACTTATGTCAAAGGAGCCCTTTATCTCTGGGCCAAGGTGCGAGTTTCTTCATGTTTTGACACCTTATGTCGGCACCTTTACTCGCGCCAAGGCATGAATTTATTCATGTCAACACCTTATGTCATGCACCAATTACTCGCGCTAAGGCATGAATTTCTTCATGTCGACACCTTATGTCATGCGCCGCTTAATTGCCGCCAAGGTGCGAATATTTTTATGTCAACTCTTTATGTCGTGGTGCTCCTTTATCTCGTGCTAAGGCGCGAATTTCTTCATGTCGACACTTTATGTGGTGCTCCCTTTACCTCGTGCCAAGGTGTGAATTTCTTCACGTAGACACCTTATGTCATGCGCCCTTTACCTGCACCAAGGCATGAATTTCTTCATGTCGACTCCTTATGTCGTGCGCCCTTTACCTGCACCAAGGCACAAATTTCTTCATGTCGACATCTTATGTCATGTGCCCTTTACCTACACCAAGGCGTGAATTTCTTCATGACGAAAATTTATGTTGTGCATCCTTTACCTGTGCCAAGGCAAAAATTTCTTCATGTCGACACCTTATGTAGTGCACCCTTTACGTATGCCAAGGCGCCGATTTCTTCATGTCGACACCTTATGTCGTGCACCCTTTACTTCGCACCAATGCGAGATTTTCTCCATGTCCACACCTTATGTCATGCGCCCTTTTCTTGCACCAAGGGTGAGTTTCTTCATGTCGACACCTTATGTCGTGCGCCCTTTACCTGCGCCAAGGTGTGAATTTCTTCATGTAAACACGTTTTGTCATGCGCACTTTACCTGCGCCAAGGCGTGAGTTTCTTCATGTCGACACGCGTTACTTACGTCGTGCAACCTTTACCTGCGGCAAGCGCACGAATTTATTCATGTCGACACATTACGTCATGCGCCCTTTACCTGTGCCAAGGTGTGAATTTCTTCATGTCGACATTTTATGTCGTGCACCCTTTACCTGTGCTAAGGCGCGAGTTTCCTCATGTCCACATCTTATGTCTTGCGCCCTTTACCTACGCCAAGGCATGAATTTCTTCATGTCGACACCTTATGTTGTGCACCCTTTACCTGCACCAAGGCATGAATTTCTTCATGTCGACACCTTATGTCGTGTGTCCTTTACTTGTGCCAAATCATGAATTTATTCATGTCGTCACCTTATGTCGTGTACCCTTTACCTGCGCCAAGGTGTGAATTTCTTCATGTTGACACCTTATGTCATGCCCTTTACTTGTGCCAAGGTGCGTAGTTTCTTCATGTCCACACCTTATGTCGTGGTGCCCTTTACTCGCGCCTTAAGGCATGAATTTCTTGATGTCGACACCTTATCATGCACTGCACTTTACCCGCATTCTGCGCGCAACTTTCTTCATGTCGATAACTTATGTCGTGGTGCTCCTTCACCTTCTGCGCTAAGCCGTGAATTTCTTCATGTTGACACCTTATTTCGTATGCATTTTTACTCAGCGCCAATGCGTGAGTTTTTTCATGTCGACACCTTATGTCATGCACCCTTTACTCGCGGCAAGCCACTTAATTTATTCATGTCGACACCTTATGTCATGCACCCTTTACTCACGCCAAGCATAGTACAATTTCTTCATGTCGACACTTTATGTCACGCCCTTTACCTACTGCGCTTTACAGGTGCGTAGTTTCTTCATGTCCACACCTTATGTCAAAGGCGCCCTTTACCTTTCGCTAAGGCATGAATTTCTTCATGTTGACACCTTATGTCGCGTGCACCCTTTACCCGCACTGCAAGGAACAAATTTCTTCATGTCGACACCTTATGTCGTGGTGCTCCCTTTACTCGCGCTAAGCTTCGAATTTCTCCATGTTAACACATTATGTCGTGCGATTTTACTCGCGCTATGCGTGAGTTTCTTCATGTTGACACCTTATGTTGTGCGACCTTTACCTTCACCAAGAGCACTTAATTTCTTCATGTCGACACCTTATATCATGCCCACTTTAATTGCTCCAAGGCACAAATTTCTTCATGTCAACACCTTATGTTGTGCGCCTTTACCTACACTAAGGAGTGAATTTTTTTCATGTCGACACCTTATGTCATGCACTTTACTTCTGCTAAGGCGCGAATTTCTTCATCTCGATACCTTATTTCATGCACCCTTTACCTAAACCAAGGCGTGAATTTCTTCATGTCAACACTTTATGTCATGCGCCTTTACCTGCGCCTAAGGCAAGATTTTCTCCATGTCGACACCTTATGTCATGCGCGCCTTTACTTCGCACTCAAGGTGTGAGTTTTTTATGTCGACACCTTATGTCGTGCACCGCTTACCTACGCCAACGCGTGAATTTCTTTGATGTCGACACCTTATGTCATACGCACTTTTACTCCGCACCAATAAGGCGTGAGTTTCTTCATGTCGACAGATTATGTTGTGCACTCCTTTACTCCGTGCTAAGGCACCAAATTCTTCATGTCGACAACTTATGTCGTGCACCATTTACCTCCGCTAAGGCATGAATTTCTTCATGTCGACACCTTGTTTCGTGTGCCCTTTACCTGTGCCAAGGCACAAATTTCTTCATGACGACAATTTATGTCGTGGCGCCTTTACTCCTGCGCCTAAGGTGCAAATTTCTTCATATTGACACCTTATGTGTAAGGCGCCTTTACCTCGTGCCAAAGGAACAAATTTCTTCATGTCGACACCTTATGTCGCGGCACCCTTTACCTGCCAAGGAAAGATTTTCTCCATGTCAACACCTTATGTCATGCGCCCTTTACTTGCACTAATGTGTGAGTTTATTTATGTCGACACCTTATGTCGTGCTCCTTTACCTCGCACTAACGCGTGAATTTTCTATGTCGACACCTTATGTGCGTGCGCACTTTTACCTCGCACTAAGCGCACGAAGTTTCTTCATGTCAACACCTTATGTTGTGTACTCCTTTACCCGCGCTAAGGCACCAATTTCTTCATGTCGACAACTTATGTCATGCACCATTTACCTCCACTAAGGCATGAATTTCTTCATGTCGACACCTTATGTCTTGCGCCTCTTACTTGTGCCAAGGCGTGAATTTCTTCATTTCAACACTTTATGTTGAGCGCCCTTTACCGCGCGCTGGGGCATGAATTTCTTCATGTCGACACCTTATGTTTTGTGCCCTTCACTCCGCACTCCAAGGTGTGAATTTCTTCATGTCGATAGCCTTATGTCATGTACCTCACGCTTAAGGCATGAATTTCTTCATGTCGACACCTTATGTTTTCATGACCATTTACTTCGCGCTTAAGTGCACAAATTTTTTTCATGTCTACACCTTATGTCGTGTTGCACCCTTTACCTCGCGCTAAGGTGTGAATTTCTTCATGTCGACACCTTACGTCATTCACACTTTACCTCCAATGAAGGTGCGAGTTTCTTCATGTCCAAACCTTATGTCGTGCACCCTTTACCTACGCTTAAGGCACACATTTCATGTCGAAATGTTGTTATGTCTTGGCATGCATACTGCACTGCACTCAAGGCAGGAATTTATTCATGTCGATACTTTATGTCGCGGCGACCTTACCTCGCACTAAGGAGTGAATTTCTTCATGACGACACTTTATGTCGTGGCGCCCTTTAGTGCTAAGTAAAGGCGCAAGTTTATTTATGTCGAAACTTATGTTGTGCACCTTTACCTTTCGCTAAGGCGCAAATTTCTTCATATCGACACCTTATGTCAGTGTGCCCTTTACATGCGCCTAAGGCGTGAATTTCTCCATGTCGACACCTTATGTCGGCGTGCCTCTTACCTATGCCAAGGCGTGAGTTTCTTAAAGTCGACACCTTATGTTGTGCGACCTTTACCTTCGCCAAGGAATGAATTTCTTCATGTCGACACTTTATGTCAGTAGGGCGACTTTACTCCTGCTCCAAGGCACAAATTTCTTCATGTCGACACCTTATGTTGTGTGCCCTTTACCTACGCCTAAGGCGTGAATTTTTTCATGTCGACAAATTTATGTCGTAGCGCCCTTTACCTCGTGATAAGGCAATTTAATTTCTTCATGTGGAAACCTTTATGTCATGTGCCCTTTACTTCGCACCAAGGAGCGAATTTCTTCATGTCGACACCTTATGTCATGAGCCATTTACTGCTTATTTAAGGCTCGAGTTTCTTCATGTCGTAAAACCTTATGTCATGCGCCTTTACTCGTGCTAAGGCACAAATTTCTTCATGTCGAAACTTTATGTCGTGGCGCCTTAACCCGCACTCAAGGGGCAAGTTTCTTTATGTCTACACCCTATGTCGTGCGCCCTTTACCTACACCAAGGCACGGATTTCTTCATGTTGACAACTTATTTCATCCGCACTTTACATGCATCAAGGTGCTAATTTCTTCATGTCGACACCTTATGTCATGCACCCTTTACCTATGCCAAGGAGCTTAATTTCTTCATGATAAAACTTTATGTCGTGCGCCTTTACTCGCACCTAGGGCACAAATTTCTTCATATCGACATCTTATTTTTTGTGCCCTTTACTGCGTGCTAAGGCATGAATTTCTTCATGTTGATACATTATGTCATGCGCCCTTTACCTACGTGAAGGCACAAATTTCTTCATGTCGACACCTTATGTTGTGTGCCCTTTACATGTGCCAAGGAAAAAATTTCTTCATGTCGACACTTTATATCGTACGCCCTTTACCTACTCTAAGGCATTAATTTATCCATGTCAACACCTTATGTCGTGGCGCTCTTATTGCGCTTAAGACGCGAGTTTTTTCAAGTCAACACGTTATGTTGTGCGCCCTTTATCTCGCGCTAAGCGTGAATTTCTTGATGTCGACACCTTATGTCATGCACCCTTCACTATGCCAAGGCACAATTTCTTCATGTCGACACCTTATGTCGTGGCACCTTTACTCGCGCTAAGGCGCGAATTTCTTCATCTCGACACCTTATTTCGTGCGCCCTTTACTCGCGCCAAGGGTGAATTTCTTCATGTCAACACTTTATGTCGTACACCCTTTACCCTGCTAAGGCCTCGAATTTCTTCTTGTCGACACCTTATGTTGTGCACCCTTTACCTATGCCAAGGCATGAATTTCTTCATGTCGATAGGTTATGTCATGTGCCCTTTAAGTGCAAGTGGCAAATTTCTTCGTGTCGACACCTTATGTCGTGCGCCCTTTACCTGTACCAAGGCATGAATTTTTTCATGTCGACACCTTATGTCGTGTGCCCTTTACCTGCGCCAAGGCATGAATTTCTTCATGTCGACACCTTATGTCGTGCGCCCTTTACCTGCACCAAGGCGCTGAATTTCTTCATGTTGACACCTTATGTCATGTGCCCTTTACCTATGCCAAGGCACGAATTTCTTCATGTCGACACCTTATGTCGTGCGCCCTTTACCTACGCCAAGGCGTGAATTTCTTCATGTCGAAACCTTACGTTGTGCGCCCTTTACGTGCCGAGGCGTGAATTTATTCATGTCGACACCGTATGTCGTAGGCTCCCTTTACCTCGCTGCATTGTGAGATATTCACCATGTGGACACCTTGTGTCATATGCCCTTTACTTGTTCAAGGCACGAGTTTCTCATGTCGACACCTTATGTCGTGGCGCCCTTTACCTCAGGCCAAGGCACGAATTTCTAGATGTCGACACCTTATGTCATGCGTAGTTTACTCCGCACCTAAGGCGCGAGTTTCTTCATGTCGACACCTTATGTTGTGCACCCTTTACTCATGCGGTAAGGCACGATTTCTTCAAGTCGACACCTTATGTCGTGGCACCCTTTACTCGCTTCGCGCTAAGGAGTGAATTTCTTGTCAACACTTTATGTCATGCGCCTTTACCTCGCGCTAAGGCACGAATTTCTTCATGTCGACACCTTATGTCAGTGCACCCTTTACTGTTGCGCGGCGCAATTTGTTCATGTCGACAACTTATGTCATGTGCCCTTTACCCGTGCAAGGTGTGAATTTCTTCATGTCAACACCTTATGTCATGTGTTGTTTACTCCCGTGCCATGGCTCAAGTTTTTTCATGTCGACACCTTTATGTCTGCACGCCTTTACTTCTGCTAAGGCGCGAATTTCTTCATGTCGACACCTTATGTCATGCACCCTTTACTCGTGTCAAGGCGTGAATTTCATCATTTCGACACCTTATGTCATGCGCCCTTTACCTGCCTCCAAGGCATAAATTTATTCATGTCGACACCTTATATGGTGCGCCCTTTACTTGTGCTAAGCCAGAATTTTCTAATGTCGACACCTTATGTCGTGGCGCCTTTACCTATGCAAGAGGTGAATTTCTTCATGCCGACACCTTATGTAGTGCGCCCTTTACCTGCGTCAAGGCATAAGTTTCTTAATGTCAACACCTTATGTTGTGGCGCCCTTTACCTCGCGCCTGTGCGTGAATTTCTTCATGTCAACACTTTATGTCATGTGCTCCTTTACTCGCGCCAAGGGCGAATTTCTTCATGTCGACACCTTATGTTGTGTGCCCTTTACCTCATGCGAAGGTAGAAATTTCTTCATGTCTACACCTTATGTCATGCACACTTCACATGTGCCAAGGTGCAAATTTCTTCATGTCGAAACCTTATGTCACGCGCTTCTTTACTTCGCCAAGGCGCCTTTACCTCGTACTCAAGGCGCGAATTTCTTCATGTCAACACCTTATGTTGTGTGCCCTTTACTCGTGCGCAAGGATGAAATTTCTTCATGTCGACACCTTATGTCATGCACACTTTACCTGTGCGCATAGTGCAAATTTCTTCATGTCGAAACCTTATGTCATACGCACTTTACTTGCACCAAGGCGTAAGTTTATTGATGTCTACACCTTATGTCGTGCACCTTTACTCGCGCTAAGGCACGGATTTCTTCATGTCGATAACTTATGTCATCCTCGCCTCTTTACATCCGTAAAGGTGCGAATTTCTTCATGTTGACACCTTATGTCATGCGCCTCCTTTACCTACCCCTAATGAGCTTAATTTCTTCATGACGACACTTTATGTCGCGGCGCCTTTAATTGCACAAGGCACAAATTTCTTCATATCGACATCTTTTTTTTGCGCCCTTTACTCTGCTCTCCAAGGCATGAATATCTTCATGTTGATACATTATGTCGTGGCGCTTTACCTGCGCTAAGGCAACAAATTTCTTCATGTCGACACCTTATGTTGTGTGCCCTTTACATGTGCCAAGGTGCTTATTTCTTCATGTCGGCACCTTATGTCGTACGCCCTTTACCTACACCAAGGCGTGAATTTATCCATGTCAACACCTTATGTCATGCGCTTTACTTGCACCAAGGCGCAAGTTTTTTCATGTCGACACCTTATGTCGTGGCGCTTTATCTACGCCTAAGGCGTGAATTTCTTTTGATGTCGACACCTTATGTCATGCGCACTTTAACTGAGCCAAGGCGCGAGTTTCTTCATGTCGACACCTTATGTCGTGCACCCTTTACCTATGCCAAGGCACGAATTTCTTCATGTCGACACCTTATGTCGTGCACCTTTTACATCCGCCAAGGCGCGAATTTCTTCATCTCGATACCTTATTTCATGCACCCTTTACCTACACCAAGGCGTGAATTTCTTCATGTCAACACTTTATGTCATGCGCCCTTTACCTGCACCAAGGTGTGAATTTTTTCATGTCAACACCTTATGTTGTGCACTCCTTTACTCCGTGCCAAGGCACAAATTTCTTCATGTCGACACCGTATGGCATGTGCCCTTTACCCGCGCCAAGGCATGAATTTCTTCATGTCAACACCTTATGTTGTGTGTCCGACTTCGCACAAAGGTGCGAGTTTCTTCATGTCGACACCTTATGTCTTTCGCCCTTTACCTTACTGCCTGGCGCGAATTTCTTCATGTCGACACCTTATGTCATGCGCGCCTTTACTTGTGTCAAGGCACGCTTTTCTTCCTGTCGACACCTTGTGTCATGCGTCCTTACATTGCTCCAAGGCACAAATTTCTTCATGTCGACACCTTATGTGGTGCGCCCTTTACCTCGTGCCAAAGCTCAAATTTTCTCATGTCGACACCTTATGTCGTGGTGCCCTTTACCCGTGTAAGTGGTGAATTTCTTCATGTCGACACCTTATGTAGTGCACCATTTACTCGCGCCAAGGCGTAAGTTTCTTAATGTCGACACCTTATGTCGTGTGCCCTTTACCTATGCCAAGGTGAGAATTCTTCATGTCAACACCTTATGTCATGCGCCCTTTACTCGCGCCTAAGGTGAGATTTTCTCCATGTCGACACCTTATGCTTGTGTGCCCTTTACTTGCGCTAAATGTGATTTTCTTTATGTCGACACCTTATGTCGTGTGCCCTTTTTACCAACGCAGAGGTTCAATTTTTGATGTCGACACCTTATGTCGTGGCGCCATTTACCTAAACCAAGTGCACGATTTTCTTCATGATGACACTTTCTTTACGCCGTGGCGCCTTTACCTACGCCTAAAGTGCAAATTTCTTCATGGTGACACCTTATGTTGTGCACCCTTTTCCGTACTGCAAGGTGCGAACTTCTTCATGTCGACACCTTATGTCGCGGCGCCATTTACGTGCGCTAAGGTGAGATTTTCTCCATGTCGACTCCTTATGTTGTGTGCCATTTACTCGCGCAAAGGTGCGAATTTCTTCATGTCGACACCTTATGTCATGCAAGACTTTACTCGCGCCATGGCGTGAGTTTCTTCATGTCGACACCCTACGCTGCGTTTGCTCCTTTATCTCTGTGCAGTTATGGAATTTCTTCATGTCAACACCTTATTTCATGCGCCTCTTTACCTATGCCAAGGTACGATTTCTTCATGTCGACACCTTATGTCATGCATTCTTTACTGTGCTAAGGCGAGAGTTTCTTCATGTCCACACCTTATGTCATGTTCCTTTACTGTGCTAAGGCACAAAGTTCTTCATTTCGACAGCCTTTTATGTCATGCACCCTTTACTCCGCGCCAATGTGCGAATTTTTTTCATTTTGAAACCTTATGTCGTGCACCCTTTACCTACACCAAAGAGCGATTTCTTCATGACACTTTATGTCGTGTGTCCTTTACTCCGCGCCAAGGAAAAAATTTGTTCATTTCGACACCTTATGTCAGGCGCGCTTTACTCGCGCTGCTGGCAAGAAATTTTTCATGTCGACACCTTATGTCATGTGCCCTTTACCCGTGCAAGGTGCGAATTTATTCATGTCGACAACTTATGTCGTGGTGCACTTAACCTACGCTAAGGCGCGAGTTTCTTCATGTCGACACCTTATGTCGTGGCACCCTTTATATATGCCAAGGCGTGAATTTCTTCATGTCGACATCTTATATCTTGCACCTTTTACCTATGCCAAGGCATGAATTTCGTCATGATGACACTTTATGTCGTGCATCCTTTACCTCCTCTAAGGCACAAATTTCTTCATGTTGACACCTTATGTTGTGTGCCCTTTACCTGCGCCAAGGCACAAATTTCTTCATGTCGACACCTTATGTCGTGCGGCCTTTACCTTCGCCAAGGTGCGAGTTTCTTCATGTCGACACCTTATGTCGTGCGACCTTTACCTTCGCCAAGGCACGAATTTTCTTCCATATGGACACCTTATCTCATGCGCACTTTACCTGCCTCCCAAGTCAAAATTTCTTCATGTCGACACCTTATGTTGTGTGACCTTTACCTAAGCAAAGGTGCGAATTTTTTCATGTCGACACCTTATGTCGTGTGCCCTTTACCTACGTACCAAGGTGTGAATTTCTTCATGTCGACACCTTATGTCGTGCGCCCTTTACCTATGCCAAAGCGTGAGTTTCTTCATGTTGAAACCTTATGTCATACGCCTTTACTCGCGCCTAAGGTGCGAATTTCTTCATGTCGACACTTTATGTCATGCACCTTTACTCGCGCTAAGGCGCGATTTCTTCATGTCGACATCTTATGTCATGCGCTTTACCTACGCTAAAGCGTGAATTTCTTCATGACGAAACTTTATGTCATGCGTGCTTTACCTATGCCAAGGCGAAAATTTCTTCATGTCGACACCTTATGTCATGCGCCCTTTACCTACGCCAAGCCACGAATTTCTTCATGTCAACACCTTATGTCATGCGCCTTTACTGCGCTAGCAAGGTGCGAAGTTTCTTCATGTCGACACCTTATGTCGTGGCACCCTTTACTGTGCTAAGGCACAAATTTATTCATGTTGACACCTTATGTCAAGCACCCATTACCTCGCGCTGCGTGAATTTCTTCATTTCGACACCTTATGTCATGTGCCCTTTAACTATGCCAAGTCGTGAATTTCTTCATGTCAAAACTTTATGTCATGCGACCTTTATCTACGCTAAGGTGAAAATTTTTTCATGTCGACACCTTATGTGGTGCGCCCTTTACCTGTGCCAAGGCACGAATTTCTTCATGTCGAAACCTTATGTCATGCGCCCTTTACCTCGCACTCTAAGGCTGGAATTTCTTCATGTCAACACCTTATGTCGTGTACCCTTTACCTATGCGAAGGCACGAATTTCTTCATGTCGACATCTTATGTCATGCACCCTTTACGCATACACCAAGGCACAAATTTTTTTCATGATGACAATTTATGTCGCGGCGCCTTTACCTACGCCTAAGGTGCAAATTTCTTCATATCGACACCTTATGTTGTGCACCTTTACTCGTGCGTTAAGGCACGATTTCTTCATGTTGACACCTTATGTCGCGGCACCCTTTACCCGTGCAAGGCAAGATTCTCTCCATGTCGACACCTTATGTCGTGGCGCCTTTACTTGTGCTAAGATGTGAGTTTCTTCATGTCGACACCTTATGTCATGTGCCCTTTACCTGTGCCAAGGCGCGAGTTTCTTCATGTCGACACCTTATGTCGTGTGCCCTTTACTCGTAAGCAAGGAACAAATTTCTTCATGTTGGCACTTTATGTCATCCGCCCTTTACTCATGGCAAGGCGCAAATTTCTTCATGTTGAAATCTTATATGTTGCTCCTTTACCTACACCAAGCGTGAATTTCTCCATATCCACACCTTATGTCGTGCACCCTTACTGCGCATGCTAATGAGTTTCTTCATGTCGAAACCTTATGTCGTATGCGACCTTTACCTTCGCTAAGGCACGAATTTCTTCATGTTGACACCTTATCTCATGCGCACTTTACCATTGCTCCAAGGCACAAATTTCTTCATGTCGACACTTTTATGTTGTGCGCCCTTTACCTAAGCCAAGGCGCGAATTTCTTAATGTGAACGCTTTATGTCATCCACCCTTTATCTCGCGCTTAAGGCGTGATTTTTTCATGTCGACACCTAATGTGGTGCACCTTTACCTGTGCTAAGGCACGTATTTATTCATATCGACACCTTATGTCGTGGCGCCTTTTACCGGTGCAAGGCACAAATTTCTTCATGTCGACACCTTATGTCGTGTGCCCTTTACTGCGTGCCTAAGGCACGGATTTCTTCATGCCGACATCTTATGTCATGCACCCTTTACGTACACCAAGGCACAAATTTCTTCATGACGATAATTTATGTCATGCGCCTTTACTCGCGCTTTCTAAGGTGCAAATTTCTTCATATCGACACCTTATGTTGTGCGCCCTTTACCGTGCTAAGGAACAAATTTCTTCATGTCGACACCTTATGTCATGCACTCTTTACTCGCGCAAGGCAAGATTTTTCCATGTCGACACCTTATGTCGTGCTCAGCCTTTACTTCGCACTAAGGTGTGAGTTTCTTTATGTCGACACTTATGTCGCGCATAGCGCCTTTACCTAGGCCAACACGTGAATTTCTTGATGTCGACACCTTATGTCATACGCACTTTACCGGCCCCAAGGCGTGAGTTTCTTCATGTCGACACCTTATGTTGTGCACCCTTTACTCGCGCTAAGGCACCAATTTCTTCATGTCGACAACTTATGTTGAGCACCATTTACCTCCGCTAAGGCATGAATTTCTTCATGTCGACACCTTATGTCTGCGCCTTTACTCCGCGCGCTAAGGCATGAATTTCTTCATTTCAACACTTTATGTCAGGCGCCTTTACTCGCGCTTAAGGCATGAATTTCTTCATGTCGACACCTTATGTTGTGCGCCCTTCACCGCACCAAGGCGTGAATTTCTTCATGTCGATACCTTATGTCATGCGTACCTACGCTAAGGAATGAATTTCTTCATGTTGACACCTTTATGTTGTGCACCATAAACTTCAAGGCCTAAGGCACAAATTTTTTCATGTCTACACCTTATGTCATGCGCCCTTTACCTGCGCCAAGGTGTGAATTTCTTCATGTCGACACCTTACGCCATTCGCTCTTTACTCCGTATGCGAAGGTGCGAGTTTCTTCATATCCAGACCTTATGTCGTGCACCCTTTACTCGCGCCTAGGCACACATTTCGTCATGTCGAACGCGTTATGTCATGCGCCTTCACCTGTGCAAGGCAGAATTTATTCATGTTGATACTTTATGTCGTGCGACCTTTACCCGCACTAAGGAGTGAATTTCTTCATGACGACACTTTATGTCGTGTGCCCTTTACTGCAAGAAAGGCGCAAGTTTATTTATGTCGAAAACTTATCTTGTGCACCCTTTACCTTTGCCAAGGCACAAATTTCTTCATATCGACACCTTATGTTGTGCGCCCTTTACATGCACCAAGGCGTGATTTCTCCATGGCGACACCTTATGTCGTGCGCCTTTACTCGTGCCAAGGTGTGAGTTTTTAATGTCGACACCTTATGTTGTTCGACCTTTACCTTTGCCAAGGAGTGAATTTCTTCATGACGACACTTTATGTCGTGTGCCCTTTACCTGCTCCAAGGCACAAATTTCTTCATGTCGACACCTTATGTTGTGCGCCCT
Source organism: Taxus wallichiana var. yunnanensis (assembly GCA_018340775.1). Taxonomy (NCBI): domain Eukaryota; kingdom Viridiplantae; phylum Streptophyta; class Pinopsida; order Cupressales; family Taxaceae; genus Taxus; species Taxus wallichiana. The sequence goes on along the minus strand of CM031240.1, from coordinate 897,434,801 downwards.
TTACCTACGCCAAGGCGTGAATTTTTTTCATGTCGATTTTTTTATGTCGCGCCCTTTACTCGTGCAAGGCGCGAATTTCTTCATGTCGAAACCTTATGTCGTGGCGCCCTTAACTCGCGCTAAGGGGAGAGTTTCTTTATGTCTACACCCTATGTCGTGGCGCCTTTACCTACACCAAGGCACGGATTTCTTCATGTCGACAACTTATGTCATCCGCCCTTACATGCATTAAGGTGCGAATTTCTTCATGTCGACACCTTATGACATGCGCCTTTACCTACGCCAAGGAGTGAATTTCTTCATGACGACACTTTATGTCGTGGCGCCCTTTACCCGCACTCTAGGCACAAATTTCTTCATATCGACATCTTATTTTTTGAGCCCTTTACTCGTGCTAAGGCATGAATTTCTTCATGTTGATACATTATGTCATGCGCCTTTACTGCGCTTTTAAGGCACAAATTTCCTCATGTCGACACATTATATCATACACCCTTTACTGCGCTAAGGCATTAATTTCTCCATGTCAACACCTTATGTCGTGGCGCCTTAGTTTTGCGCCAAGACGCGAGTTTTTTCAAGTCGACACCTTATGTCTGGGCGCTCTTTCTCTCGCGCTTAAGCGTGAATTTATTGATGTCGACACCTTATGTCATGCACCCTTCACCTATGCCAAGGCAAGAATTTCTTCATGTCGACACCTTATGTCGTGTACCTTTACTGCGCTTTAAGGCGCGAATTTCTTCATCTCGACACCTTATTTCGTGCGCCCTTTACCTGCGCGCCAAGGGGTGAATTTCTTCATGTCAACACTTTATGTCGTACACCCTTTACTCCGCACCGAGGCCCGAATTTCTTCTTGCCGACACCTTATGTTGTGCGCCCTTTACTCGTGCTAAGGCATGAATTTCTTCATGTCGATAGGTTATGTCATGCGCCCTTTACCCGTGCTAAGTGGCAAATTTCTTCGTGTGGACACCTTACGCTCGTGGCGCCCTTTACCTCGTACAAGGCGTGAATTTTTTTCATGTCGACACCTTATATCGTGTGCCCTTTACTCCCGCGCTTAAGGCATGAATTTCTTCATGTCGACACCTTATGTGAAGTGCGCAGTTTACACTCGCACTAAGGCACGAGTTTCTTCATGTTGACACCTTATGTCGTGCGCCCTTTACCTATGCCAAGGCACGAATTTCTTCATGTCGACACCTTATGTTGTGTGCCCTTTACCTATGCCAAGGCGTGAATTTCTTCATGTCGACACCTTATGTTGACGCCCTGACTCGTGCCGAGGCGTGAATTTATTCATGTCGACACCTTATGTCGTGCTCCCTTTACCTGTGGCATTGTGAGATTTTCACCATGTCGACACCTTATGTCATACGCCCTTTACTTGTTCCAAGGCACGAGTTTCCTCATGTCGACACCTTATGTCATACGCCTTTACCTGTGCAAGGCACAAATTTCTAGATGTCGACATTCTTATGTCGTGCGCAGTTTACTCCGCGCTAAGGCTCGAAGTTTCTTCATGTCAACACCTTATTTTGTGCACCTTTACTACGTGCGCTAAGGCACGAATTTCAAGTCAACACCTTATGTCGTGCACCCTTTACCTACACCAAGGTGTGAATTTCTTCATGTCAACACTTTATGTCATGCGCCCTTTACCTGTGCTAAGGCACGAATTTCTTCATGTCGACACCTTATGTTGTGCGCCCTTTACCTGTGCCAAGGCGCGAATTTCTTCATGTCGACACCTTATGTCATGTGCCCTTTACCTATGCCAAGGTGTGAATTTCTTCATGTCAACACCTTATGTCATGTGTTGTTTACCCGTGCCATGGCTCAAGTTTCTTCATGTCGACACCTTATGTCTTGCGCCTTTACTTCGCGCCAGGCGCGAATTTCTTCATGTCGACACCTTATGTCATGCGCCCTTTACCTACGCCAAGGCGTGAATTTCATCATGTCGACACCTTATGTCATGCGCCCTTTACCTGCTCCAAGGCACAAATTTCTTCATGTCGACACCCTATATGGTGCGCCCTTTACATGTGCCAAGCCAGAATTTTCTAATGTCGACACCTTATGTCGTGCGCCCTTTACCTGCGTAAGAGGCGAATTTCTTCATGTTGACACCTTATGTAGTGCACCCTTTACTGCGCCAAGGCATAAGTTTTTAATGTCGACACCTTATGTCGTGCGCCCTTTACCTACGCCCAAAGCGTGAATTTATTCATGTCAACACTTTATGTCGTGTGCCTTTACCTACGCCAAGGCGTGAATTTCTTCATGTCGACACCTTATGTTGTGTGCCCTTTACCTGTGCCAAGGCACAAATTTCTTCATGTCTACACCTTATGTCATGCACACTTTACATGTGCCAAGGTGCAAATTTCTTCATGTCGAAACCTTATCTCATGCGCTTTACTTGCGCTAAGATGCTCCTTTACCTCGCGCTTGAGGCACGAATTTCTTCATGTCGACACCTTATGTTGTGTGCTCCTTTACGTGCAAAGGCGTAAATTTCTTCATGTCGACAAAGCTTATGTCATGCACACTTTACTCGTGCAAGGTGCAAATTTCTTCATGTCGAAACCTTATGTCATACACCCTTTACTTGGGCCAAGGCGCAAGTTTATTCATTTCTACACCTATATCGTGCGGCGCCTTTACTGCGCGCCAAGGCACGGATTTCTTCATGTCGATAACTTATGTCATCCGCCCTTTACATGCGTAAAGGTGCGAATTTCTTCATGTCAACACCTTATGTCATGCACTCCTTTACCTACGCCAATGAGCGATTTCTTCATGACGACACTTTATGTCGTGGCGCCCTTTACCTGTATACTAAGGCACAAATTTTTTTCATATCGACATCTTTTTTTTGCGCCCTTTTACCGCCCCAAGGCATGAATATCTTCATGGTGATACATTATGTCACGCCCTTTACTCCGTGCCAAGGCACAAATTTCTTCATGTCGACACCTTATGTTGTGTGCCCTTTACATGTGCCAAGGTGCGAATTTCTTCATGTCGGCACCTTATGTCGACGCTTTACATACGCCAAGGCGTGAATTTATCCATGTCAACACCTTATGTGTGCGCGCTTTACTCGCACCTAAGGCGCGAAGTTTTTTCATGTCGACACCTTATGTCGTGGTGCCTTTATCTCGCGCTTAAGGCGCTAATTTTTGATGTCGACACCTTATGTCATGCGCACTTTAATCGAGCTAAGGCGCGAAGTTTCTTCATGTCGACACCTTATGTCGTGGCACCTTTACCTATGCCAAGGCACGAATTTCTTCATGTCAACACCTTATGTCGTGGCACCCTTTACCTCCGCCTAAGGTGCGAATTTCTTCATCTCGATACCTTATTTCATGCACGCTTTACCTACACCAAGGCGTTAATTTCTTTATGTCAACACTTTATGTCATGCGCCCTTTACCTGCGCCAAGGTACGAATTTCTTCATGTCGACACCTTATGTTGTGCACCCTTTACCTGTGCCAAGGCGCGAATTTCTTCATGTCAACACCGTATGGCATGTGCCCTTTACGTGCGCCAAGGCGTGAATTTCTTCATGTCAACACCTTATGTTGTGTGCCGTTTACCCGCACAAAGGTGCGAGTTTCTTCATGTCGACACCTTATGTCTTGCCCATTACCTCTCGCTAAGGTGTGAATTTCTTCATGTCGACACCTTATGTCATGCGCCCTTTACCCGTGTCAAGGCGCGAATTTCTTCCTATCGACACCTTATGTCATGCGCCTTTACCTTCCAAGGCACACATTTCTTCATGTCGACACCTTATGTGGTGTGCCTTTAATCGCGCTAAGGCTCAAATTTTCTCATGTCGACACCTTATGTCGTGTGCCCTTTACTCAGTGTAAGAGGTGAATTTCTTCATGTCGACACCTTATGTAGTGCGCCCTTTACCTACGTCAAGGCGTAAATTTTTAATGTCGACACCTTATGTCATACGCCCTTACCTCGTGCCCAAGAGCTTAATTTCTTCATGTCAACACTTTATGTCGTGTGCCCTTTACTCCGCACCAAGGCGTGAATTTCTTCATTTGACACCTTATGTTGTGTGCTCGTTCTAGTAAAGTACAATTTTATGAAAATCGGAGCTTCGGAGTCCAAAGTTTCCGCACAAACGTTGACTTTTCTCCTCTTTCGTGGGCCATTTCGCTTTGGCGTCAACGCATCCCTTTTGTCCCAATGTCCCAAAGGTTGCTACAGGACAAATTCTTCTAAACCACCGAAATGGGCTTCCATGTCCCTTTTCTCACGGTGACACGTGGCGTGATCTCGATTGGCCTTGGCTCTTTTGCTATTCAAGCGCCCCGCGTGTCCTTTGTCCCATTTGGTCCAAGGAAGTTCCCTGCTTTTCGCCGAACCGGGTGGTTCGCGTACTCACACCCCGGATGTCCCATTTGCTTGGACCGTTTGGGAAAAATTTTCCGATTCGCCTCGGCTCGCGGGCCAGGTACTTTTGTCCCGCGTCTTGACTGAAAGTTCTCATTTTTCGGCCGATCCGCCTGGTTCACAGACTTCACGATTTCTTTTCGCCCAACTGCTCGGGCTACCTTGACTCATTTTGTCTGTTGGCGATTCAGCTGGCTCAGATGTCCCAACTGTCCGACTATTGCAAGGACTAGGACTTAGCCATTTTTATGATTTTTTCTAGCCCGAGCTTGTTTTTTGCAATTTTTTACATTTTCTCAGAACTTGCTTTCTTCTACTTGGACAAGGGAGTTAGAAAAATATGAGGGGACCCTAGAAACATGAATTTTGTCCAGACTCAATATAATTGCTTAGGACTAAAGAATTTGATGAATGTTATCAAAATTACCTTGAGGGGTGAATTTTGGATAACAATTATGTCGCAGGCGATTTTACCGCGCTAATGTCCGAGTTTCTTCATGTCGACACCTTATGTTGTGCACTCCTTTACTGCGTGCTAAGGCACGAATTTCTTCATGTCGAAACCTTATGTCGCATTACACGCATCGCTCGTGCCAAGGCGTGAATTTATTCATGTCGACACCTTATGTCGTGCGCGCTTTACCTGCGTGCTAAGGCGTGAATTTCTTCATTTCAACACTTTATATTGGCGCCTTTACCTACGCCAAGGCGTCTATTTCTTCATGTTTGACACTTTATATCGTGCGCCTTTACTCGCGCCTAAGGTGCTAATTTCTTCATGTTGACACCTTATGTTGTGCGACTTTACGTGCCAAGGCATGAATTTCTTCATGTCGACACCTTATGTCATCGTCCTTTACTCCGCGCGCTAAGGCGTAAATTTCTCCATGTCGACACCCTATGTCGTGGCGCCCTTTACTTTTGCACCAAGGCGCGAGTTTCTTCATGTCGACACCTTATGTCGTGGCGCTTTACTCTGTGCAAGGCACAAATTTCTCGATGTCGACACCTTATGTCTTGTGCAGCTTTACTCGCGCCAAGGCACGAAGTTTCTTCATGTCGACACCCTATGTCGTGGCACCCTTTACTCGCGCTAAGGAACGAATTTCTTCATGTTGACACCTTATGTCATGCACCTTTACTCGCGCCTAATGCGCGAATTTCTTCATGTCAACACCTTATGTCATGCGCCCTTTACCTATGCCAAGGCACAAATTTCTTCATGTCAACACTTTATGTCGTGCGCCTTTTACCCGTAAGCAAGGTGCGAATTTCTTCATGTCAACACTTTTTGTCATGTGCCCTTTACCCGCAACAAGGCACAATTTCTTCATGTCGACACCTTATGTCGTGCATGGCGCTGCTGTTTACTTCTACGCTAAGGCTCGAGTTTCTTCATGTCGACACCTTATGTCATGCGCCCTTTACTGTGCAAGGCGAAATTTCTTCATGTCGACACCTTATGTCGTGTGCCCTTTACCTCGCACTCAAGGCGTGAATTTCTTCATGTCCACACCTTATGTCGTCAGGCGCCCTTTACTCGCGCTTAAGGCAAGAATTTCTTCATGTCGCAATGACCTTTATGTCGTCGCCCTTTACCCGTGTCAAGGCACGAATTTCTTCATGTCGACACCTTATGTCATGCGCCCTTTACTCGCGCGCGCTAAGGAGTGAATTTCTTCTTCGACGATACTTTATGTCGTGCACCCTTTACCCGCACCAAGGCAGTAAATTTCTTCATGTCGACATCTTATTTTTTGCACCCTTTACCTATGCCAAATCATGAATTTCTTCATGTTGACACATTATGTCGTGCACCCTTTACATGCGCCAAGGCGGGAATTTCTTCATGTCGACACCTTATGTCGTCGCACCCTTTACCTCGTCGCCAAGGAGTGAATTTCTTCATGACGACACTTTATGACGTGCGTTCTTTACTCCGTGTGCCTAGGACTAAATTTCTTCATGTCGACACCTTATGTTGTGTGCCCTTTACCTGTGCCAAGGCGCGAATTTCGTCATGTCGACACCTTATGTTGTGTGCCCTTTACCTGTGCCAAGGCGCGAATTTCGTCATGTCGACACCTTATGTCTTGCGCCCTTTACATGTGCCAAGGCATGAATTTCTCCATGTCGACACCTTATGTCGTGCGCCCTTTACTTGCGCCAAGGCATGAGTTTTTTCATGTTGACACCTTATGTCGTGTGCCCTTTACTCCGCGCTGCCGCGAATTTATTGATGTCGACACCTTATGTCGTGCAGACTTTACTCGCGCTAAGGCGCAAGTTTCTTCATGTCGACACCTTATGTCGTGCACCCTTTACCTATGCCAAGGCACGAATTTCTTCATGTCGACACCTTATGTCGTGCACCATTTACCTACGCCAAGGCGTGAATTTCTTCATGTCAACACCTTATGTCATGCACCCTTTACCCGCCCCAAGCGCGAATTTCTTCATGTCGACACCTTATGTTGTGCCCCCTTTACCCTGCATGGAAGGCGTGAATTTCTTCATGTCGACACCTTATGTCATGCGCCCTTTACTTGCACCAAGGCGCGATTTCTTCATGTCGACACCTTTTATGTCGTGCGCCAAGGCTCGAGTTTCTTCATGTCGACACCTTATGTCTTCTTGCGCCCTTCACTTTTGCCAAGGCGCGAATTTCTTCATGTCGACACCTTATGTCGTGCGCCCTTTACCTACGCCAAGGCATGAATTTCTTCATGTCGACACCTTATGTCTTCAAGGCCCTTTACTCGCGCCAAGGTGTGAATTTCTCCATGTCGACACCTTATGTTGTCCGCCGTTTACTCCGCGCTAAGGCTCAAATTTCTTCATGTCGACACCTTATGTCGTGCGCCCTTTACCTCGCACCAAGGCGTGAATTTCTTCATGTCGACACGTTATGTTGTGCACCCTTTACTTTCATTGTTTTCCTTTATCTACCCAAGGGGGAAGATATATGCAATGTATTTGCATAACAACTGATTAACACGATGAGATCCCTCTCCACCATGAGTTCGAGATTTTGGTGTGATGGCATGTCTTTTAGCTCGACACCTGGGCTTGAAGTTAGAGCGTACTACCCTAGTGTAGTTCTGGGATGGGTGACCTCCCGGGAAAATTCCTAGTGTCACTTCCTCTTAATATGTTGTTGGGCCTGATTGGGTGTATACCTGGCTCCATAATGTGGGAGGGTGATGGTGTATCAGCTATTTAACACGATAAGATCTCTCTCCACCATAAGTTCAAGCTTTTGGTGTGATGGCAAGTCGTGTAGCTCTGATACCACCGATTAAGCACGCCAGCCCCAGAGTAGTTCTGGGATGGGTGACCTCCCGGGAAATTCTCGGTGTCACTTCCTCCTAATGTTGTTGGGCCTGATTGGGTGTATACTAGCTCCATCGTGCAAGAGGGTATTGGCGTAGCAATTGATTAACACAATGAGATCCCTCTCCACCATTAGTTCAAGCTTTTGGTGTGACGGCAAGTCGTGTAGCTCTGATACCATAAAAGGAACGATAACCAGATCGTACCAAGCCAAGAACATAGATGCTAATCAAACACCATGATCAATAAGACGAAAGTAATTTGCGTAATAACTTTACACAAAACCTTTTCAAAGAAATGAGTACCAATATCATATATTATTATGAAACTCAATGAAATACAATGAGAATGGGCCTTGCTTATATAGGTAAGGAATAACATTCTAAGAACCAATCAAGGTCTTAGATCAAGCCATAAATCATGGAAAGGACTAGTCATCAAAGAACTAGTCAAGTCCATAGATTTATGAGAGAACTAGACATCAAGGATCTAGTCAATACCATAGATCTAGGAAAGAACTAGCCAATACCATAGATCAAGGAAATAACTATACCTAACAACTAGATAATATCTCCTAATATCTAAACAAATAAAAAGAATTATCCACACACATAAGTGGGTGAGGATAAATACAATAAAGGTAAATATTATACCTAGGTGAACATGAGCTAAGGTAAATACCTACTCTAACACGAGAGTTGTAGACATTCTGTGGGTGTTGTGATTATGCATCAACATTTATAGTTTAACGTATCCGCTTATGAATTATGCGTTTACATGACCTTCAAGAAAAAGAGTAATTAGAGTTGCTAGGATTTATTGCTTGGGTTGACCTTTGACCCTAGATTTTCCTATTTCAACCCCCTTCGAATTCACCCATGTCAGACTTGACTCATCGCACATTTGAATACCTTTGTTGGAAATATAGTTGAAGTCACAAAGATGGCTCCTAGAATTTCATGCGTTCTTTGATAACCTAATGGGCCAAACAAAGTTTCTTATTATTGAAACTCACAGTCGATACTACTTGCTACCAAAAAATTTCCATGAAATTTGTGGTCCCTTATCGTAATGATTGTGTTTTCTCCGTTAAATGATTAATACAAATTGTACCTCTTTCATTTGTGCTTCCTCTTAAGACAAAAATATTTTGATTGTTCCCCACAACACTTCTCCCCTCCCTTAACTTCTCCTCCCTCAAACCCCTTCATCATCGAACCTCTTCTTTACCCAACTTTTCACACCCTTCAATTTTACTTCTTTTTTGCATCCCTTTCCACATTTCCATCACACATTTAATGTGCGATAACTAGTTTTAGAAATATTAAATATCTATTTGTACAATAATCACATCACTAGAATTTTATAATTTTAAATAACATGAATCCATTCTAACATACTTTCCAAAAGTTTATAATAATTAATAAATGATAGAAAAAATAATGCATAGTAAAGATCACGGGAAAAAGAAACACATTGAAATGCTATAAAGTAGTTTGATAAAGTAAATATCAATATTATATTTTAATAATCTATGTTATTTGAAAAATATAACCAATTCATTTATATCTTTGTTGAGCACAATATGAGGATCATGACATCTTAAGTGACGTGGACTTAGTCAAAATGGGATCGTAATGGATTGTTGTTAACAATATTACCAAAAATATTGGAAGCCTTTAAATTCTCAGATATCGTGAAGCCTTATTTTGTGATTAGAATGTTTTGTCACTTATCATTCTATTGAAATATGTAATCTGAGACATCCATTTCTTATAAATTTGGTTTTCCTCGCCTTCACATTGCGGGTTTGATGTGGAAAACTTTTTTATTATTGAAAATTTAATTCAGCAAAAGCGTTTAAGAAGATCTGTAGTTCGAGTAACAGATGATGATCATCATCATGGAAATTTTTTACAACCATATCTTCGAAAAACATTAATAAATTATTAATCAGGTCTGATTGTTAGGTTTTTCCTGGAATAATCCACTCTTACTCGAATGACTTGCACGCAAATAAAATTGAAGCAAGACTTGATATTACCATTATAAATTAATAACTTGTTTTATTTATTTTCTTTGTTGTTAGTATGGAAAAAATGATTTAATTGAAATATAGAGGAATTTGGCTATTGTGACAGTGCAAAGGCATTTTTTCAATTCAAAGAGTAAATTTGGGAATTTTTTTGAACTCAGATCTGATGTCAACAATATGAATTTGTTTCTTTATTGACTTTTTATGTTGTTGAATACATCAAGATAACTACTATTGATCAGAGTAAGTTATCCCAAATTCACCTCTCAAGGTGAATTAGATAACTTACATGATTCTTCGAGCTTAAGTAGGTTGAAATGCTTCGAGGGCCAAAATTTGATTTTTCTGTGGTTCCACTCCTCTTTTCTCTAACTCCCTTATCCAAGGAAAACCCAAAGAGTTAGTAAAACATTGTAAAAATATGAGAAAACAAGGTTGCAGCGTATTTTAATTCAAATCGGGTCTAAAAGCTATCGATGGAAGCAAGGCGGATCGCACTGTGGTTCATCATACCAAATTCGGGCCTAAAATGCTAATGAGACAATGAAATGCAGAAAATTTGGGTTTTTTTAGCGCAAGCCGCACAAGTTTAGCTGGAACATTTGGGACCTAAAGCCCCGATTTCCCAAAATGGGCAAAAATAAGTGAAATTGGCAAAATCAAGTGTTTTTGTCCCATGTGGTCCATGGGACGTCATGACAGCTGGGACCCACAAAGCCGAAATGGCCGATTTGGAAAGGAATCGGTCAATCCAGGTCAGAATGTTCCAGGCCGCACATGGGACATCGGGATACTGGGTCCGTAATGGATGAAATCACCATAGAAAGAGAAATTCGATTAAGTCAGATATTTTCAGTCCAAGCCACACAGTTTCACATGGAACGTTTGGGACTCCGGAAAGATAAAAAGCCACAACCAAAGAGAAATCAGAAAATTCTAAAGTTTTTGTCCCATGTGGTCCATAGGATAGTCGGGACATGTAGGAGGTCATTGACCCTCACGGCCTAGCCAATGTTGGGACATCCGGGACACCAAGACCCAAAATAGCCACATGCAAAGGAAAACTTCAAATGGCCATAAATTTTGACCCCAAGCTCTAATTTTCACAAAATTTTGTTGAGCGTAGCTTTATGAAAATAAAGAAAACATCTTCATCCCCATTCAATCAAATGCTCATTCCCGTTAAATGACATAAATGCCTGATAGACCCAAAATAGCTACCCGCACTCAGAAGGCCATAACTTTTGCATTTCTCAGCAAAAATGCACAAAATACGTACCATTGGAATCATGTATCCGAGACTGACACACAAAAAATCAAGAAATTCAGAATTTGATGAGAAATAGTTGATACATATGTAAAAATGTAGCCATGTTTAGATTAATGTTTTATTTGGTAGTTGGGATGCATTCAATGAAGCATGGGCTGGCATTTCTCACTACTAGAAGTCATGGGACAAAGATGGGGAGCATTTTGCAAGAAAAAGAACATCATTTCACTTATTTTACTATATCTTGCAAGTTGTTGAAGGATAGATTTTAGGATTTTTCATTTTCCTCTCTCTCTCTCCTCTTAGAAATCTATAAATTGGAGTGTTGGGCTCATTGTAAAGGAGATAGTTTTTAGTAGAAAAACTCTGTCAAAATTTGTTTGTGGAGGCCAATGTACTGCAGCCCTTGTAGTGGACTCCTTGCATGGTGATCTAGGCCCTTGTTTTGTAACATATTGAACTATGCATATCAATGAAGAAATAAATACAAGTTTGTCGATGTATCTTCCCATCGTGATTGTTGTATTCCTCTTTCCCTTCAATATCATTACAAATATATTGTGTCTATCTTATACTCTTACAGGGATTCATTTTACTATGCATGTATGGAATATTTTTGTGAATGCAATTGCTAGATTGTGGAGAATTGTAATCACCCCTTCTAATATGCACCTTGCTTTAACTTTCCACACATTGTAAGATTATTCTCACACCCCGCTTTTATTGTGTATCACCGCTTTATTTTAGGCTTTGTTTTCATGCACTTTCTCTCCCCGGTCCTGAAAAGTTAGATTAGGAAAATATAGTTTTTCCTACATTAGAGTAGGTTGTGGTAGGTAGTTTCAGGAGCAAGAACCGGATTTCTCTAGATGTTTATCTCAAGTAGCAAGTCCCCAAACTTCAAGATAGTACCTATGTTACCCAATCATATAGTGAGCTCAAGCACACAAACTTTTGCAAACTCGTAGGGTGTGTGATACGGTGATAACAATAACTTAATTATGTCTAATTTATCTCCAACTCCCTTCATTGTTTGTGAGGGAGGATAACTTATGCACTTTGATTTCACTTGTATTTTTATTTTTCAATCATTGATTATTATTTATTATTATCAATTTTATTACATATGATTATATTGTTTTCTCTTTTTTATATTACTACTTTATTAGTGTTTGAATGCCCACATTTTACACACATCATTACAACACTAAAAATACCGAATAATTGTTTTTACTTATATTGAGTACACATGACACTACAGTGATCACCTAAGAAAACACACAACACATGATATATTTGGACAACCATTAACCCACATAGATAACATGAAACCAAGTGATGCACATCAAGGCCACTTTATTTAAAATAACAAGGCACAACATAATGATTCAACTATAGTATAAACTTTACAATAGGGTCTTCCCATGACATGATATTTTTCAGATTACACATTTATTACAATCATGTTTTAATATTTAAATTAAGTTCTAGAAGGGCTCATTATATGTGATTCATACATTTCTTTTCTTTTTTTTTTCGAGATTTCCTTATACATTTTAACATTTAACTTACAAAGGTGTGTCCTTAAATAAGGATCATCTACATTATTTCAATTAGTTATTCAATTCGCTCACTAATAGGGTATTTATTTACACATAAAGGTATTAGGCCTTACCCCTAGGATTCACATCAAAGGGAATGCACCTTGATCTTATATCATACCTCATTTACACAATGGAAAAAATTGTAAATCTAAAGGATGTCAAAATCACACATTTTTTTGTTTAAGGAATATATGTCACATTTCCTTCATTTAGTTATAAATTGATAGTTGATTTAGTACAAAATAAGTATTATACAAAATAGGTTATTTATCCACAAAGAAGAGGGTTTAATCACATTACAAGGAAGATCATGTTTCACTTTTCCTGTGGAATAACATCTCATGATTACACTTCCCAAGGCCAAGTGCCAATTATAATTTTACTAAAACTATGCTCCAACAATTACTTAAGGATTCTAAGGTTATTAACATGGTAACATACTTCCTTATTTTTGTCCCTAGACTAGGTTCCCCAAGAATCATTTACAACCAATTTAAGAGGGTTTAACCTAACACCCACAATCCAAAGCGTGGAAAGAGGATACACTGTGCTTTAGAAATACCTTAAAATTGGGGTCTGTCAAATTTGATAGAAAGGATTCAAGGTTTTGATCAAGATATTTCTATTAGATTCACCCAGGGATGGAAGAATCAGGTTGTCAAATACAACAACATGGAGGTTGAGATCACGGAGGAGCTCATCGCCCAGATCACGGGACTCAGTCTTGATGGCACAAAATTCTTCAATAAGAAGGTAGATAGGGAGGTGGAGACTAAGAAATTCCTGGACGATGGGGAGAATCTTGAGTTTGTGACTGCCGGCATCAAGGTGGCTTCGATTCCTGAGCCTTTTGCTGAGCTAGCCAGGATGGTTGTTAGGTATGTAACTCTTGAAGGAAGATTTGTGACTATACCTCAAAAACATTTGATATTTCTTAACCACTTTCATAGAAATATAACCATCAGCTTCCCTCACTACTTGATAAACTCGCTGGAGAAATCAGTTAGGGAAGTTCAGATCCATTCTAGGGTTGTCCCTCTGCATCAAGGGCTAATCCTGCTGATCCATCGGCACTGTTCAAACTATCCCCGCATGAATCCTACTCCACCCTCTTCCTCCATACCTCCCCTTCTCACACCACCTTCATTCCCCCCTGATGGAAAGGACTGCTACTTCCAGTAAGAAAGGAAAGGGCATAAAAACTAAAATCCCTACTTCTCAATGAGTTCTCAGAAGTCACAAAGACCTAGAGCTTGCTGAGAACCTCCTGCATATCATCCAACTGATGGAGGAACCTAAGGAGGAGGATTTGATGGTCAGAGTGGACAGGATGGAAAAGGAAATACAAGAACTCAAAGGGGTTATCAAAAATATGGAAAAAGCTAAGGGTAAAGGAATACTACAAAGTGATGATGAGGAGGGGGTTATTGCTGAAGTATTCAAGAAGTTACAATCCTTGGATGGCAGAATGGGAAATGCAAAAAGTCGCAATGACTACATACTATCTGCTCTTAAAACTATTTATAATTTCATTGAACAACATGTTCATAGTGTATGCAGTTTAAGTGGGATTAAGGAAGACATTTGGGGCCCCAAAGAGAAAAGGGATATAGTAATTGCTCAAAGCGGATCTCGAAAGACTCTTCGCAGCTACAAAGCCATTGCCTTCTTCATGTCGATGTAAGCTATCAAAACCAGGATCGATGTGGCTATCAAGTAACAGGTACTATGATGTTGTTTATCGGCCGTGAAGTTGCTTGATAATCGGCGGTTCTCGAGCTATTTTTGCAGAGATATTCTATGATAGATATCTATTGTTTGCTTTTTGATCTCTTCTGCTATTTTTTGGATCATTGTACGACTGGATCCTTTCTTCTAATTTGTTGTTTTATCTGGCTGATGAGCCCTCTGAGGTTAGTTGTTTTGCCCTTCTCTGGGCTGTTTCTCTCACTTCTGATATCTGGCTTTTGAGCCCTTTTGTATACAGGGTATAGTCCCTTCAAAACTATTTTCCTTAATAAAAAAAAAAAACCTAACAAATTTCATATACCTTTTTGTAATGATTTTGTAGCCTATTTTTAAATAAAGGGAATTTGTATCCCCATGAGACTACTAGTCCCTATCTTAGGGATTTTTTTATAATAAATTTAACACCTAGTTTCACATCAAACATCCATTACCTAATAGGACTAGTAGGAGAACAAGATGGAGTAGTTCAAAATTTTAAGGGGGTTAAGGATCACATTAGAGCTTACATGAAGTGGATCCATTTTCTTATCACAAGATGGTTTAAACATGTTATAAGAATGATATAAATTTTCCCTCTTTCTAAGCACAACATTTTATGTTTACATTTTTTAACCAACTAATGATATATTAAAATGTTGTTAAGTTTCATAATTAACTCTTATAATTGCACCCAAAAACCCAAATGGTAATCGATATTTGGTATTGAGTTCATTAATGATCCCAAATCTTAAAGGTAACTTCTAAGGTTGTTTGGCAATCTTCAAAGACTCAACATGTATGTCAGTCCAAGAGGATTTTACACCATGTTTAATGTTGGTTTCCCATAGAGTTCTACCTTAATAGAAAACACTCTCCTTACTACACACATGATTACAAATCCTAGGAGGGAACCACATACCCAAGACAAAGTTTAACCACATTGTTACTAATCATCTAGTTCATGATGATTCCGCTAAGAATAGAAACTATGACGATAAACTCAAACTTGGGATCTTATTTACTTAAGCTAGAAGGTGTCATAGAGTGTAAATATTTTAAGTTCATCCTAAGGTTTTCATTTTCTATGCTAAAAAGAATGACACATGAAGGGTAGTTATACACAAATTTAATAGTAGGGTTTATTGTTTCACGTGGATCTCAATATTACATTTTTAAGGTAAGAAACACAACACACCAATCATTTAAGAACCAATTATACAATTAAATTTCACTATAAGTTATTAAATTCCATTTCATTTCACACATCTATCCAACATTTTTTACAATACATAATTTTGAATCAACATGACACTCATGGTTAGGTAATGTTAGTGCAAAATCACAACACCCCCAAATGGCCTTGTATCTGAGTGGGGCATTCGGTATTATTGCACAACATTAGACCATCTCTTAAGCTATGGGACTTGCAAAACTTGAGATGGACCTTTGGAGAAAGCCGGTTCTTGCTTCCTAATCTACCTACCACAAAGCCTATCGTATTGGCTTTGTGCAGAATATAATCTATCCTAATCTAACCATTCCAAGGGGACAGGGAGAGAGAAAGAGGGTAAAAGAGAGCCTACACTAAGAGGTGATACACCAGAAAAGGAAGTGGTTTGATACTCTACTGAGGGAAAATGAAATAGGGAAAAGGGGACTGAAAGAGGTCAGACAGAAGTGACATAGACCCAAATCTAAATCTGCCATTGAAACTCCATGAAGCATGACATCTTAAACCTGTAAATGTGAAATACATACATAGGGAGAAAACACAAGATAGAGAGGCAAAAAGAAACAAAAAAATTATTCCAAGGGTTGAAAGACACCACAAACAAAGATTTTATTTCTCTATAAGGTGCATACAGACTATTACATGGGTTCTCAGAGGTACAAATACACTCACCGAGCATAAGAGAAGGCTTACAACTCAAATGGAGTTGGGAAATAACTTGACAGAGTTTCCCACATCCCAAAATGTCTCCCTTCTCAAATGAGAAGTGTTACAATATATAAATGATGAAAATCGGAGGAAGGAAGAGAAATTTGGCTCTATTCCTAAAGTCAAACCACCAACCATCAATGCTCACTATAGATCCACCAACAATATGTCAATTTTGCCCTCTCGTTGTCTATCTGACGTTTTGAAGAAGGAAGAACAATAGATCAAATCAAATCTGATCTAGTAGTTGAAGCAATCAGATTCTCGCTTTAATCGCATGAATATCTTTCCCTATTTTTCACCCATCTAACCCCTATAAATTAAAGTTTCAATCTCCCATGGCATGGACGAGGTCGAGATCCTTCCAAAAGTATTCTCCCACCAAAATCTGAGCTTCCAGTCAAAATATATGGTAGTATGAAGATGAGGGTCGCGAGCGTGCAATATTTAACGAGTCCGATCGTAATGGGTCCATGTGGCAGCCTCACACACCTTGAAGATTTGGCACCTTCCTTTCACTTCTAAAATTATGCTAGATTGACATGTGGTGGCTTCCACGGGCTCCTCTATGTTCCTTTTTATTTTTCCTGAGTCCTTCCTATTGGTGGAGACAATGTGTCTGACCCAAGAAACGTGGGGGCCTTGCGCTCATTTGGAAACTACCCCCATATTATACCTTTGAAGTTGCATGGTTGAGACGTGTGGAGGACTACGCTTGCTTTTGAACTTGTCAATGACTTACTTTACCTCTTCAAACTTTGGGACACGTGCCGTTACACGCTCATTTGGGAACCGCTGTCTTTTGTTGCACACCTTTGAAATTGTTTTGATGAGACATGCGGCTCTTTTCTGCAACTTGCTCGTATTTTTATGTTTGGCCGATTCCCTTTTGCTTGGTGGGGCCATAAGTATGACCCTGAACACATGGAAGCTTCGCGCTTGTTTGGAAACCTGATCCAAATTTTACTTTTTAAGTAGCGCTATCGACACTTGGCTCCTTCAACCCGGCCTTCCTCTAATTTAATTATTTAACCCCGACTCTTTCCATTTTTTAGACCTAGGACATGTGGTGATCCCGCACTCATATGGGGACCGCCTCCTAATTTTCCTTTGAAATTACGTTGATGAGGCATGTGGAGGCTTCCGCTTACCTTTGTACTTAGTCCACTCGAGCCTATTCCCTTTTGGTCCCTAGACACGTGGAAGCCTCTCGTTCATTTGAGTCTCCGCTTTGGGTCCGCATCTTTGAATCTGCTAACATGCGCAACACGTGGCATTGTCCACCGGTCCTCAGTACTTATTTATTTTGGGCCTGCTCTGTCTCACTTTTTAACTTGGACTATGTGGAAGCTTCACGCTCATTTAGGGACTATTTTTTGGATGCGTCTTTTGGAAATGTACTTGACTGACACAAGGCACCTTTTGTGAGTCATTGTTTGGCCCCGAGTCGACTCGTATGCAACTAAGTATGTAAACCTCGAGCCTTTCCCATTTTCTTTCTTGTCAAGCTCTGGGTTCCTTTTGGCATCATTTGATCCTTCACAGACCCTGCTCCTCCATTATAGAGTCCCACTGTTACCTGATTGTTGGATTTGAATGTGAGTTCTCAGGACAGAGCCGACCCTTAGGTTTTCTTTTGTGTGGGTCATGTTTGACAAATTTTACGGGGAAAAATTGGGATAACATGTACACATTTCCCAAACAACTCTAAACACTTGAAACTCATAAATATTACAAAATTTCAATAATAAAATTTATTGTAACATACATACAAATATACATACATACATACATACATACATACATACATACATACATACATATATATATATATATATATATATATATGTATGTATGTATGTATGTATGTATGTATTCTTATTTCCTTTAACATATATAAATTACATTAATACACAATGAATTATAGCTAGGTCATTTTACCATCTTACTTGTGATCCCGTATACCATGTGAACAAGAAATCAATGATAAATCACTAACATGACATCCACCTAAATATATCGTAATTAATGTTTTTAGTTTCCCATTTACATAATAATAATAATTCTAATTCGAAAGGAGAGGGTTAGAGACATATATTCATTTCACTTCATTTCTTAATGATAGAGAGAGAAAGATTGCAAAGAGAAAGAAACGCTATTTTTCCAAAAGTCATATTTAACACCACAAGCCATATGGGAGAATTTTATGTAATTACTTATGCATTTCAAAATTTTTGCAATGGTGTATTTTCGGCTAGGTACCTACGACCTTATTCCCACTATACTACAAGTTGCGAAAATGTCTAATTTTTGCTCAAGACTAAAGAACCACATTCAAAAATTTCCTTCCGATGGGCACTCACACAATGGTTAAATTCCTATGTGTACTCATATATACCAAGAATTCACATGAACTAACAAAATTCCAAACTAGAAATTGGTTTACAATTGATAGCTAGTTTTCCGGGCCCATCGGTCATAATTGGGCTAGTTGCAACAACCAATTTTAGCTCGAGGGATAAGAAACCTCATTCGAAAACTAAATTTTGATGGTTAGAATCTCCATGAGAATATTCCTACATGTCCTCATATATAGAGATAATACGTTGGAATTGATGAAATTGGGAACCAACAAATGGGTTGCAAATGATGACATTTTTTCAGGAGCAAATCGTCATAATTAGTCTAGTTTGACCTAGTCAAACTATGACTAGTGGCCTACAAGACCATGTTACCAAACTATATAGAAATGTTTTTTGTCCCAAAATTAAGGGTTCTGGGAAATTTTGTAGTAAAATACTAGAGGTTTGTAAATGCGGACACGCATTTTATTTCTCGTGGTCTAAATAGTGAGCGAAATGAAACCCAAATTTTTAGTGTTAAGAACTACCTAAGTGCAAAATGGAGTAACGTGGCTCCTAGAGGAGAGACGAAGAGATTCAAAAAGGTAAAATGAGTTTGAGCTAATGTACATATGTGATTCTCTACATAACAAGGGACACATACGACACTTTACATCTCTTTTATGGGGCTCTGTGGTGTTATTTTGCAAGTCCCTTGAAATTACTTTTTTCTAAATTTGTAAGGTGGACAGAAAAGGTCATTTTAGTCAACTAATCTATCTCTACAATACCAACAGACATGAGCACCAAGTTTTGACACCTTAATTTTAGCATTGCATATGGTTATGGTTGCGACATGGTTGAGTGTCAAATTGTAAGTCGGTAGCATAAATTATAAGGTGTTGTTTTATTGAATGCTCTAGTCGTTTGGTTAAAATATTCAATTGTTTGAGTATATAATAGTTTAATATTTCTATTATATTGCAAATGAATAAGGATTGATATGAAAAATATAAAATATGCAAGTAAGGAGACCATGCTGAGATTTGATTGATGATAGAAGTTAAGTAGTTTTGGCATTTCATGAGCCGGTTGTAACGTCCACATTTTTCCCACACAAAATTCAAGATAAAACCCAATAATTAGTTAGCATATTTTTTAAATATTTTTTTAGTTTAAAGGGATTTCCAAGAGATTACGCCCAAGTAAATATAATTAATTCATGATTAATAAATTCCTATTAATCATAATGTTGTCGTAATTGAAAATTACAATTAATTAGTAATATTTTATTTCAGTCATTTAGGCTATAAATCCCCTTCTAGGGTTCCCATTAATTCCCATTAATTAACTCTTAAGAACTATTAGTTAAGATACCCCTTTTACAAAATTTATTTAACTTAGCCTTACAATTCTAATGTCATTTATTTACTTAATACCCTAAGGCTAAGGTCTAATCTTACCCTCACCATATAATTAAGTTCAATTAATTTTAATCCCTATTATAGCATTACCTAGTTATCCATGTACAAAATTAATTTAATTAATTCTTTAAGTGAATTCCTTTATAAAATTCACTTAACTAAGGCAATAAAGGTCACACTTTAATCCTAACATTCTAACACCCTTTTGTGGCCCCATTCACAAATCACACATGCATTTAATTTAAAACATATTCCCACCAAAAATATCCTCACCTAAAAGTGTAGTATTGATTCCCAACCTTTAGATTGATCCATTTCATGCCCTTGGATCTTAGGTATTGAATTAAACCCTAACCATCCTTATGAGGAGTTCTTATTCTTTATTTTACCCTATTTTCTCATTTTCATTATGTAAACTATGAGGAAAGAGGAGGATGGAGGCCATGAAAGGTTACTCAAAGGTCAAGGGTGGATATACACATTTTAGTAGCTTATTTTCATTTACAACCCTCTCCTATGGTTTTCTCATATTAATATTTGTTATTTGTGTATTTTCTTTGCATTTACCCTATTCAGGGTATAGTTGTTTTTGCCTCATTTTTGTTTCGAGTTAAAATGATATATACGCAGTGGTCTAGGGTTATACATACATACATACATACATACATACATACAACAATACACCCATCGGTATATTCAAGTAAGATTTCAAATTTATTTGAAAATAACCGGATTTAAATTTTCAATTTTTTATAAATGGCATCCGAATATATGGTCCGATTTTTATATATATAGAAAGATATATATAAATAATCATGTGTGTGTGTGTGTGTGTTATTTATGTAATTTACATCCCAAAATGGTTTGGTCAAGACATAACAAAGAAAATGTAGTGATAATAAAGCAAGATGGCCATTTATTTTTGCAAAGGGTTTAATAGTATGCGAGGTGGGTGTGGCACCCACCCCGCCCCTTATACAAAGTATAGGGTATGGAGTGGGTGCCACACCCACCCCTTTCCCTTACAAAATATGCAACAAATTGTTCAGAAAGCTTAACGCTGCCACTAATATATATATATATATATATATATATAATGGTAAACCTATAAATATACTTATATAAATTTTTATTATTTGAATTATAAGTATCTTTATAGATATCTTTATAGGTTTATCATTATATATGTTGGTGTTCAAATAAGTCTCACCCCGCGTTTGTCATTGAAATTACTCGGTGTGCGGCCTTTGTCATGTTTTCTATCTCCTCGTGTTGGTGCTTGAAAGACCTTGCGTCCATTTGGTTTCCTTGATCGGTCCCTTCCTAGGTCAAGGATCACTTAAAGGTCCAAAATTTGTTTCTCATTTCTCTATACATCCGAAGAAATATGTAAATTGGGAGTAAAACTCTGAAGGTCATTCCATTCCTTTTATTTTCTGCAGTCATGTATTGTTGTCTCTGTCATTTTTTTCCTCAATACCCGAGGAAACGTGATTGGATATAATTTGAGATGATCATGTTTGAACCTTATAACATTTGAAATTCTCTTTCCTTGAAGAAAATTCATTTCCGTGCTCAAATGGTTATTTTCCTACGCTTTATGGTTTAACGGGTGTGTTTTTCCTTGTTAAAATTACATGTCCGAATCGGTGGAAATGTGGCCCTTTTTGTTGATGTGGCTTAGACGAGAAATCTAAAAACTCTAAGGCTTGCTTCAACCCAAAACTTGTCCACGTGGAGGAACGAAACTCATTTGAAAATTCACCTTTTGGTTCGGCCTTGGAGTTGCACCAAGGGGACACATGGAGGATTCCACTAGTTTTCCCAGGACTTAGACAAATTTTTCATGCAATCGGTATAGTTTTGGCTGGCCATGGACACGTGGTGGGCTGGTGCTCATTTGAGGATCTGCCTCAGGGTCCCACCTTAACAATTGTGACAGGGGGATAGGTGGAGGCTTCCACGACTCCGCTTTATAATTAAACTTTTCAAAGTAATTTTCAAGCTTGGGACATGTGGTGAGCCCGTGCTTATTCAAGGTCTCCACTCTTGGGTGCCATCTTAAAGTAGTGCCATACAGAGACGTGGAGGTTTCCACCGAGCCTTCCCTTCCCTTAGACTTTTCAAACAAACTTTCTAAAGGGCCTAGGACATGTGGAGGGACCACGCATGTTTACAGACCATCCCCTAAGTTCTATTTTGAAGAACCGCCAGGAGGACACTTGGAGGCTTCTGCTCACTCTACCTTTTTGCTTGTACTTTTCAATGACCAAAGGATATTGTCTCGAACCATGACACACTGGTGCCTTCAATTGAACCTTCAAATTTTTAAAAGACTCTGCCAAACTGAGACACATGTTGAGCCTACGCTTGTTTGTGGTCTCTACTTTTCAGGACCATCTCAAAATGTTCCATTGAGACACGGCAGAAGGGAAATGGAGAAATGGAGCTTGGGGTTATTTAAGGTATTTTTCTTTTGTAAAAAGGTATAAAACTTTAAGTGAAGCGCTGGCTCCGAAAGGAAAGTAATGCCAGTGTTGAATAGTCAAAAATAGAGGTACGGGCCTATGGGGAAAATGTGGAACTTTTTCCTTTTTGGAAAATAAGTATAAAGTAAAAATGAAGCGCAGTCAGTTAGAACCCACTTCATAAGCTAAAGGCGAAGGACGGAGTTGTGGGGAAAATTTGGAAAATTTTCCTTTATCCAAAAAAAAGGTAAAATAGTATGATCAAGCCATGGTTCCTCTTTGACCCACATTAGGACACGTGTCAATACTAATTTCTAAGGGTGGAGAGGTGAAAAAGATGTCAAAATTTTACTTTTTTGTAGAAGTTATAAAATGTCAAAAAGTCCTCCCAGGCCCATTTCCAATCACATTTTTCCATGTGGAGAGCTTAGATTAAAAGTTAAAAGGAAAGATCAATGATAGCTGCACATTTCATTTGATTTTTATGTCATTGAAGCTCCAAGATGTTTTGAGATGCATTTTTTGCATCATTCTTCATCATTTTTTTGGCAAATTAGTGTCATTTTGGTTTGTAAAGTTCAATTGAATCAATTTGAGAGCTCAATTTGTAAATCTGAAGTACTTTTGAAGTGTATTTTTTTCTCGAGCTCGCACAAACATGCAAAATGCCAGATCTAGAAGTTACAGAGTAAAATTTTAGAGGAAAAGGAGGGAAAAAGGATGAAATGATGAAAGTACAAGCACAAAAGGTGAAAAAGGCGTTGCCTCAAGAGCAAAAAGGGATGACTCCGTGATGTTCGGCTATGCAGAGGCTCGAAAAATGATTAAAAGGGGATTTATCACATGATAGAATCAGAATGAATAAAGGGACTCCTAAAAAGTTGTGGCAAGGAATCCTAGTCATTAGTCGAGGGCCCAAGAAATGTGATCAATTCACAATTGGTCCACCGCGATTTCAGATTTGAATTTGTTAAACGTCGTTTTCTAAAACAAATTGGTAACAAGTAAAGGTCACTCAAATATTCTTCTCTTTTGGGGGAAAATTGAGAGGGAAAAAATGTATAAATGCAATGAGATTACTCTTGTAATAGGTTGGAGTTTGAATTCTTGAGAAAAAAACTGAGAAAGTCATCTTCCTAGGAGACCAAACCTGAGATTACCTGTTATTTTCTTTTGTGTTAGATTTTTTGTCATGTTAAGTTGGTTGAAGATGGATAGCCATTGACAAGCACTGAGATTTCTCCTGAAGCTTTCCCTTGCTGATGAATCTAAGCAATTTTGGAATTAATTTTATCTAATCTCTAGCAATTTTGTGTCTGCTTTATTTTTAGAATGTCTGCGAATAGTTTCTTTCATTCCTATTGCAATCTTACACTGAAATTTTTGTGAAATCACACAGATCTTGTCACTACTATGAGTCTAATGGTATTTGCAATTTCATTTCAAGAAGATCCTTCATCTTGGATGAGATAAACAAATTTAAAAATAATTCACTGTCATTTGTTGATAAAGATTGTCTATAAGTCTTTGAGTGTACCTTAGGCATGATTAATCATAAAATTTAGTGTTTAATCGAGTCTTC
Source organism: Taxus wallichiana var. yunnanensis (assembly GCA_018340775.1). NCBI lineage: Eukaryota > Viridiplantae > Streptophyta > Pinopsida > Cupressales > Taxaceae > Taxus > Taxus wallichiana. Next base: position 897,410,643 of record CM031240.1, on the reverse strand, counting down.
AATTCCATCCTTCATGTTGGAGTCTTAAATATTATGTGAAAATGTGTTGATCGGGCCTCTAGTGAAGCACACCTTCCTTTTGAGGAACATCTTTACTATTCTCGAAACTTTACTGTTGTGAATTTGTTCATTATTGTGAAGTCCCTCCAAATTTTTGTATAATCAACTTTACCCGGTTTCATCACCCACCAAAATCATTTAAAACCATTTATACAACTTGAAATACCCCTTTTTCCGTGTGTGTCAACAAAGGAACAAAATCTACCTACAAAAATATGAAGAACAATCAAGATTCCTTAATGTCTTTAGTAACCTTTGCCTCGTATTCAAAATATCTCCATAATCTAGAAGTGACAACTCGTGAGAGTCGATTTGGTGTGTTGATCATATTTTCCCAACGTCTTCTCTATAAAATTTGTGCAAAAGGATTTCCCAACATTCTTTAATAATCGAGGTTACAAAATAGGTTCTCTTACCTTGGTTGAAAGGCACGACCTAAAATAGTTAGGATAATATCACATCTTTTTAAGGTGCTACCCACTTCTTCAAAACCTCGAGTGCTAACAAGTCGGATAGATTCCTTCCACATCTACAAAATGACATAGATAATCATCTAGTTTCTCTCGAGTGTTTTGTGAAATCCATGATGCTAATTAGCCTTTGAAGGATATTAAACTGCGGGTACCAACACGCTTCGACGCGTTGTTCGGGAACTGATTTGGGTTGTTAGGGAACCGATTTGTGTTATTGAGACCGATTTGTTGATTTGTTTCCCGTTTGTATCCATTTGGCCTATCAAGACACTTCTGGCACCATTTCTAGGGAAATTGTTGAAAATATTTGAAATATTTGGATACATATCAAACCCTGGTAATGTTTCTTACAAATTTTGTGTGCAAATACATTGTTAAGAAGTCATTCTATATGTAGATTTGTGAGATTTGTTTGAAGTTATATGCTCTATCTATAATTTTCCCAGTTTCCAGCATTTTTACACTTTTCTTGCATTGTGATTGATAAATTTGGGTAAAAGAAGATCAGATCTGATAAGTTTTGCAAGATTCCAGTACTGACAGACATTTGATGATTATCTTTTAGTGCATTTTTGCACATCTAAGGTGAAAATCCTTAGTGTTGACTCCGTGATTTTTAAAATTATTTATTAATACCAGTGTATTAACATATATCAAATGATATTTTTTATTAATATCCAAAAATTTGGAAGGAAGAAGATATTTCTTCAGCAAGGACCCTAGCAGAGAGGTTGTTTCAAGAGCTAGAAACTCGAATTTGGAAGGTTGTTGGAGACAAGCATCAAGAAAATAGATCTCCTTTGGTGAAACTAATCATCCTATGATTAAAGATTATAGTACTTCCTCAATTGATTATTAATTAGGTAGCCTCTTTGTTGAATTAAATTCTCCATCCGGATCGGGTCCATCATCTTTATTTGAAACATTTGCTTCTCGATCCGCTCTCTATTTTCAAAATCTAATAAAGTTTTCAAGAGACGAACCTCTAAAGGAAAGTCATTCTAAAACTTGTATCCCTATACCACACAAACCCCTCACTCCTCATAACTCTATTTATCCTATAAGATCACCTCCTCGAATAATATGGCTTAGCCTCTACCGGACCTCCTTTTTGTTAACACTTTTGGTTCCATTAGTTTTAGAGGTATGGTGGCAATCCAAATATTGTGCCATAGGGTGTAAGAAAGAGATTGCCTAATTTTGAAGGAAATAATGCAATAATCGGTGATCAGCACTTGAAACTCTTTGTAAATATGATAGAGGATTTCAAAATAGAGTTTGAAGATTTATACATTAATCTATTTATTCATACTCTAGAAGAGGATGCAAGGACTAGTTTAAATCTCTACTAGATAATTTTGTTGACTCCTTGACAAAGATGAAGAATGCCTTTTGAATATAAAAGTATGGTCATAAAACTGACCCTAGGTTTCTTTTATCAAGAGTTTGAAAATATAAAAAAGGAATCCTAATGAATCAAAGTGCATGATTTCAACACTAGATTTAACAAAACATTGATAAGACTTCCTGTTAATTTGAGGCCATGTGATGAATGATGTATGATTAAGTATTTAGATGCATTTGATAAGAAAGTTGCTTACTATTTGTGGGACAAGAACCCCGAGACTTTGAGGAAGGATTTTACCATGGATTTGCAAATTGAGAACAATATTAAGGCAGTTGGAAAACCTCCTAAGAGGGAGGGTGTTAAACCTGATAAACCCGGAAAAACCTCAAGCAATCAAGATTTTGGATCTTGAGGAGGTTGTTAAAAATTTGGTAGGGGATATCAAAGAAATCTCTTACAAGCTCTCCCGGTAGAGAAAGGAATTGGGTAGATTTCAAAAGTAAGCAAAAGGAAAAAAATAATGACAGAGGTAAAGGACCCATCAGATCTGCAAATAGACATCCCCAAGCATGTGAAAGTAGAATGGTGCCTGATCCTCTGACATCCTAAGTTGCTGTTGTTGATGAAGCCAATGAGATTGATTGGTGTGATAGATTCTTTATGCCCCATGCTCTAGGTGAATTGAATCAAAAAGAAGAAGAAGATGATAATGACGATGGTACCGATGATGATGTTTGCATGATGGGTTTCTCTTCAATCTCACAACAAGGAGAAACTTCAACTGAAGTGATAAGTGCTCGAACTGCTGCAATGTTTTGGGATTGCATTCACCGGGTACCACTTCTTCGTCCTCATAATTTTGAAGTAGATGTAGTGTAAGATTTTGAAATACCTAATAATGACTTTGAGTATTTAAGAGATTTAATGATAAATAAGTATGATGGAGGAATCCGTTTAGAAGAAGATAGGTAGTTATTGATGAACGTTGTTGTTGCTCAAGAAAAGGATTATAATACTAGGAGTAGAGTTGTCAAAGGAGTAGGGCCTCAAGACAAACCTAAAACTCCATTGCTTGATATTATTCCTAAAGAGGATCTTAAGAAAGATACACCTTCAAAAGGCCTTGCTATCCTAAATAAGATTCATATGTCTCTTCATGCCCAAACTGTCAAGAATCCCATGCCATATGATGAGTTTACTAAGGATCCCCTTCTAATGCTACCTTGCACAAAGAATGTTCCATATGACATTGCCTAAGTTTTTAGTAAAACGAAATTTATCGTTCCAATTGTTGAGTTGCTTAGGATTCTTGAGCACAAGAAGAGAGCATTTGAGTACTTGGGATTGAAAGAAGAAAATAGTATCCCAGGAAGAAATGTAAACATTGCAGAAACACCTCTAGCCATTGTAGACCTTGAAACACTGCTAGCATTGGAAGAGCTTAGTGAAGCACTTGAGGTTTACTTGGGGACATATTCTATTGTATCCCAATTAATTGTTGATCCATTTCTTTCAACTTTGATCATTAAGGACAAGCTACTACACAATTGTATGTTTGATTCTGGAGCATCATGCAATGTCATGGCTCTTGAGGTCATGAATGAGCTGGATATCAAAGTGAAAGAAGCATATGGAAGATGCACTACCAGGGACTCTAGAGTGGTGCTCGTTGTTGGATGTGTGAAATTTTTGGTGCTTCAACTTACAACTTATCCGAGTAAGAACCTAAAACTTGATGTTGTCATTATTGATTGTCCTACCAAATGAGGCATGCTATTATCAAGAAAGTGGGATGCAAGTGTTGGTTGAAGTGTTCAGATGGATATGTCTTTTTCCACCATTCCAATTGAAGGAAACCTTGTAAAGTTGTATGGAGAGAAGAAAATGTTGCACCTCATTGAAGATCCAAATAATGCTTCTTATGAAGTGTTATATGTTGATGTGGATGCAGATAACTTTATGGGTTTCGCTGATGGGAAAGAGAACAAGATGGATCAGTTCAAATGTCTTGAACAAGTTGGGTTAACTTGGACCTTGTTATTTGATCTAGATTTTCTGAAGTTTGGAAATTGTTTTGGCATTGTTCGATCTCCCCAAGCTAAGAAGAGTTTGTGTTTTCTTTCAAACTTAACTTTGAATGCAATCATGACATTGCTTAGTATTAAGCATTGTTATTAGGTTTGGGAATTTCTTGGAAGTATTATATTAAAGATATCATGGTCAAAGGAGACTCGGAACTGATTATCAAACAAATTAGAAAATTGTATGCTACTAAAAATAAGAGAATTAAACAATACAAGCATGCAGTTTGGGATTTGATTGAAATGTTTGACTCATTTAATATTGTGCATCATGATAGAAAATTTAATGTTATTACAGACAAACTTATAGTCTTGGGATCTCAGTTTGATGTTTGTTCAATGTCCCCAATTGTGAATATAATGTTGTAGTACTAACAAGGCCATCTGTCTCGACAACGTAAAAATTGGAAATTATTTGATGATGATGCCCAAGTGAAATGGTTTCTGTAGAGAAAAGAGGATTTTTCTGATAAGTGTATTGATTGGGAGCCAATGGTGTGTGTAGCAAAAGGAAAATAAGCTTTGTTTGGAAAATACATCATCCAATTGAAAACTAATACCATTCCTATAGGGCTGGTTACTCTTGAATCAAATTTTTATAATGTTGATTGCATTATTAATACACATATAGCAACCTCAAAGGATGTTGAAGAGCATGACCTTAGCACAAAGGAGAAACCAAGGAAGATCTGATTGGGAAGTAATCTAAGAAAGGAAGAATAATCCTATGTCATATTTTTGAAGAAATATCAAGACTATTTAGCTTGGTCTTATTCTCGAGCTAAAAACATACAAAGAGGATTTGTTTGAGTAATGAAATACATCTCAAAATAAATGCAAAACCATTCGGAAAAAAAAATAGAGGCTAATTAATCCACTCCTCTCCATGAAGATGCGAGAAGAATTGAAGAATCTAAGGGATGGAGGAATTATCCAACCAACAAGGTATCCTTCTTGGGTTGTGTTGGTGATAAAATTAGTCTCACCCCGTTTGTCATTAAAATCCCTTAGTTTATAGCCTCTGTCATGTTTTTTATCTCCCGTGTTAGTGCTTGAAGACTCTGTCCTCTATTTGGTTGCCATGATCAGTCCCTTCCTTGGTCAAATATCACTTAAAGATCCAGAATTTGTTTTTGTTTCTCTATCCATCTGAAGGTGTTTGAAAATTGGGCATAAAAATTGGGTTGTTCCTTTCCTTTCATTCTCCGCAATCATGTGTTGTTGTCCCTATCACATTTTGTCCCAAATACCTGAAGAAACATGAATGGATGTAGCTTGGAGGATCATGTTTGAACCTTATAACATTTCCAAATTCTCTATCCTTGAAGAAAATTTCATCTCCGGGCTCAAACAGTCATTTCCCGCATATTTACGGTTTGACGAGTGTGTTTTTCCCATCAATATTACATCTCTACATCAGTGGAAACGTGGCCCTTTTTAGTTGGATGTGTCTCGGTGGGGTACACTAAAAACTCTATGGATCGCTTCAATCCAATAATTTTCCACTTGAAGATATGACGCTCATTTGAAGATTCACCTTTCGGTTTGCCCTTGGAATTATGCCAGGGGAAACGTGGAGAATTCCACTACTTTTACCAGACTTAGATGATTTTTTCATGCATCCGAAAGCAGTTTTGGTGGGCCACGGACACATGGTGGGCTGGTGCTCATTTAAGGATCTACCTCAGGTACCACCTTAATAATTGCGATAGGAGACACATCGAGGTTTCAACCGGGCCTTTCCTTAGATTTTTAAGGAAATTCCTAAAGGGTCCGGGAAACATGGAGGGACCACACATGTTTTGGGATTGGCCTCTAAGTTTTATTTTGAAGAAATTCTAGGAGGACACTTAGAGGCCTCCGCTCAATCTACCTTTTTGTTTGAACTTTTCAATAGGCGAAGAAGACTATCTTAGACTTTAGACACATATCGCCTTCTACCGAACCTTCAACATTTTAATAGGCTCTACCGGACCGAGACACGTGTTGATAGTATGCTTGTTCGGGGTCTCTACTTTTGAGGACCATCTCAAAATGCACCATTGAGACACGTGGCAATTTGAAAATTCAAAAGGCAAGGAGGCGGGCCATCGGAGGTAACTTGGATTTTTTGCCCCTTATTGTCAAAAAGATTAAAGTCATCAAATGACCCATAAGATTGACAGAGAATAGTCAAAATTTTCTTTGAAAAGTCAAAGGTAGAAGGTGGGCTATGGGGAAAATTTGGAAAATTTTCCTTTTTCCAAAAATGAGGTAAAATAGTAGAATCAAGCCATAGTTCCACTGGGACCCACATTGGGACACGTGTCAAGCCTTTTTCAAAGGTAAAGGTGCAGAGAAAAATGAGAAATTTTGCATTTTTTCCCAAAAGGTGTAAAAAGGAATGCCTGGGGTCATTTTAACTTGGATCTCCCATGTGGACGATCCATATTCAAAAGGGAAATCAATGGCAATCGTGTGCCTTTTTATCTAAATTTCCATAGTTTTTGCTCAAAATCTCTTGGGAATGTGAATTTTTATGGGTTTTTATCATTTCTTTATGTCTCCCACATTTCAAATGAAGAGGAGAATTAATTTAATATCTTGATTTGGTAGGAAGATCTGAAAATGTCATTTACCATTAAGGTGTGATCTAAGTATCGATTCGATCTGATTTTCCAATATTTCCTTCCTTAGTACTCAAGACACCGATTTGTGATTAGAGGAGGAAGTAGTTGGCGTGTGAAATGAAGAGTGACTTACCAGATGAAGAATTGAATGTGAGAAATATTTGAAGATATTTTCCCTCTAAGCACTGACAATTTTTTTGCAAATTTTATTCGGGAATCACGATCAAAATTGTAACAAGCAATGGTGCTTGAATGTTTTTTGGTTTGGGGGAAAGTCTGTTGTAGATGAAATGTTATAAATTGTATGACTTTTTCATGAAAATGGTTAGAGTGTTAGAAGTCGGGAGTTAATTCCTAAGAGAAAATTTTGATAGAGCCCATCTTTCTAAGAAATTATGTGAGGAACTGTCGACACTAAAATTTTCCTCCGTAATTTCTATTTCATTAATGTATGTATTAGGAATAGGATGTTGTTAAGTATAATTAGTAGTAGCGTCTGATAGAAGATAACGGCGCCGTCAGTACGGTGCCGCCAATAATGTGGAGTGCGGTAACAGTCAAAGTACAATAGGAATGTTGTAAAAAGTAAATATTTGTCATAAGTGGTCTGGTAATGTTAAAATGTCAAAGTTTTGGTAATTAGAGAAGTAGGGTCTACGTGATTAGGAATTAGAAATATTATATTGGTAATAAGGACAAGGAGTGAGGTCATAAATATTTTGTGTATTTTATTTGTAAAAAGACTAAAAATGTGGAACCCATGTAAAATGATAAGGTTTATCTTATCTTAGAAGATAAGCTTACATGTACAGATAAGAGTTAAGGTATGGAATATGATTCGTCAGAGTGGATTTCTTATCCTATCTTAGAGATAAGATGGATAAGCCTGGAAGTTCTATAAATAGAGAGGATACCCCCTCATTTTAGCATAGAAGGAAGTAGTGAGAAATATTGTAGGAAGTGTGCGAAGGAAACCATCGGTTTAAAGGTGTGTTGAAGAATCCATTAAGAGGTGTAATTGTAAAGTTTCTCCCATAGTCTTGGTGAAAGGCAAGTGAAGTCAATAACACTAAGAAGTACCTCATGGGTGAGATTGTATGTGATTTCATGCTAATATTATAATTTATTTTGATATTTCAGATTTGTCATCATTCTATCTTATCATAGTCGATGGTATTCTTGTGTTATGTTGTTGTTTTGTTTCTAGATTACATCCACCAAACTAAAGGATGTGCATTAGTAAATAATCATAGCACGAGGAGTTCCTGGTGAAGAATTATCATAGTGCCAGATTGGTGATGACATTTTGGTTCCGTTGGGACCATTCCTCGTTGGTGGATTTTCTGGAGAGATATTCCCACTTAGTCAAAAATCAATTAGAGGGTAACCTTGTTTTTACTGTGCATAGTAGTTACCATGGTAAAGTCATTTTTTCCATGAATAGTAGTTACCATGGTAAAGTCATTTTTGCTGGAATAGTATTTACCGCAGTAACTTCACTTTTTACCGTGAATAGTGTTTACCACAGTAAAGTCAGTTTTTACCGCAGTAAGTCAAGTTTTACCATAGTTTACCGTGGTCATTTCTATTTTATTGTAGAAAGGTGTAAAGTCACTTTCTAGTATAGTGATTCCAATTATTTGTACACATAAGTCTTGTTGATTGTACTTGTGAGTTGGTATTTCACGGTGGTTACTTTTGAAAATGGGAAAGATTCCTTTTTTAGCCCAATCTAATGAAGATGCTTCTTCTTTCATTCAATCTTTTAAGCGATCTTGTATTTGTAATGGCCTTATAAGAAGGGAACAATGGACTGAATTTTTCCTACCTTTTTGGATGGTTCAAAGACTTAGGTGGTTTGAAACACTAGGTGATAATGTGAAAAATTCATGGGATTTATTAACCGAAAGTTTTCTTGAAGAATTTGGTGAACAATGAAATATGCAGATCTCATGATCGAGATCACAAAGCTATCCCAAGGAGAGAAGGAGAAGATAAGGGATTATCATGCTCGTGTTCTAGAGCTAAGGAGGAAGGTCGATGCCCGGATACGGAAGGAAGAACTAGCGGATGGGTTGATGATTGGTGTGGATAATCTCCTCTCAGTAAGCACTTCATTCTTGGGATGAAGCCGAGATCGACAATGAGTGAAGTATGACCACCTAGCCACCATTGAACAAGCAAAGGAGATTGCAAGAAGGTAAGAAGAAAGCATGGAAGAGGAGCCCAAAGAAATTGTTGCTAAAGTCTGGACTACACCAAAGCACCTTTGGTCCGAATCCACAACCACTCCCGGTGAGCAAAAATATTTCTCCTAGTACATCTACCGAGTATGAAGATCTGCTCAAAAAGATGGGTCGAGCTTAACTATTAATCTTCTTCAATGAAAGGAATTTAGTTCTCGGGGAGAAGATAGAGGTCCAAAAAGAAATATTTTGAAGTTGTTTGTTATGGTTGTTATAAAAAGGGTCATTATAAGTATAATTGTCAGGATAGAGCTTCTACATCCGGTAAAAGAGATAATGATAAAGGAAAAGCACCCGTGAATTCTTCGATGTAGTAGATAAGAGTAGAAATAATGAAGTAGATGTGTTTGTAACAAAAAGAAAGAAAGAAAAAGATAATCAAGATGGAAATGATCCTAAGAAGATGAAAGAAGAAACTAGTAAGAAACATAGGAGAAGAAAGTTGGGTGTGCAGGATTTTTTGATTTCACAGGGGCAAGGACCATACTCCATCTTGGAAGATCTGTCCAAAAGGCCTGCAAATATTACATATGGTCAACTCTTGGCTATGTCTTCTGAGAAGAGGCGGGAGTTGCGAGGTGGACTCAATGCTCGAAGAAGGAAGGAGGTTGAGGTCCCTGTTTTGGAGGCAGAGGCAGATCCCTATGCTCCACAAGCTGAGGTATTATGTAATGGTATTTCAATTCATGATGTCTTAGTTGATGGAGGTGCTGCGATTAATGTAATGACCGAGTCCAGTAATGAATATGTTGGGTTTAAAATTGATCGCCCTTCAACACTTATGTTAAGGTCATTAAATAAAGGAAAAACTAAACCAGAAGGTGTAGTTTCAAATGTGACAATATCTGTTATGGGTGTTGTATGTGTGGTAGACTTTTAGGTGATGAAAAATGGTACTTGTTGCATACCCAATGCTGCTGGGAAGACCATGGCTAAGGAGAGTTCATGCAAGAAACTAATGGAATGAAGGTTTCATGAAACTTGGACGTGGTAGAGAGAGGGTGAAGATAAATGTGATCCCTCGACATCATAAGGCAGATCCTGTGGATTCAATTGATGAAACTGATGATTGGACATCCTCTGATTACTCTAGTACCAGTGAAGTGGACACTGAAGATGAAGAAAGCGAGGTGGATGTTTCAGTCATGGATATCCTTCCAGTCACACCAACTCATGACCCCATAAAATTATCTGAAGAATAAGTTCATGATTGTCTCCAAAAATAAAGATTGGTGATCTTTGTGATGGAGAGTGAGAAGGAATCCTACCTCCGGCTCTTTTGAAGGTACATACACCTATTCACTTTTGATTACAAGGAACTCTGTCAAGTAAGTTGGGTAGAACATTGTATTGAGTGGTAGATGGTGCTAAGCCCATAAAGAAAATGCCATATAGAATGAATCCTAATTTTTTCAAGACTGTAAAAGAAGAAATAGATAAGTTGCTTGATGCAGGATTCATATTTGTTGTGGAGAATTCAGAATGGGTTTCTCCCATTGTGATCTCAATAAAAAAGAATGGGAAGCTACGCATTTGTGTTGATTACAGGAAGCTCAATAAGGCAACAAAGAAGGATCATTACCCTCTTCCATTTTCAGATCAGATCTTGGATGAAGTAGCTGGCTAGGAGTGCTATAGTTTTGCTGATGGATATAGCGGCTACAACCAAGTTCGTATAGCAGAGAAAGATCAGGTGAAGACCACGTTCACCACTCCTTGGGGAATTTTTGCTTATAGAGTTATGCCTTTTGGGTTGTGTAATGCTCCAAAGAACATTCCAGCGTTTGATGAATAGGGTGTTCGAACCCTACATTGGGACCTTCATCAGAGTATTTCTGGATGATTTTTGCATCTATGGGAGCAAGTTGGACCACCTGCACCAAATGGAGACATCATTTCAAAGGTTAGATCAAGCACAAGCCTCACTAAACCCTACAAAGTGTATCTTTGGATGTTCTAAAGGCATTTTGTTAGGGCATTTTGTATCCAGAGATGGTATTGGTGCGATCCGATAAAGTTTCAAAAATCAAATATTTACCATTTCCTCTTAATAGAAGTAAGTTGAGATCATTTTTAGGCCATGTGGGTTACTATAGAAGGTTCATCAAGAAATTTCTCAAAGATTACATGACCACTAACTTGAGCTTCTTGAAGAAGGATGTTACTTATGAACCAGGAAATAAGGCGCATGAAGCTTTTGGACAATTGAAGGAAGCCCTGGTGTCTTCACCTGTTTTGAAGAATCCAGATTGGAGCAAGCCATTCATTGTGTACACTGATGCCTCAGATGCAACACTAGGAAGTACTTTGAGCCAAAAGGATGAAAATGGGAATGAACATCCAATTTACTTTGGGAGCAAACAAATGAGCAGTGTTGAGGTAAATTATACTGTAACTGAAAAAGAGGCTCTGGCTATCATTTTTGTTGTAAAGAAGTTTAGAAATTACTTGCTAGGGAAAAAATTCTAGTTGTAACAGATCATCAGGCTCTAAAATATATTGTAAATAAGCCTAACCCATCAGGGAGGATAGCAAGATGGATAATTTTTCTACAAGAGTTTGAATTTGATATTATAGATAGGCCAGGAAAGAAGCATGTCAATGCAGATGCACTCTCTCGAGCCTATGATGGTTTAGGATCATCTTGTGATGATGATGATTTCCCAATGCAGCATTGTTATCCCTTGACACAATCCCTAGTGAATACATAGATATTTGGAATTATCTGAATGAATTCAAGTCCTGATGGTGTCAATGCAAAGACTAAGAGAAAGATTACTCAAGCCGATCGTCCATATTCTATTTTGCATGGAGTATTATTTCGAATAGGACACGATGGACAAAGATCAAGAGGCGTTGGACGTGATCAAGGAAGGAACTGCTAGAATAATTCCACAATGGTACATGTGGAGGGCACTTCTACGGACAACTTACAGCAAGAAGGATCTTGGATGCAGGTTATCACTGGCCCACTCTTTTTAAAGATTGTTATAATTATTGTAAGACATGTGATATTTTTCAAACACATGGTAACCGTAAGACTTCATCAGCTCCATTATGTCCTATTCTTCCCCTTGGTCCCTTTGAAAAGTGGGGAATAGACATTGTAGGTCCACTTCCAACTACATCACGCCAAAATAAGTATATTGTAGTTGCATGCATTATTTAACCAAGTGGGTTGAAGCTAGGCCATTGAAAACAGCTTCCATGGATGAAGTGGCAAGGTTCATGTATGAACGCATTGTCACCAGATTTGGTTTCCCATTAGAAATTGTAACAGATCAAGGAAGCCACTTCATTAATGAGGTGGTAGAATCCCTAGTCAATAAGTTTTCTATTAAGCACAGGAAGGAAACAACATACAAGCCAAGCACAAATGGACAGGTGGAACGAACAAATTTTGTGTTGTGTCAAATTCTAGCAAAAGATGCAGCCTTGCAGGTACATAAATGGGATAAAAGGATTCATGCAGCATTGTGGGCATATAGGGCAACATCAAAGTCAGCAACAGGATACTCCCATTTCAGTTGGCCTATGGCATTGATCCAGTTCTTCCTATTGAGTTTGATATTCCCACTGTGAGAGTTATGAAAAATGAAAGGATGGATGAAAGTGATTCAGTAAAAGAAAGGTTGGTACATCTTCATTTGCTAGAGGAAATGAGAGAAATAGCAAAGGATACAAGCCTTAAGAAGAAAATGAAGCATAAGGAATACTTTGATCAAAAGATCCGGTGGTCTCCATTTCATGTGAATGACTTGGTTCTAGTATATGATTCTAGATACAAAAAAAGAAAGAGAAAATTTCTTCCAAAATGGATGGGGCCCTACAAAATAGCAGTTGTGCATGAAAATGGTACGTACTTAATCGGAGGAATTGGATGGAACTCCCATTACGAAATGGGTCAACCACGACAAGTTGAAGATTTTCCAAGCACTCAGAATAGTCTACTCCGAGGACGGAGTAGAAGCTAGGAAGGGGAAGATGTCGACACTAAAATTTTCCTCCGTAATTTCTATTTCATTAATGTATGTATTAGGAATAGGATGTTGTTAAGTATAATTAGTAGTAGCATTTGATAGAAGATAATGGCGCGTCAAGACGGTCATGCTGCCGATAATAATGTGGAGTACGGTAAAAGTCAAAGTACAATAGGAATGTTGTAAAAAGTAAATATTTGTCGTAAGTGGTCCAGTAATGTTAAAATGTCAAAGTTTGGGTAATTAGAGAAGTAGGGTCTACGTGATTAGGAATTAGAAATATTATATTGGTAATAAGGACAAGGAGTGAGGTCATAAATATTTTGTGTATTTTATTTGTAAAAGTCTAAAAATGTGGAACCCATGTAAAATGATAAGGTTTATCTTATCTTAGAAGATAAGCTTACATGTACAGATAAGAGTTAAGGTATGGAATATGATTCGTCAGAGTGGATTTCTTATCCTATCTTAGAGATAAGATGGATAAGCCTGGAAGTTCTATAAATAGAGAGGCTACCCCCCTCATTTAGCATAGAAGGAAGTAGTGAGAAATATTGTAGGAAGTGTGCGAAGGAAGCCATCAGTTTAAAGGTGTGTTGAAGAAGCCATTAAGAGGTGTAATTGTAAAGTTTCTCCCATAGTCTTGGTGAAAGGCAAGTGAAGTCAATAACACTTGAAGTACCTCATGGGTGAGATTGTAATAGTTTCATGTTAATATTATAATTTATTTTGATATTTCAGATTTGTCATCATTCTGTCTTATCATAGTCGATGGTATTCTTGTGTTATGTTGTTGTTTTGTTTCCAGATTACATCCACCAAACTAAAGGTTGTGCATTAGTAAATAATCATAGCACGAGGAGTTCCCGGTGAAGAATTATCATAGTGCCGGATTGGTGATGAAAAAACCTATTTAGTTCTTTTTTGTGTTAAATGTGATCATGTCAAGGTGGTTACAAGTGTATGTACCATTGACAATCTCTAAGATTGTTGTAGAAACTTTCCCCTATTGATGAATTTAATCTAATTTGAGTTAATCTATGTTGATTTTGAGAAAAAAGCGTATCCGATTCATTTCGAATGTATGTAAATAGTTTTTCTTGTTCCCATTGTAATATTACATTGAAATATTTGTGAATCACACAAGATCTTATCCTTTTTTTTAGTTTGGTGGCATTTGCAATTTCATTTATCGAAGAGATTTCATTTGATAGTGAAATAAATGAGTTTTAAATCACTTTACTCCTAACATGATGATAAGATTGTTGTTATCCTTTCGAGGGTATCTTGGGTGTGATAAAACAAAATCTAATAATGTTCAATTAAGTTTTTCAATTTGAGCCTTCATTTTTTATTCTTAAAGTTTGTGTGAAAATGTGCTTGACTTGGGCCTCCATTAAAGCATGCCTTCTCAAGTTAAGGAAACATTTTATACTGCTCAAGCATTATGTTGATCAAGCCTTCCATTCTTTGTAAAAGCTCTCAAAGATCTAGAAAATCAAGTTCATTCTACCTCACCTCCCACCAAAATTTATTTACAAACAACAAAATCCTACCCATACTACCCCTGTCTGTCATGTGTGTGTACAAATGCATAATTTCTATTACCAAAACATGCGAAATAATTAGGTTTTTATTTTCTTTAGTATCCTGAACCTAACTTAGAAAATATCTCCATTATCTAGGGTGGAAACTCGTCGAGTTATATTTTTATTGTATTGATCATATTTTTTTCAAGGTCTTCTTAATTAATTTGCAAAGAAGGAAATCTCCATCTCCTCCACAAAAATAGGATACAAGAAGGTCCTCTAACTCTGGTTAAAAGACATAACCATAATGTTGTTAGGATAGATCAAATCCTCTAGAGGGTGCTATCAATTTCTCCAAATCTGAGTGATAAAGAGCAAGTGACATTTCTTCCTCGGCTACAAAATGACACACAACATGATATGCTTGTCTCTAAGCTTCCTGTCAATTTTTTGATGCTTCTCAGCTTCTGAAGGAGAATCAATTTCGCACCAACACCATTATGGAGTCAGTTGCTTTGGGAAATTGTGATTATAGTTCATATTCAGACCCTAGTAAACATTTCTTATATGCTCTAAGTTCTAGTACATTGTTTCAACATCATCTTGTGTTCAGGCCTATAAGAAGTGTTCAAAGTTACAAGTGTTATGTGTAATATTTCTAGTTTCTTCAGCTATTTCACTAATTCTCATTGATAAATCTAGGTAAAGGAGGTTCAAATGATTCCATTTCTAGTTTCTAGAGTTGAAAGAAATTTGACAAATCATAGTTTTAGTGCATTTTCTCAATTAAGGTGGAAATCCTTAGTGACGACTCCATGTTGATTTGATTTTTTTATAAATACCAGTGTCTTAACATTTTTCAAGTGAGATTTTTTACTAATCTTTGCAAAGCTGGAAGGAAGAATATATTTCTACACTAAGGATCCTACTAGGACATAATTTCTAGAGCTAGGAAAAACAAAGTTAGAAGGAAGAAGAGCCTAGAGAGTTGTTGCAGATCAGCACTCAACAAAAAAAGATCACCATTGATGAAATTGATAAGCCTGTCATTGAAAATTACCATTGAAGTGCTTCAACCAAGTAGTCTTTTTGTGGAATTTAATTCTCCATTTGGAGAGGTGCCTTCATTTGAATTTGAAATTTTTTCTTCTCATTCTTCCCTTGTGTTTTCCAAAGTTGATAGGGTTTTCCAAGAAATAAAGCCTTTAGGGGATATCCATTTTGAAAGTTATACTCCTGTATTTCAAAGATCCCTTATCCCTTATCAGTTTGATTCTCCTCTAAGGTCACATCCTCAAAACAACATGGCCCATCCCCCCCCGACCTCCTTTTGTTGTAAATACCTTTGGTCCTATAAATTTTAGAGGGATGGCTAGTTATCCAAATGTAGTTCCCCAAGATGTAAGAAATAGACTACCAAAGTTCCAAGGAAATAAAGTTATAATCGCGATCAACACTTAAAGGATTTTATCAATATGATGGAATAATTTGAGATTGAATTTAAAGATGTATATATCTAATTGTTTATCCATACTTTGGAAGAAGATGCAAGGGACTGGTATAAATATTTTCCAGATAATTCCATTGATTCTTGGATAGAAATGAATAATGCATTTAGATTGCAGTATGGTGATAAAACGGACCCTAGGTTTCTTTTGTCAGAATTTGAAAATATTAAAAAGAATCCTAATGAATCAGTGCATGATTTCAACACTAGATTTAATAAGACATTAAGGAGATTGCATGTGAGTTTAAGGCCATGTGATGAATCTTGTCTTATAAAGTATTCATATGCATTTGATAAGAAAGATGCTTACTATTTGAGGGACAAAACCCTACCAATTTGAGGTGGCCTTTACCATGGCTCTGCAAATTGAGAATAACATTAAAGCAATTGGAAAACCTCCTAAGAGGGAGGGTGTGAAACTAGTTAACCTGGAAAAACCTCAAGCAAGTAAGGCTGTTGATTTGGAGGAAGTTGTGAAAACTTTTGGTAGGGGATGTCAAAGAAATATCATACAAATTATCCCGGGAAGAGAAAGGAATTAGGTAGAGTTCACAAGGTCAACATAAGCAACAAGGCCAAGATAGATTTGCAAATCATCCTAGAAATGAACAGAGATCTGATGATAGAAGAAAGGGACTTGTAGGATTTAGAAATAAAAATCCAAGGATAGAGAAAACAGAATGGTTCCTAATCCTTTGGTTGTCAAATTTTTCATTATTGAAGAAACATATGTAATTGATTGGTGTGACATATGTTTCATGCCCCATGCTCCATGTGAAGTAGATCAGCAAGTAGAAGAGGAAGCTGATGATGATAACATTGATGATCATGCATGCATGATGGAGTGATCTATAAGCTCACAACAAGGAGAAACTTCAATTAAGGTAATAAGTGTTAGAAATGTTGTTTATTTTTGGGATTTCATTCATTGGGTGCTATTATCCAATTTTGTACACATGGCAAGATTGGAAAAGGGGATCCTATCATGTTCAAAATGAAATAGTAGTACCAGAACCTATCTCCGGTTATTATTGAGATACAATAATTAAAAAATAATTCCTAAATTGCATATGAAGAGATCACCTAGCATCGAAAGGCACCCAGTTGATCTCAACTCAGTAAGGTAAATGTTGAAATGAAAAACCAAGACAAGGTTTCCGCGATAAGAGGGAGTTTCAGGCCTTTGAAGCCGTGATGGAGATAATGTTGTGGCAAACCAATATGATATTTCCACACATGGGAAAAGTTCATGATGATTTCCAAGTGGGTTTCAGTTAATGGAAAACCAACACAAGGTCTCCGCGCAAAGGGGGGCCCCGAGTTTCATCTTGCCAAGAACGTGGAAATTTTAGAAAACATTGCCAAGCGTGATAAAACCATGGCAAACCATAATCGGATTTCGCGAGTTGGAGAAATGAACACCGATTGCCAGGTGGAAGTGCTATGGTGGAGCGCCAACATGAAAGTTCTGCTCGTGGGATATTTTCAGCTCTTTGCCTAGTCGGATAAAAAATAAATAAATAATGCCTCAACCCCGCACTAAGGTATTCATGAGTTATTTTCTTAAAATGGGAATCCGGGAAGCCTAATGCCAAGTGGGTTTTCGTGGATGGCAAGCCAAAGAAGGAATTCCACGCGGGGGAGATTTGGGGTGGTATGACCAAGTCAAGAAGTGGAAATTGGGAACCGACCTGCCAAGGCAATGTATGGAAAATTGGATTCATAAGTCCGAGATCCCCACACATATCCTGCGGACTTCCTTGATACAAACGCCATGCCAATTTGACTTGGAAAAAGGAGGATTTGGCATGGAACGGGGATATTCAAGTCGGTTGAACCAAGGCAATTCAAACTACTTTTTCCACGCAGAACCTGTCAACTCGGCTATGTGGCTGAGCCGTTACGCGGGATTTGGAGCTAGTATGCCGAGGTCAGAAATTTGATGATGGCAGGCCAAGCTGTTAATCCCGTGCTAAGGTATGAATAGGGGAACTCAGGGAATACACCGCCAAGTGGAAATTTTGGGATGGAAAACCATGATCAGACTTCCGTGAATGGGAGAAATCGGATCAAATTGTCAAGTGGAGATCATACGATGGCGATCCATCATGAGACTTCCGCACGGGCTGTGTAAACAGAATTCTACGCAGCTTGGAGTGGTCCGAGTCTTTGTGCGAGTCACCGGGAGGATTAATAGGATAGTTGTGAATTGGAGCGGGTCATGGGTTAAAAAACGCGACGTGATACCAATTTCAGCGGAGGCTACAGGTAGACCCAACCAAGGCGATGCGTTAATGGCTCAGTTGTGGCTCATGTGCGAAGAGTTTGACGGGAAAGCAATGCTAAAAACTCGTCCAGATGGAAAGGATGCGAGAGAAACTCCCACGCACCAGGCAGATGACATGTTGCAGTTTAGTAGAAGCCTTTTGAACGCTTCCAGCAAGCAGGTTGTCCAACTGTGTTGTTATCTGTTCAGTATCGAATGCATCCTCAAATTCGTAGGCTTATCCTTATTCTGAACTCAGATCGAATAGCAGCTAGGAAACAAATATTCACTGCCATGTACGATGGATTGGAGTCACGCTATTCAAGGCTTCATAAAATTTCCCTGAATCAGGAGATGAAGGTTTATTACGGTGCAGAATGAAACGATTCATATTGCTCAGCATGTTTTCTCCTAGAAATGAATTGAATGTGAAGGTCAGCTCTGAAAATACCTGGTTGGCCGTTTTGCATGCTACATCCTTGTTACTCGTAAATGGTCTCTTTGAGAAACTCTGAGGGTAATAGGCAATATTTATACGTCCAATCAGACAATAAAAAGTATTCCTTTACCAGGTTCAGAGAAACTTGTTTTTTACAAATGGACGATTATACTGTAGTTTCAAGCTAATTTTATCTAGCTTTATTTCTATTAGCTTTGATCCACGACTAAGGAAAAATTCATATGGTTGTTACCTGTACATTTTTCCAAGGTCCTCTTGGTTGCCCCAGTTGTTCAATGTATTTTTTGAAGGGCTCTTTGACCAAAAATCAGTCTTAAGGGTGTCTATCGACATGTTATGGGCATGAACCTGGGTCATCATCATGGCAGCATTAGGTCTTTATTGGTAATGGCATTTTCTCATCGTTTGGAAGGTACAATTGTGCTTATTATGGCAAATCCAAAACATTTTTACTACAAGTGTTATATGATGAGGAAGAATCCTGAGCATTGTGGTAAAACCATTCTTTTCAGAAATTTTAAGTTAAGCTCGGTATTCAAGTGAGTTTGAGGCCAGAAAGGTAAGATCGTTTCTTTGGATGAAGAGCTAGGTGATTTCACAGGAGCTCGTGGTGTTGTTTCATGAAGTTTGAACGTGGAATGCATAAATGGCCTCGAGTTAACCAAGGAAAACGATAAGAATCGAGTTTGATAGCTCACCATTTGAAGGACTCAATGCAAAAGAGCTCGATTGCCAAGGTAAGGAAAGAGTTGGTGTGGGGTTCAAAATCGAGTGCAACACCGAGTTAGAGGATTCGAAGCTCATCGAGTTTGGCTATGTGCAGATTCTATCCACATGGACCCCCCTCCTCTTCAAGTCAAACGGGTCAACGGGGGTCCTGACATTATGTTAATTAAATTAATATTTTTATTTAAATATTTTAATAATAATATTTATTATTATTATTTAAATATTTTATTTAAATATTCTTTTAATTAATTGAGAAGACTAGGTCATCAGGAAATTAATGACCCATGATGGAACCTTCTCAGGTGGTTCAACTAACTATAATAAATACATCATGGGCCTTCAATTTAGGAATGCAATTATGACATTTCCTCTTCTTTCTCACATATTCTTCTATAAATGTAAGTTGGAAGCTCATTTCAAAGGGTTCCAATAGTTTAGACAAGTTGGACAGTTAGATATCTCAGGTGAGTGTATACTTTTCAAGAATCCTCTCTCTTCTGCAAGTTGTTCTTGTGTGTTGAGAGAACTTTCAAGCCTCCTCTTCAAGACTGTAATGGCAGCTATTGCCTCTTCTGAATGTATGATGCATTGTGCATGTTATTGAAGTAATAAAAGTGTTTGTTTTGTGACTAATCTCGGTCCTTTCATCCTTCTATGCTTCTTTGTGCCTTTCTCGTACTTGCAGGTACACTGTGCAAGTTTAACTTTCTATTGCAGGTTCTTGGAGTTTTATGCTTATCGAGTGGTGGAGTATTGCATGTAGTTGAGTTGTGGTGTCTATTCACCCTTCTTGAGTTCATCCTTCTTCACTGGGAAACTGGTATATTTCTCGACCCGATAAAGTTTAACAAAGGGAACGTGTTTCTCTTAGTTTGTGGTATCCTGTACCCTCTCTAAGTTGTAGTAGGTGAAGTTGACTGTGGTGCACACACCATCTTAAATTTAACCCTTCCGAGTCCTGGAAACACCCTTTATCCGGTGCATCACCATCCCTAGTATTGTTTCATTTCTGTAAATCTCTTTCCCTAAAACCCCATGAAAATGTTAGCATAGGACTAGATAATCATTTTTGTTACATTAAGAGTAGTATAACACTTAGTTTAGGAAGAGGAAGCCGGCCTTCTCCGGAGGTTCACCTCGAGCCCAATTCCCACAACTTGAGAGGTGATCCCATGTGTCCCAATCACACCGAATGTCCTATTCACATCCCGGCCATTAGGAGGGTGTAGTGATTTAATGACAACAGTACCTCTTCTTCCTCCCTCTCATACTTTAGAAATAGATAATGCACAAGCTTTTGAATTTCTCAATAACGAATTTGAATGTTTAAGAGCTTTAATGATAAATAAGTATGATGGAGGAATCCCATCTGAGGAGGATAGGCAGTTATTGATGAACATTGTTGTTGCTCAAGAAAAGGATTATAATAGTAGGAGTAGAGTTGTCAAAGGAGCAGGGCCTCAAGCCAAACCTAAAATTTCATTTCTTATTAGTATTCCTAAAGAGGTTCCTAAGAAAGATACACCTTCCAAAGGCCTTGCTATCCCAAACAATATTCATACTTCTCCTCATGCCCAAATTGTCAAAAATCTCATGTCATCTAATGAATTTGTCAATCTCCCTTCAATGTTGCCTTGCCAAAGTGTGTTCCATATGAAATTTCCCAAGTTTTGAGTCAAATAAAAGTTAGTGTTCCAATTTTTGAGCTGCTTAGGATTCTTGAGCACAAGAAGAGGGCATTTGAGTATTTGGGATTAAAAGAAGAGAAGAGTACCCTAGGAAGAAATGTAAACATTGTGGAGACTCCTCCAATCATTAAAGAGCTAGAAACACCACTAGCATTAGAAGAACTAGGTGAACCACTTGAGGTTTATTTGGGAACATCCTTGGTAGAGTCTTAGCTGAATTTATATTCATTCTTCACTACTCTGATCATTAAGGAAACATTTCTACACAACTATATGTTCGATTCGGGAGCATCATACAATGTTATGCCTCTGGAAGTCATGAATGAACTAGATATAAAAGTAACAACAACTTATGGGAAGTGCACTGCCATGGATTCCAGAGAGGTGCCAATGGTGGGATGTGTGAAAGGTTTAGTGGTACAACTTGCAACTTATCCGGGTAGGAACTTAAAACTTGATATTGTTATTGTTGATTGCCTCGCCAAGTGGGGTATGTTGTTGTCTAGAAAATCGCTCCAAGTGTTGGTGGCAGTGTTCAAATGGATATGTCCTATGCCACCATCCTAATTGAGGGTAGCCTTGTCAAGTTGTATGGAGAAAAGAAAATGTTGCACCTCATTGAAGATCCCAACAATGCATCTTATGAAGTGTTGTACACAAGTGTTGATGCTAATAACTTTGTTGGATTTGCTGATGGGAAAGAGAAAAAAATGGATCAATGTAAGAGTCTTGAACAAGTAGGATCTCCATGGACTTTTTTGTTTGATGGAGCTTGCTCCAAATTTGGAAATGGTGCTAGTGTAGTTCTCATTTCTCCAAACTTGGAAGAGTTTTTTGTTCTTTCAAACTTAACTTTGAGTGTACTAACAACATTACTAAGTATAAAGAATTGTTTATTAGTTTTGATAATTGCTTGGAAATAATATGTGAAAGACATCATTATTACAGGAGATTAAGAAATAATTGTTAAACAATTTAGAAAATTAAATGCTAATAAAAATTAGAGAATGAAACAATACAAACATGCAAATGGGAATTGATTGAGATGTTTGATTCATTTAACATTGTGCATCATGATAGGAATTTCAATCTTATGGAAGACAAGCTTGTAGTATTGGGATCTCGGTTTCATAAGTGTGTAATGTCCCCATATTGTGAATATTATGTTAAAGTGTTAACAAGGCCATTTATCCGATAATATTAAACATTAGAAAATTTTTGATGATGATGCTCAGGTCAAAATATTTCTACACAACAAAGGGGAGTTTAATGATCAATGTATTGATTAGGAGCCAATGGTGTCTGCATAGTAGAGGGTAAAGAAACTTTGTTTAGCAAAGACATCATCCAATCGAAACGAATACCATTCCTAGAGGATCTGGTTTCTCTTGAATCAAAATTTGATAATCTTGATTGCATTATTAATGGGCATATAATGAGACTCAAGGGATGTTGAGGAGCATGACATTGGTACAAAGGAAAACCAAGGAAGATCTGGTTGGGAAGCAATCTAAACAAGGAGGAAAAATAGTCCTAGGTTCATTTGTATAAGAAATATTAGGACTTCCTAGCTTGGTCTTATTCTCGAACTGAAATCATACATAGAGGATTTGTTTCAAAGCATGAAATTCCTTTGGAATCTAATGCAAAACCATTTAGACAAAAGTAGAGGCCGATTAATCCACTCCTCTCTGTGAAGATGCAAGATGAATTAAAAAAGCTAAGAGATGGAGGGATCATTTAGCCAAAGAAGGTATTCTTCTTGGGTTTCAAACTTAGTGCCGGTTAGAAAAGAGAATGGTGATATCAGTTGTGAGTTGGTTTTACTAATCTAAATAGAGCATCAATGAAGGATAATTATCCTTTACCAAACATGGAAAACATGCTGCAATTAGTGACTAGTTCTGAGCTAATTTCTACCTTGGATGGTTTCTCTGGCTATAATCAAGTTGTTGTGAAGGAATCAGAAAGAATTAAGACAACCTTTACCACTCCTTAGGGAACTTATGTCTATGTTAGAATTCCCTTTGGTTTGATGAATGCTAGAGAAACCTTTCAAAGAGCAATGGATGTTGCTTTTTCTAGTTACATTAATGATTTTATTGTTGTTTACCAAGATGATTTGATTGTGTTTTCCAAAAAGAGAAGTGATCACTTTTAGCACTTGGAAAAAATGTTGATAAGATTCAGAGAGTATGGAATTTCACTCAATCCAAAAAAGTAGCATTTCAGAGTGTAAAAGGCCACGTTGCTTGGTCACATTGTATCAAAGGATTGTATCATGATTGATCTTGAGAGGGTAAAGGCCATCAAAAAGGTCCCAATTCCAAGAACCAAGAAGGGAATTTAGTCCTTCTTTGGGAAAATATATCAAAATTTGTTGAGTTGACCATTCCAATTACTTGAATGCTAAAGAAGGAGAAAGTTATCAAATGGGAAGAGGCTGCCATTCAGGCTTTCAATGGGATCAAAGAAGCATTAAAGCATGCCCCTATTTTAGTAGCTCCATATTATAAGAAGCCTTTTCAAATGTTTTCTTTTGCTTCAGAGAACACTATTGCATATGTCTTGTTGTAGAAGGATGATGAAGGGGCTGAGAGGCCAATTGCCTTTTCAGTAAGGCATTGCAAGGGGCTGAGTTGAAGTACACCATTATGGAGAAGCAATCATTTGCCTTGGTAAAAGAAAAAAAGGTTTTCAGACCTTACATTTTGAGCTCTAAAGTTGTTTCTTATGTTCCCCACACCATGGTGAAATATGTCTTATCAGAGATGGAGGTCTCAAGCAAAAGATGCAGATGGGTGAACAAGTTGCAAGAGTATGACATGGATATCCAAACCATGAAATTGGTAAGAGGTTTGGGCTTAGCTAAACTTATGGTTGAGAGCAACTTGCAAACTATTGAGGTGAATGAAGTAGAAGAAGGAAGGGTGGATGTCCTTGAAAATTTGATGAGTTATGAATGGTACAAAGATATAATTTTTTATCTCAAACATCTATATTGCCCTGAGTATTTGAGTAAAAATTAGAAAAGATCTCTTAAGTTGGCTTCCTAGAAATATTTCATTACTGATTTTGGGTTAGCTTGGAAGAACCTTGAGCAAGTTATCTTAAGGTCCATTATTAAAGATGAAGCCCCCAAGCTAATTATTGATCTCAATTGAGGATTTTGTGGGGGAGTTTACTTTGGAAGAGTCAAAACACACAAGATCTTGAGGACTGGTTATTTGTGGCCAACTCTTTTCAAGGATAATACTTTGTTTGTTAGAAGATGTTAGAGTTGCTAGCATTTTTCTAGAAGATCGAAAGCTTGGGCTCCCTTCCTTCGCAACTGTCTTAATTAAATTCCCATTCAAGCAATGAGGAATGGATTTCATTGGTGAGATTTCAGACCCTTCAACCGCTGGCCATAAGTGGATTCTTGTATCCAATGATTACTTCACCAAGTGGGTGGAGGAAATCCCCACCAAGAGAGCAACACACCAAATTGTCATGGACTTCATGTTGAACCATATCATCTGCAGGTTTGGAGTGCTAGTTAAAATTGTTGTTGACAATGCCATGAGCTTTAGAGATAAACCTTTGGTGGCAATGTGTAAATAATATGGGATCAATTTGACATATGCCTCCAACTATAACCCCAAGGCAATGGACAAGTAGAGTCTAACAATAAAAATCTATTAAAGATCATTAGGAGAACCTTGGAGCTGAACAAAAGGAAATGGGGTGAGTAGTTGAAGTTTGTTGTTTGGGATGATAGAATTATTGTTAAAAGAGCTACTGGAAAAAGTCCATTTGAATTGGTGTATGGAACTCAAGCTCTGTTGCCCCTGCATATGTAATTGTCCTCATATCAGTTCATTCAACAACTAGAAGATCAAGAAGTTAGTCCATATGATTCTTGTATTAACCAGATTATTGAGTTGGATGAAGAGAGAAGGGCATCCCATCAGTGGCATGTGAATTTCAGAGAAAAGTTAAAGAAGCTATTTGACAAAAAGGTGACACCAGAGCTTTTAGCATTGGGGATCTTTTGTTGTTATGGGATAACATGCATGAAGATAAGGGCAAGCATGGTAAATTTGATGCATTATGGATGGGCCCTTACTCCATTGACATTTGAATTGGTGAACATACCTTCTTCTTGAAATACTTGGATGGGGAATTACTTGAATTTCCTGTTAATGGTAAACTTGAAACATTTCCTTGATTGATTCCCCAAAATAAAGGTGGGCATCATTTGTATACTATATAGTTAATTGGTTTCTTTTTGTCTTTTGTGTGTTTGCTCATTCGAACTTAGTGGCCTGGTTTTGTTGGTTTCTCGGTTCGTTTGTAGAAGATTGTTCTGGTTTTCTACTCCGTAAGATGACTCCGTTGCCCAATGGATGTTTTTAGCACTTGGTCTATTATTTGGTTCTTATGGAACTCACAGGGAGTGCCCATCCCCAAGTCAGAGCTGATGTTGGTGCTCAAATTAGTCTCGCCCCATTTGTCATTAAAATCCCTCAATTTGCGGCCTTTGTCACATTTTTTTATCTCCCCATGTTGGTGCTTGAAGACTCTGTCCTCCATTTGGTTACCATGATCAGTCCCTTCCTTGGTCGAAGATCACTTAAAGATCCAAAATTTGTTTTTCATTTCTCTATCCATTTGAAGGTGTCTGAAAATTGGGCATAAAACTTGGGCTATTCCTTTCCTTCCATTTTCCACAATCGTGTGTTGTTGTCCCTGTCACTTTTTGTCCCAAATACCTAAAGAAACATGAATGGATGTAGCTCAAAGGATCATGTTTGAACCTTATAACATTTCCAAATTCTCTGTCCTTGAAGAAAATTTCATCTTCAAGCTCAAACGGTGGTTTCCTTGCATTTTTACAGTTTGACGGGTGTGTTTTTCCCGTCAAATTTACATCTCTACATCAATGGAAACGTGGCCCTTTTTGGTTGGATGTGGCTTGGTGGGGCACTCTAAAAAATATCTCGATCGCTTCAACCCAAAACTTTCCCACGTGGAGGAATGATGCTTGTTTGAAGATTCACCTTTTGGTTTGGGCTTAGAGTTGCGCTGGGGGGACACATGGAGGATTTTGTTGCTTTGCTTAGACTTAGACAAATCTTTCATGAAACCGATACATTTTTGGTAGGCCACATACATGTGGTGGACTGGCATTCATTTGAGGATTTGCTTGAGGTTCCCACCTTAACAATTATGACAGGGAGACATGTGGAGATTTCCATAGAGCCTTCCCTTACTTAGAATTTTTAAGGAAATTCCTAAAGGACCATGGACACGTGGAGGGACTACGCATGTTTGGGGACTGGCCCCTGAGTTTTATGTTTAAGAAGCACCTAGAGGAAACTTGGAGGATTCCACTCACTTTTCCTTTTTTCTCGAGCTTTTCAACGGCCGAAGAAGATTGTCTCGGACTTTGGACACATGGTGCTTTCCACTGAACCTTCAACTTTTTAACAAGCTCTACCAAACTGAGAAACGTGTTGACACTAAACTTGTTTGGGGTCTCTAATTTTGGGGACCATCTCAAAATGAACCATTGAGACATGTGGTAATTTGAAAAGTCAAAAGGCAGGGAGGCAGACCATCAGAGGTAACTTGAATTTTTGCCCATTATTTTGAAAAAGATTAAAGTCATCAAAATTACCCATAAGCATGATAGACAATAGTCAAAATTTGATTTGAAAGGTCAAAGGCAGAAGGGTGGGGTTATAGGGAACATTTGCAAAAAAAAAAAAATTTAAAAATGAGGTAAAATAGCATAATCAAGCCACGGTTCCACTAGGACCCACATTGGGACACGTGTCAAGCCCATTTTTAAAGGCGGAGGCGGAGAAAATGAGAAATTTTGCATTTTTTTGCAAAAGGTGTAAAAAGTAAAAAGGAACCCCTAGGCCCATTTTAACTTAGATCTCCCATGTGGATGGTCTAAATTCAAAAGGGAAATCGATGGCAATTATGCATTTGATATCGATTTTTCACCATTTTTGCTCCAAAGCTCTTGGGGATGTGAATTTTTATGGTTTTTATCATTTCTTGATGTCTCCTACATGCCAAATGAAGAGGAGAATTAATTTTATATCTTGATTTGGAGGAAGATCTGAAAACATCTTTTACCATTAAGGTGTGATCTGACTATCGGATTCGATCTGATTTTCCAATCTTTCCTTCCTTGGCATGCAAGAAACTAGATTTGATAGATTAGAGGAGGAAGTAGTTGGCGCGTGAAATGAAGAGTGATTTACCAAATGAAAGAATTGAATGCTGGAAATATTTGAAGATATTTTCCCTCTGAGCACCTGACAAACATTTTTACAAATTTGATTATGGGAATCACGATCAAAATCGTAACAAGAAATGGTGCTTTGAATGTTTTTTGTTTTGGGGGGAAAACTCTATTGTAGATGAAATGTTATAAATTGCATGAATTTTTCATGCAAATGGTTGGAGTGTTAGAGGTTGGGAGTTAATTCCTAAGAGAAAAGTTTGATAGAGCCCATCTTTCTAAGAAATCATCTGAGGAACTTGTTTATTTCTTTTGTGTTAAATTTGATCATGTCAAGGTGGTTGCAAGTGTACAACCATTGACAAGCTCTAAGATTATTCTAGAAACTTTCCCTATTGATGAATTTAATCAAATTTGAGTTAATCTGTGTTGATTTTGAGCAAAATTGTGTCTGATTCATTTCTGAATGTATGTAAATAGTTTTTCTTGTTCCCATTGCAATCTTACATTAAAATCTTTGTGAATCACACAAGATCTTATCCTTGTGATAGTTTGGTGGCATTTGTAATTTCATTTATCAGAAGAGCTTTCACTTGATAGTGAAATAAATGAATTTAAGATCACTTTACTCCTAACATGATATGAAGATTTTTGTTAGCCTTTGAGGGTATCTTAGGATTGATAAAACAAAAGTTGATAATGTTCAATTAAGTTTTTTAATTTGAGCCTTCATTTTGGATTCTTAAAGTTTGTGTCAAAACATGTTGATATGGGCCTTTATTAAAGCACACCTTTGGGTTAAAGGAACATTTTATCTATTTTGAATCATTCTTGTTATCAAGCCTTCCATTTTTTGTAGAAGATCTCAAAGATCTGGCAAGTCAAGTTCATTCTGCCTCACCTCCCACAAAAATTCATTTAAAAACAACCAATCCTACCCATACTACCCTTGTTTGTCCTGTGTGTGTACAAATGCATAATTTCTATTACCAAAACATGTAGAAGCAATCAAGGGTTTATTGTCTTTAGTAGCCCAAACCTTGCTTAGAAAATATCTCCATTATTTAGGGTGACAACTCGTGAGACTTATATTTTTTTGTATTGATCATATTTTCTTCAAGGTCTTCTTAATAACTTTGCAAAGAAGGACATCTCCATATCCTCCACAAACAACAGGCTACAAAAGGGTCCTCTCACCCTGGTTGAAAGGCATAACCATAAAGTAGTGAGGATAGATCAAATCCTCTTAAGGGTACTATCCATTTCTCCACATCTAAGTGACAAAGAGAAAGTTGAATTTCTTCCCGACTACAAAATGACACACAACATATTCTATTTATCTCTAAGCTTCCTGTCAAATTTGTGATGTTGCTCAACTTTGGGTACCAATAGGTTGTAAACTTAGTGCTAGTTAGAAAAATTAATGGTGGTATCGGCTATGCATGGATTTTAGAAATTTGAATAGAGCATCAATGAAAGATAATTATCCTCTGTCAAACATGGAAAATGTGTTGTAGTTAGTGAAAGATATAAGTTGCTTTCTACATTGGATGGTTTCTCTAGCTACAATCAAGTTGTTTTAAAGGAATTAGAAAGAATTAAGACTGCCTTTACCACTCCTTGGGGAACATATGTCTATGTTAGAATGTATTTTCATCTAATGAATGCTGGATCAATCTTTCAAAGAGAAATGGATGTGGTTTTTGCTGGTTAAATTAATGATTTCATTGTTTTTTATCAAGATAATGTAACCATGTTTTTAGTAAGAGAAATTATCACTTCAAGAACTTGGAAAAGATGTTGATTAGATGCAGAGAATTTGGTATCTCTTTGAATCCAAAGAAGTGCCATTTTGGAGTGCAAAAGGCCAAGTTGCTTGGTCACATTGTATCAAAGTATGGTGTCATGATTGATCCCGAAAGGGTAGATTCTATCTACAAGGTTCCAATTCCAAGAACCAAGAAGGTAATCCAATCCTTCTTTTGGAAAATCAATTTCATTAGGAGATTTGTGTCTAACTTTGCTGAGTTGACTCTCCTCATCACTTACATGTTGAAGAAAAACCAAATCATCAAGTGGGAAGAAGTAGCCATTCAGGATTTTGATGGGATCAAAGAAGCACTAAAGCATGCCCCTGTTTTGGCAGCCCCAAATTACAAGAAACCTTTTCAAGTGTTTTCTTTTTCTTCAAAAACACCATTGCCTCTTTTACATTACGAAGCATGATGAAGGGTTGAGAGACCAATTTCCTTTTCAAGAAGCCATTGCAAAGAGATGAGTTGAAATAAACCATCATGGATAAATAAGCATTTTCCCTAGTGAAAGCAAAAAGGTTTTCAGACCCTACATCTTAAGTTATAAAGTTGTTGTTTATGTTCCCCACACCATGGTAAAAGACATATTATCGAGATGGAGGTCTCAAGCAAAATATACGAGATGGGTGAACAAGTTATAGGAGTATGACATGGATATCCAAACCATGAAATTGGTAAGAGGTTTGGGCCTAGCTAAGCTTATGGTGAGAGTAACTGCGAAATATTGAGGTAAATGAAGTAGAAGGATAAAGGGTGGATGTCCTTGAAATTTTGGTAGGTTCGGATGGTACAAAGATATAATATTTTATCTTAGACATATATGTTGCCCGAAAATCGAGTAAAAATAAGAAAAGAGCTCTTAAGTTAGCTTATGAAAAATATATCATTAATGATTCGGGTTAGCTTGGAATAACCCCAAGGAGTGATATTGAGATGCATTACTTAAAATGAAGCCCCAAAATAATTTATGATCTCCATGGAGGGGTTTGTGGGAGACATTCTCGCTAAGAGAGTTAAAACACATAAAATCTTGAGGGGCTGGTTATTGGTGGCCAACTCATTTCAAGGATACAACTCTATTAGTGAGAAAATGTGAAAGCAACCAAAGTGTTTTTCTAGAAGAATGAAAGCTTCTGGGCTCCCTTCCTTTGCAGCCTATGTTAGTTGAAGCCCCATTCAGACAATGCGTAATGGATTTCATAGGGAAATTTCGATCCTTCCAAAGGCTTTGGTCATAAATGGATTCTTGTAGCCACTCATTATTTCACTAAGTGGGTGGAAGAAATCCCCACCAAGAAGGAAACACACCAAATAATCATGGACTACACATTGAATCAAATCATATGAATATTTGGAGTGCTAGCTAAAATTTTTGTTGATAATGCCATGATTTTCAAAGCCAAACCTTTGGTGGTAATGTGCAAAGAATATGGGATCAATTTGACATATGCTTCTAACTACAATCCCCAAGGAAATGGACAAGTTGAGTCCAGTAATAAAAACTTGTTAAAAATCATTAGAAGAACCTTGGATTTGAACAAAAGGAAGTGGGGTGAGCAACTAAAGTTTTTTGTTTGGGCTGATAGAATCACTGTCAAAAGAGCTACTAGTAAAATCCCATTTGAATTGGTATATAGAACTCAAGCTCTTCTGCCCCTCCACTTGAAATTGTCTTCATTTCACTTTGTTGAATATATTAAAGACTAAGAAGTTATTTCATATGATTCTCAAATCAATCATATTATTGATTCAAATTAAGAGAGAATTGCATCCCATTAGTGGCATGAGAAGTTCGAGAAAAGTTAAAGAAACTATTTGACAAAAAGGTGACACCCAGAGCTTTCAACATTGGGGATCTTGTGCTTTTATGGGATAGTGGGAATGAAGATAAGGAAAGCATAGTAAATTTTATGCATTTTGTATTGGCCCTTATTCAATTGATATTAGAATTAGTGAAAATACATTCTTCCCAAAATACCTAGATGGAGAACTACTTGAATTGTATATTAATGGCAAGCATTTGAAGCATTTCATTAATTAATTTTTAGAATCAAGGTATACTCCATTAGTGTAGTGTATAGTTCTTTGTTCTCATCTACTTTTGTGTTTTTTTTGTTTTTGTCCTTGGTGACCTAGTTTTACTGGTTTCTCGGTTTGTTTTTTGGAGGATGGTTGTTATTGTTCTACTCTGCAAGCTTATTCTTTGACTCCATTTCCAAAAGGTTTGTTTTTGGAACTTGGTCTGCTATTTATTCTTGTGGCACTCACAAGGAGTGCCCATACCTGAGTCAGAGTTGATGTTGGTGCTCAAATTAGTCTCGCCCTATTTTTCATTGAAATTCCTTATTTTTCGGCCTTTGTCATGTTTTCTATCTCCCTATGTTGGTGCTTGAAAGACGTTGTCCTCCATTTGGTTGCCATGATCAGTCCCTTCCTAGGTCAAGGATCACTTAAAGGTCCAATTTTTTTTTTTCGTTTCTTTGTCCATCCGAAGGATTACTCAAATTACGTGTAAAACTCGGGTTGTTCCTTTCCTTCAATTTTTCGATCACATATTGTTGTCTCTGTCATTTTCATCCCAAATAATTGAGGAAACATGATTGGATATAGCTTAGAGGATCATGTTTGAACCTTATAACATTTCCATATTCTTTTCCCTTGAAGAGAAATTCATTTCCGGGCTCAAATGGTAGTTTTCCTGCATTTTTACAGTTTGACGGGTGTGTTTTTCCCCATCAAAATTACATTTCTACATCATTGGAAACATGGCCCTTTTTGGTTAGATGCGGCTTTGCAGGGAACTCTAAGAACTCTAAGGCTCTCTTCAACTCGAAACTTGTCCACATGGAGGAACGACGCTCATTTGAAAATTCACCTTTTGGTTTGGCCTTGGAGTTTCGTTGAGGGAACATGTGGAGGATTTTGCTGCTGTTCCCAGACTTTGACAAATTTTTCATGTAGCTGGTATAGTTTTGGTAGGCCATAGACATGTGGTGGGCTGGCGCTCATTTGAGAATCTACCTCAAGGTTCCACCTTAACAATTGTGACAGGGGGATAGGTAGACGCTTCGCGACTGACTGCTTTGTAATTCAACTTTTGAAAGCAATTTTTGAAGCACGGGACATGTGGTGAGCCCGCGCTCATTCATGATCTCTATGCTTTGGCACCATCTTGAAGTTACGCCATAAAGACACATGTATGTTTTTGTTGGGCCTTCCCATCACTTTGACATTTCAAGCAACTTCCTAAAGGGCTTGGGACACATGGAGGGACCACGCATGTTAGAGGACCGACCCTTGAGTTCTATTTTGAATAAGTACCAAGAGGAAACTTGGAGGCTTATGCTCACTTTTCCTTTTTGCTTGGACTTTTCAACAACCAAAGGAGACTGACTCGGAACTTAGACACATGGCGTTCCGCCAAACCTTAAAATTTTTAACAGAATCTACTAGCGAGACACGTGTTGAGCCCACACTTGTTTGGGGTCTTTAATTTTTCAGACCATCTCAAAATACGCCATTGAGACACGTGGTAGGGGGGAAATGGAGAAATGGAGCTTTGTGGTTATTTAAGGTTTTTTAACTTTTGTAAATAGGGATAAAATTGTAAGTTGAAGCATGGCCCCAACAAGAAAGTAATACCAAGTGTTGAATAGTTAAAAATGGAGGTGCGGTCTGTGGGGAAAATGTAGAACGTTTTCGTTTTGGAAAATAAGTATAAAGTAAAAATGAAGCGCGAGTCCGCATTTAGAACCCACTTCAAAAGGTAAAGGTGGAAGGGTGGAGCTGGGAAAATTTGTAAAATTTTCCTTTTTCCAAAAGTGACATAAAATAGCATAATCGAGCCATGGTTCCTCTAGGACCCACATTTGGACACATGTCAAACCCATTTTCTAAGGGTGGAAGGGCGGAGAAAAATGTCAAAATTTTACTTTTTCCAAAAGTTATAAAATGTCAAAAAGTGCTACGGACCGTTTCCAATTACGTTTTTCCATGTTGAGGATCAGATTAAAATTTGATAGGCAAGATCAATGGTAATTGTGTATTTGATTTTATTTTTCTACATTCAAAGTTCTAGGATGTTTTGAGATGCATTTTATGCATCATCCTTCATCAATTTTTTGGAAAATTTGTGTTGATTTGGTCTGCAAAGTTCAATTGAATCAATTTGAGAGCTCAATTTTTAAATTTGAAGTACTTTTGAAGTGTAATTTTATTTGAGCTTGCACAAAAATGTAAAATGTTAGATCTAGAAGTAGCAGAGTAAAATTTTAGAGAAAAATATGTGAAAAAGGATGAAATGATTAAAGTAAAGGTGCAAAAGGTGGAAAAGGTGTTGCCTCAAGAGCAAAAAGGGATGACCTATTAATTCCAACTATGCAGAGGCTTTGAAAAATTATTAAAAAGGGGATTTCTCATATGATATAATAATAACTATTAAAGGGACTCCCAAAAATTTATGGCATCCCATCCTAGTCATTAGTTGAGGGCCCAAGAAATGTGATCGGTTCACAATTGGTCAACCTTTGGTAGATTTCATATCTCGCACTTGTTAAACGTTGTTGCTCAAACATATTGGTAAAAGTTATAGGTCCCGTAGATATTCTTCTCTTTTGGGGAGAAATTGAGTGAGAAAAAATGTATAAATTTAATTAGAGTAATCTTGCAATAGTTCGAGTTTGAATTCATGAGAACAAAATTGAGAAAGTCATTTTCCCGAGAGACCAAAGTTGAGATTACTTGTTATTTTCTTTTGTGTTAGATTTTCTGTTGTGTTAAGTTATTTGCAGATGTATATCCATTGATTAGCACTGGAATTTCTCTAGAAGCTTTCCCCGCTAATGATTCTAATAAATTTTGGAATTAATTTGTGTCTAATCTCTGGAAATTTTGTGTCTAGTTTATTTTTAGAATGTTTGCAAATAGTTTCTTTTGTCCCTATTGCAATCTTACATTCAAATTTTCATGAAATCACACAGGATCTTGTCCCCTGTGACAGTCTAATGGTATTTGCAATTTAATTTCAAGAAGAGTCTTCATCTTGGATGAGATAAACAAATTTAAAATCAATTCACTTTCATTTATTGATAAATATTATCTGTAAGTATTCGGATGTACCTTAGTCATGATTAATCAGAAACTTTAGTGTTTAATTGAGTCTTCCAATTTGATCCTTCGTGTTGGAGTCTCAAAGATTATGTGAACTAGGCTTCCATTGAAGTACACCTTCTAGTTGAAGGAACGTCTTATTTGTTGTGAAGTTGTTCATTATTGTGAATTCCTCCAAAGATCGGTATAATCAACTTTATCTGCTTCATCTCCCACCAAAATCATTTAAAACCCATTGATCCACCACTGAACTACCACTATTTTCTTTGTGTATCAACAAAGGAACAAAATTTACTTGCAAAAATACGTAGAGTAATCGGGATTCCTTAATGTCTTTAGTAACCTTTGCCTTGTAATGAAAATATCTCCATAATCTGGAAGTGACAACTTGTAAGAGTCGATTTGGTGTGTTGATCATATTTTCCCAAGGTCTTCTCTCTAAAATATGTGCGAAAGAAGGATTTACCAGCATTCTTCAATAAAAAGGTTACAAAAAGGTTGTCTTACCTTGGTTGAAAGGCACAACCTAAAATAGTTAGGATAAGATCACATCCTTTTAAGGTGCTACCCGCTTCTTCAAAACCCGAGTGCTAAAAAGTCGGATAGATTCCTTCCTGGCTATAAAATGACATACATACTCATCTATCTGTCTCTCGATTGTCTTTTCAAATCCATGATGTTGCTTGGCCTTTGAAGGTGATTAAATATTGGTCCCAACAATATATATATATAGGTTTATAGGTTTACCTATAAATAATAATAAAGTTATATAAGTATCTTTATAGGTTTACCATTATACATACATACATACATACATACATACATACATACATATATATATATATATATATATATATATATATATATATACATACATACATACATACATACATACATACATACATACATACATACATACATACATACATATATATATATATATATACATACATACATACATACATACATACATATATATATACATACATACATACATATATATATATATATATATATATATATATATATATATATATATATATATATATATATATATATATATATAATTCTTTAATTTAAAGAATTCACTTGAACCCATTTGAATAGTGCCTTTGTAAAACAAGAGGTTAAAAGTTTCTATCTACTCACATATGAGTAAAGTTAGGAACTAATAAGTTTTCTTATTCAACCCAATATAATTATTAAAGAGGATATTTTCCCTTATTTTAAAACTCTAAGTAACTATTTTCTTTTCTAATAACATAGTATGAGATTTAACTATAGTTTCAACATTTCAAAATGCTCACTTTTATAATAAAATAAGAGAATATTTCCTTTCTTTCACAATAGAATAAATGACATCCATTTCAAGCAAACAAGTATATTTTCATGCAAGAACACCAATATTTTAAAATGAAACATATTACACTTTTGAGGAAAATATTGAAGTTGAATATAAGATCAGATTGAGAGAGCTTCATCTTCATTTTCAAAACCATTTCAACATCATTACTTCATCTAGATAGTACAAGACTTGATAGTTTCATTTTGTAAGAACTAACACATTAAAATACATGTTTACTTCCAATACACTCTTGATAAACTATACAAGTGGGAGGAGGTATAATAACAACAAGATGCAATTTCACATTCCTCCTTTCAAACATAAGTTCTTCTCGAATACCCAATACTAATTAACTTTACAAAATACTTTTACAAGAAGATGAATCTTTAAAATAAAAGTTAAAAAATCCCTCCACATAAGTGGAGACAACATGACAAATATTTTACATGAGCAGGAGTCCTCCTTGTTTTGTTCCAATGTAACAATGTCTCAAAACCTCAATTGAACTCCATAATTTTCTTCAATATCCAATAAAACAAGAAATAGGGAGTAGGAAATGATCTCCACCTAACCAATAACCCAATTAAATGGAGAATCCTTCCTCCTTATTGGCCTTCAAACCCCAAAAATGAATCAATAAGGGGTATAAAACAACCGTGGCAACTTTACATGTCTTCCACAACAAAATTCAAACAAACTTCCAACACAATAAGAAGAATACCAAAATCACAATAAACATACAAGTTTCCCAAGAACAAAGGCTCAATATTTAAGCCAAGAGAGATAAAATAACCATGGGATTTACTTATGCCTCCTAATGGGGTTGAGTGACAACCTTAAAGTCTCCAAGATACTCAATCACATAGAACAAGAATCTTATTCCTTCCTCCAAAAATCTTATGTCTCCCTCAATAAAATAAAAAAGATAAGATCAAATTTAACTTATCTACAAAGGTTGAACAGTCAACCCAACTCCCTCCTAAGATATACAACAATATTGTTATGCCTCCCTCTAAAATATCCACATTTACTTTTTATCCTATAAAACCTAAGGGCTATTCTATCCCCAAAACCAAAACATACTACAAGCATCCATTTAAAATCATTTACACAACAAAATAACAATAATAATACATGGGTGAAGTCATTACCTTTCCATTGCAAGAGTATCCAATCCACAAACACAAGATCAAAGCCTTTTTAATTCCAAATCAAACACAAGAAAAATCCAAATTTCTAAAACAAGCACTCCAAAAGAAAGCTCTTCCAAAAATATAAGAGCCCAAATAAAACATCTAACCCCAAAAACTTCAAAACATCATACATACATAGAGAATTAAGGAGAGAGTGGTGATGTGGCTCCATCTAGGATGCCACATCACTTCTCCTCCACCCATATCACATGGTCAAAAACAAAATTTAAAGATAATAAATTAGTGGTTGAGAAAATGATAAGCCTTTTCCACACACAACCTCATACCCACACCTATAAAGGACACAATTAAAAACTCATGTAATAAAGTACAATAAATTTTACCATTTTGTGTTACAAATCACATGATAGGGTCTATTTTTGCATATGGGTAGTTGGTAGGTGAAATTAAGAGGCGTGGGACAAGCTTAACTTGTCCCAAAAGCCTCCAAAAATGGTCCTTATGCCCAAATTCAAATTTTACATGCAAGGTTGAGTATACAACAGTTAAAAGTAATAAAATCATTTCAAATTCAACATAAAATCAAGGACCATCTACAAATATTAACTACCCCCTTTGGTCAAATCCCAAATGACACTAATTAATCAAGATTAATCAACTTAAATGGGTTACATTAACTTAAAAAATAAAGGTGAATCAAATTACTGAAATAAATCACACACTCACAATTAATATAAACAAAAGGAAAAGAACACATTTACCCAAGGTCACACTTGAGGCCACCCCCAAATGGGGACCTCCTAATAACCTATCAAGAACAAACAACATACAAATACACAAGTTGCCAAGGTGACATGTTGTCAATACCCCAAATTCCTTCAATGTTGATCTCATATCCCCTTTAGTTTGCTATTCTACAATTTCTGCAAAAATCAACGAAACAACTTTTCGGCCTCGTGGTCATATTAACAAGATCAAAAAATAAGACACAAAAATATATATCAATTCATATCATCAAATATCATCACTAAAACATCACTAAAATCAAGTAATTTCACCAATTGTTTAAAATTTCAAATATTTTGATTCTACCAATTCATCAATTAGCAATAAGATCACAAGACTACTAAATCGTCCAATAAAATATGTATACCAAAATCTGATCGGTCGGTACAAGACATATATAACATAGTAATTCTAGATCATCATCAAATACTAATATGTCAATCCATGCATGTAATCCATCATATAAGTCATATCATGTCAAAATTCTAAAAAATCTATACTATTTACCAAATAAGATACTCAAATATAGTAATGTCCATCTATCAATGTCTAAATATCAAATGTGATAGCAATGTCTATGGCTCCAATCCAAAGTAAATAAAAATATAGCAAGATCAATTTCGAAGAGGAGTGGGCATGACACATGTTAAAATTGATAGAGGGGCTTCAAAGCCTTTTTCACCAAGCTCATCTTATAGTCCCCACGCCTCTTCAACACTATTTGATTTTGATGTTATTCTTGTTGGATTGATACTTAAACATTTGATTACTATCTTTTGTTTAGTAAATTATGGACTATGTGAATATTTGGACTATTCACATGACCGTGATTGGCATTTTTATTATGATGCACTAGATGGTGATGATAGACATATATATATGTTTAATTCCGATATTATTTTTTATTTGATTAGGTAACAATAGGGATCAGATCCAACAAGCCATACAATGAAAGATGTACTATGAAAAAAAACCAAAGACGAGAAAGAAGAAGAAACAGGACCACAAAAGGATTTAAACAAACTTAACTCAACAAGGACCAAAAACATAAAAACTAAAAACAATCCGTAGATAGTCAGTAGTTCCACTTGGATTTTCTAGAATGCACTAAGTTCCATCCATCAACAGGATCACCTCCACCCCCAAATGTCACCTTGATGTACTCACTGTAATTCTCACCCTCCCAAAAGGCAAGGACCTTTAGGGAATCCAGATCGATTTGGGGTTTAGCCATTTGAATCTTTGATTTTAACTCATTTTTAATCTCCAATACAACTTCCAATCTACCCCCTTGGGTATCCATTGCAGAGCCATTTAGGACCAACAGGAAAAGGTAAGGAACCCATAGAATCACTATGAGTCATTTGGGCCTTGATTTTCCTATCGTAAAATTCCCATCTCATTTCCTCAAATGATTCCACCATTTCAAGAAATTTATCCATTGGGTTGGGAGGTAATGTTTCTGGTATTTCTATAGATGCATTTGATTCATTCCCAAAACTATCCTCCTCCCCTGTTTCTGTGGAAGCGTCACTATCATCCTCGTTGTTTTCATCTGAAATTGAAGAGTTTGAGATGTAACTCATGGAAGCAGAAGGTTTTCCTGTAGAATGAGAAAGGGACTTAAGGACAAGTGGAAGAACCAAACCTGACTCATCCACTGCCAGAATAGACCTTTTAGACACCAACATCCCATCCACCACATCGACATTAGGAAGCACGAGGATAGATGCACTATCTCCAGCACTCACATTTTTCTTCATCCTCAAATCCCATCCTGGGCTTGCACAAGAGGCAAACCTGTGGCCCACATACTTGAATTTTGATATTCTAATTCTATACTATCCTGTCATATTTGGGATGCACAACCTATGTTGGACGTTTTGTGTAGAACTATGATTTTATGGATGCAAAAATGAAATTAATTGTATGATGTTGGATGATAGAATTACTTAATTTTGGATGATGAGTATGTATATTTGTCTCGATGTTTTCAATACATTCATAATTCAGAGAGGTATTTTGTTGTGTTGCATATATATTTTATCACATACTTTGAAAGGGAGTAGGGGACCAACCGTAATAGAAGGATGTTGGGTCTTGTGCAACATGGCCAAAATTTGACAACTTATGTAATGTTATATTGTGGTGTTTTTGCATGCCTAGTTAGGAGGTTTCCCATGGGGGGTGACCTCACATGTGTGGCCATGGGGTGAAATTGTTTCCTTTCTTTTAATTTGTGTGTGATTTATTTTGTGTTATATGTATTTAATTTTTGGAAATTGTTGTCACCTTATTAACATTTATAATTGTGTCTTAATTAACTAATCCTACTTAATTTATTAACTAAAATAAAGATGTGAAAAATAGATAATTATGAGGTTAGGTGGTCCTTGAAATATTGGGAATGTAAGTGAGATTTGTGCTGGTTTGTGTGTGATGTGCTCTAACTTGACTTCAAAATTCGAATTTTTATTTGGGAGGATTTTTGGGAGGCTTTTGGGATAAGCTAAGCTTGTCCCATGCCTCTTAAATTCACCCAAAAACCTTACCTATAGGTTAGGGAGTTAAATTTTGAATTATTTATCCTTTTTGGAGTGTAAAAGAGTGAAAATAATTACACTTTCCTACTTACCTCAATTAATTTTGCCCTTAAAAGACATGGTGTTGAAGTTTGAGTGTCTTTTGGGTTGTCATAGTCTTACAAGTTCATTTATTATCTTGGGCATGGTGTTTTGAATTGAGTGTGGGAATGGAGGAATGATGAAGTGGAATCCTACATGGATCCACCTCATCATCCTCACATTCCATTTCTATTTATTAATGGAATTTGATGGAATGGGGGTTACTTGTTCATTTTCTTCCTTTTACATTTTTGAAATTGGGAGCTTGTTGGAGTTGATTTTGGGAATTTTATTTTCTTGGAGGTGTGAAAGACTTGTGGAGTGAAGTTTTCTTGGAATCTTGATGGAGAGGTAGGATCTCCATCCTTGTATTTTTCTTATTTAGGTTTGTAAATGTGAAAATGGTGCTTGTTTAATATAGTATGAGTTTTGTGAATGTGATTTTGTGTGGTTGGGTAGTATGCCTTAAGTTGGGTGTGGGAGATGGACTTATGGGACCATTGGGGAGGGAAAAGGGAGTTTGTGAGGCATGCATTTTGTGGGAGTGTGATTGGGAGTTTCACCTATGGGGAGTGAAAATGAAATCATGGTCATATTGTTGCATACTTGCAAGGGAGAGATAAGGATATTGTGTTGTTTGTTTTGTGCACTTGGAGGCTTAGGGTGAAACTCCCACTTCACTTGGGAGGAAAAAGGAGGTGGTTTCCCATAGTCCTTGATCCATTTGGTTTTATATCAAACCTATTTATTGTTTGAGAATTTATAAAACTTTTTTAGTATGTTATTTTAGTTGTGTTGAATATTTTGAAATGTATGTTATTTGTGGAAGCCATGTTGTTGAAAAGTTGTAAAATTTTGATTAAGATATTTCATAATTCTTTGGTTGGGGCTTGCTTTCCATGGAGGGGTGGATTCTCCTCTTAATTAATTAAAGGTTAGGTGAAGAGTGTTGCTTATTCTTCCTTCCTTTGTATTGTGATCCTTGTTGTGAAAGAATTGAAGAGTGCGATGATTGAAGCTACATTTGGAAGAAGACATGCAAATGGAGACTTGTATTTGGCCTTGTTGATAGCCTTTATGTTGTAAATTGTTCATTTTATTATTCCCACTTTGAGTGGATGATTGTAAATTTATAAGCTTGAAAGAAAGTTATTCTATTACTTAGAAATCCCTATATCTTGTAAACTCTTCTAAGAGTGTTTGTATGAGAAATTTACATTTTAAAATGTGTTAGTATTTTATTTTTTTGTGAATTATAAAGTTTGAAATGGATACAAATGGTAATGCATCTCTTTTGAATTCAGTTTTGTCAATATCCCCAGAATTTTATAGGTTCATTTTACAAGTATTGAAACTCTTTCTAAAAAGCATCTGCTTTATGTGAAGAGGATTTTTATTTTAGTTGTTATTGGAAAAAAAAAAAATAACAATAGTTTGTTACTCCTTATTGAAAATATAGTGTATTAGAAAGTATGAAAGTTTTTCTTCATTCCTTATAAGTGGTAGGAAGGAAAATAGTTCTTAAAATTTATTTGAATAAGCAATCTTATTATTTTGTTCAATTATCATTCTTTTATAAATGGGTAGAAATTCTTGTAGTCCTTGCTTTGTCTTACCCTACTCTAAATAAATTATTTCTTATTTTTGTTTAATAGATCGAGTTATAAGAATATATACACATTTATAATTAAAAATGTATTTAATTATATGAATTTATTATTAAAATTATATATATTAAATCTATTATAAATATTTATTTATTAAAAATAAATTAAAGTCAGTATATTATATATATATATATATATATATATATATATATATATATATATATATATATATATATATATATATATATATATATAAAATAAAACAATTGTTGAATCAGACAAGTTTGTAATGGGTGTTATGTTCAATGGCCGATCGGCCTATGCATTATATTATGGATTAGTGGAATGGGGGAGGAGGAAATGCCCCCACCCAAACCCATATTAATATGGGTTGGGGTGGGGTGGTGCCCCCTTCCTAACTGATAAAATTTATTATATATATCAACCATTGGGTGGGGGTCGAGCATCCACCAAACTTAATCAAATTCTTTCAATTTTATAATAGTTGGCCATGCCTGTTACAACCCACAGTTGGGAATATTCATATTATATATATATATATATATATATATATATATATATATATATATATGGGAAATGTCCATTTGTCCAAATAAGGTAACTATAAGAAAAGATTGATCTACAACAATGAATAGTTTATATCAAATAAGAAATTATAATTAAACCCTAGGATAGGGTAGAATAGAAATGGCAAATAAAAATAAAATAAACTTGGGGTTGTGTGTATCCATCCCAAGCTCCTTTTCCTCTTCCATGGATTCCTTCCCTTCTCCTTTCCTAAAACCTACAAAATAGAAATGAGAAAATAAGTCAAATGAAAGAGTAAAAGATTCCTAAAAGAGGATTATGGTTATTTTTAATCCTATATCTAAGGGCCCAAATTCAATCCACCCAACGGCCAAGATTCTTCCAAACAAAAGTTAGGTGAGAGTTATGTGAAATCATCATTTAAATGCATGGGTCAAGTTTGAATGGGGCCACTTAAGTGGAGTAGAAGTTAACTTTAATTTTTACCCATTATGATTTATTTAGTAACTTTTAAAATAGAAAACCCATGACCTTGTGATAATTAAAGTAAATTCATTCCCTTAGTAATTTAGACAACATTTATAATTGGGGATTAAATTTAATAGTATTGTTTAAATGGAAGGGAAAATTAGACTTAGCCCTAAAATAATAAAATTATTAAATGACATTTGAGTAATGTTATTAAATTAAATAAGGAGGAAACTAAGGGGATTGTAAACCTGAACTGGAGTTTAAATATTATTATTTAATTGGTTTTAAAATGATCATTTGTTAACCGAGAACTATGTTATGATTTTCCATTGGATATATATATATATATATATATATATATATATATATATATATATATATATATATATATATATTATATTTTTAGTTTTATTTTTGTGTTGTATTGGGATTTTTGTGGGATATTTGTGAGCATTACACATCTCATGTACATTCCGCAATCCTTCATAATGTAATAAGTGGTCGATTTCTTGAAGCGTTCTTCATAGGTTATGGATTTTGAATGTATATTTACCACAACCTCTCCCTTCCCAACATCCCGAATCAGATCAAACCCAACAATCATCACATTCCGAGAGACCAATTTCTTCTTAGGCATTACTTCAAACAGTTTCATGGCCTTATCAAGCTGCCTATTCTGAGCATACCCTAAATTTATAGCGGTCCAAGAAACTACATCTCGTTGAGGCATTTCGTGGAACACTTTCCGTGCATCCTCTATGCTTCCACATTTCACATACGTATAGACAACAACACCTGCAACTAAAAAACCTATCATAAATCCCCTATTCATCATGCTTTTGTATGTTGATCGATTAAAGGAAAAAGTAATGATACGTGTAAAACCTTGTCCTCTACAAAATATATTTATTTAATATCAAACGTGGGTAGAATCCTCCAAACTCTTCCTCCACCACAGTTTAGACATAATAAATGGGTCCGACTAAGGTTGATCCATGGAGAAAATCACAAGCATATGGTCAAAATTTGCAATTGGGGGATATGTTATCTTTGATTTCCACTCCAATACATCCCGAATCATGTGTCTCTTATATGTCCAATCAATACCCCCAACAAAGACATTGTGTCCGAGAAAAATGCACCTCTTTATCTTATTAAGCAGTGCTCTTACCACACAAAGGAGATCTATTCCTACTCTCTTATCCTCAACTCCTTAATAATTTCCCATGAATCCTCAATCCCTTCTCCATTACATTTTTGAGGATATCTATAGTCTGCATCAAAAACCCTATTTTAGCATGAATGAGACGATTATAACATGGGTTTTGGAGTTTAGCATTACAACTGCAAATTGCATTCGCATAGTGTCTCTTCTAAGGCCTTTTCAACACCTCCAATAATCAAAACATTCCAAGAGTCCACAACTCATTCAAACACATTTTTTTCACAAATGGTGCGTCATCTAAAAATTCCACCTTAGAAACCTAAAATCCTTGAGTGTCTAGTTTGATCTGTGGAATGACTGGAATTGGCATAGTTGGTGAAATATATATGCAACTATGAATACATAATTTAAACTTAGGAATCGATTTGATAATCCACATTCCTAAAAATAAATTTTCTATGATTTTTCTCCTGCCTGTAATCTACAAATGTGAGGCATCCTTTGATTCACAAATTATGCCAAACATACTTATCAGGGAACTCGAAACTACTAAATCTGACAAAATTCCTCTATCCTTATGCTTTGATGGATGTCCATACCATCTTCGAGAGATCGTATTTTGACACATTTGGGAGTATGCATGCATATGTAAACTGATTAGGTTGGATACCTGTTGGATGTATAGGTGAAATAATGTGACTATATCATGAGGAAAGCCATGTCTTCTGTACATTACCGTAATCATATTCCACAAGAAGTTTCCTCATTCTTTCAAATAA
Organism: Taxus wallichiana var. yunnanensis; assembly: GCA_018340775.1. Lineage (NCBI taxonomy): Eukaryota > Viridiplantae > Streptophyta > Pinopsida > Cupressales > Taxaceae > Taxus > Taxus wallichiana. The sequence continues at coordinate 897,366,023 of CM031240.1, read as the reverse complement.
CATTTCACCCCTTAACACCGGGGACTCGAAATCAGGTTGACTTCCAATTCTGATAACTCCGACTCCATTGCAACTGTCCAATTACTACTATATTACAACGTTGGCTTGGGTTTTAGCTTGGTTAATGCCTCCGGATCTCAAACAAAGTGCTTAAATTATTATGTAAGGGAAATGACAGGTGTTTAGGGTCCTCTAGGCTACCCCACATGCCTTATTAGGGAGGGCCATGTCTTCCCACTGCAGCACACCATCCTTCATGAATCTTTTAATTTTTCGCCTCCTTCTCCTCAACTCCCTTGCACCGCCACCTCTAGTCAAACACACTTCACAATATATTCTTTTTAATTTTATTTTAATATTATTTTATGGTCGGTACTACAGTGTTTATCAAATTTATGTACTAATGTAAATTTAATTTAGTTTTTAGACCAAAAATACAAATTAAATACGATTTTAATAATTATTTAAAGTTAATCTATGTGTAATTTAGATGTGTCTAATTAAATTTGCATATAAATTAATAACAATATTAGAATAAATTCAGTTTTCTCTTAAAAATTAGAAAGTATTCCATTAAATGAACTTTTATGTAAATAATAATAATAATTGTTATTTCAATATGTTTTAAAAATATAGATAAACCATATATATAATTATTTAAAATAAAGTGAAATTCTACATTATTTTTAAAGAAGTTCCACAAATTATTATTGTGGAAATCAAATTGTAGCTTCCACCTACAAGTTTTATGTGGTAATCATTCATGTAGAAAAATTTGTAGATATTGCCACATATATTATATTGATGCAAAAAGAATCCTTAGAATGTAAAAAATCCATAATTTTGAAATATATGGAAAAACTATAGTTTACGAAATAGTGGAATAATTACATTAAGAAAAAATGTGGACAATTTACAAATTGTTAAATTTGTGGATAATCTACACTAATAAAGATTGTAGGCTATCTACAAATTTTATAAATTGTGGAGTATCAACATTCGAACAAATTAACGATTAGCAACAATAATATATGAAATTATGAACTAACTACAACTTGAAAGCCACATTTTTAATGTTAACAATTCATCATAATCAGAAAAACAATGTATAAAAATTATGGAAAATGGCTTGTTTGTTGCAGTGTAAGGATCTTTTGCTCAAATTTCTATAGTAATGACCCGACATGTTTACTATTACCTAGGAGAATGAGAGGGAAAATAAGAAAGACAAACCTCGAATAGATAAATTAGAAATAAGTGTTACGAGGACCGGGGTGCCTAAAATTAAAGACCGAGGTACCCATGCATGCCCCAACACTACCCCTGGGTGCCCTAGTAATAGACTAAATATGACAATGGAGAAAATTACGACACCTAAGACTCCACGAGATACCACTAGAACTATATTAAAAGCTCGAATATGGAAGATAAATGATAATGATGATTGACTAAGCGTGACAATAGAACTATGCGATAGGTCATTATTGAATACTTTTACTACGTAGGATCCATATATATAAAAACATGCTTGGTGGTATAATTATAATAGTTAGTGTGTGATTTCGTGACTACTGACTCTTTATACAATATTCACCATAAAATATTGATATTTAAATCTTTTTAAGGCATTGGGGATGGAAGCAGATGAGTTTCAACTTTCAATTCAAGTTTATTTTACACTCCTACAATTTTTTATCATGTTGAATCCACAACTATTTAATTCGACCTTTTTATTTCTTACATTCCAATGATTTATTTATATTATCTTACAAATTAAATTTTTATTAATCAATTATAGATAGCCCCCTGGTGCACATTGAGAATTATTATCTTACCAATAAAAGTATGTAGAGTTACCATGAACAAATAACATGAGAACCATTTGTAACCTTATGAATAAGAAATAAGATCTTCCATGTTTGGGTTTGTGGGACAAGATTTTCAAAGTGTAAAGGATGTTGGATAAATCAAATTTATGGAATCCAATCAAAATCAATATGATGTTATCACTTCTAGGGTTGTTGAGATGAGCTCTTTTCATTTCATCACATCGATTAATTTAGGATTAAATTATTGAGGAGGCACATGCCTACCAATAACTTTCTCTCACATTTCTCTATCCATTGGAGTAAAGATTTGTATGTTTTAATTAGATATGGTTGTTTACACATTTCCTTATTTCCTAAAAATACATGAGATTACTTCTAAAATATGGGATACTAACTTGTATAAGGAAAAAGAATTATGATTGGATTTCAAACTATAACGCCCACATTTTACACACATAAAAACAATAGTAAAAATACTAGGATTTTTTTTTTGACTTACATTGCTCACTACACAAAACCACAAGGGCTCCAAGAAGAGAAACTCAACAATGCACAAGACACTTTCATAAGTCATCAAATCACATAGACACATGAAAACACCATATACATGTCGATGACACACTTTCTCTAATGAACGAATACTAGCAATGACCCAACCACAAAAAAACTCAAAGATTGGAAAACCCACAACACGTCATTTCCTTAATTGCATCTTAGTTACGATTTACATTCCAAGAACATTTTTGTGCAAAGATAATTTTTCTTTTTTTTTCACCTACAGATTCTTAAGTTAACTCCACATTCAACTTACAGTTTGACCCTTTAAGTTTTCTCTTTATCCCTTATGCCAATCTTCATAACTTACATTAAAAAATTTCATATTTAAAATTTCCTACAAAGTTCCTAATTCTCTCATTCTTATGTCAAAGGTTTGTTTCTTAAAATATGTTTAGTTGACGTTAAAAAGTTTTTTTATATACATTAAGTAAGGGACCAACCATAAGTTGTCAAGGAGAAATAATAGGATTTAAGGAGGTGAAGGTTCAAATTTCCCTTTCTTAAAAAATTCCTTCCATTAGAAACACATTTTTCTCATACTATGGTTGTTTTAGTTCCAAATTTAGTTGATTCCATTAAGCCTTTACATGAAAATGTTTTTTTAGTGGACTCTATAATGGCTCAAATGAATAGTCCCACCATGAGCATTTTGTATCCACTCTCCACAACAAAATTCAATTCTTAAATGAACCATAAGGAATTCAAGTGAAATTGTTTTCTTAATCTATTGATCCATATACTCTTGTTGCTCATTTCATTTACATTGTTTCTTAGGTCTCTTTTGACGTCACTTAAAAACATGAAGAGTTACGAAATTACTTATCTAACATCTTGAAGAAGTATATCTTTTGTTATCTCAAAGTTTTCTCTAACCAAGGAAATTCATATTCTTTTTAACATAAGTAAATGTCAAATTGAGTTATAAGTATTCCAAGAGTGACATTATTCTCAACCTCAAATATCTTTTTCCTTTTATATGATTTACTCTTACATCGCACTAAGGTCTCATTTTTAGCATCGTTTTATAACATTTGTAGCAAAATAAACACATACTTTTTCACTAATGGATTCACTAATACATGGAGTGTAACCTAGCACGTGACAACTCAATTCTTTTCTCTTATGCACTGTAGTGTTAACGTGTGCTACAACCAAGACATCCACTTGTGCATTTTAAATCCCACCAAGAGAAGAATCATTGAAATGTCATAAGAAAAACTACTTTGGTTGGTATCATTCCAAATGCACCTAAGGATCTATTCCCCAACTAAAAATATATTTAAGGTAAGAAGACATGTTTAAGGTAGACAACCTTCATAAAAGATCAAGGTCATATGTCGTTACTAACCAAGGTGACACATTTACCTGAGAGGGAATAAAGAGTTCATTAACAAGAGTTTAAGTCATAGAACAACTATTTCAATCTCTCCATTTGTGTCCTATGGATCCCACAAGGAATTCATTTCAATCTTCGTAAGACTAAGTAGTCCACAAGGATACTAAGGAAGTCCTAGTTCTGCTTATACCAGAAATAGTTGGACCATGTCTTTCCTAACTATCGGGTTTAAGATGATGTCGTTAAACATACCAAACATGACGATAAATCAAACTAGGAATGTAGAGTACTTAAACCAAAAGGTACAATTGAGTGAAAGATTTAAGTTCATTCTACATTTTCAATTTATTCTATGCTAAGAAGGAATGTGCAAGAAGGGTAAATATGTGCAAGTTCTAAACTAAGGTTGATTGTCTTATTTAGATTTTTGTATTACATTTTTAAGGTAAGAACACAACACCAATTATTTAAGTGCACATCTGATTCAAATTTGCACACTACAAAACACACTACATATATATATATATATATATATATATAGATATTTGATTCATATATACATATTTATATACATATATATATATATATATATATATATATATATATACATATATATACATACATACATACATATAGATATATATATACATACATATATATATATATATATATATATACATACATATATATATATATACATATACATACATATATATATATACATATATATATATATATAGACACATATATATATATATATATACATATATATATATATATATATATATATATATATATATATATATATATGTATATATATATATATATATATATATATATATATATATATATATATATATATATTATATACATGTATATAATATATATATATATATATATATATATATATATATATATATATATATATATATATATATATATATCAATCCTTTTTACCAAAAATAACCTATGAATCACATTGCACCTATGATTAAATGCATGTTTCCCAAGGTATCCCTAAAACTAGCATCTCAGACATATTAGAAATTTCAAACACAACCTTTCGTAACATGGGACTACATTATACATATATACATTTTACAAGGAACTATATAAATTACAAAAATAAATAATAAATTACACAATGCCTTTTCGTCATCTTTCTTGCATCCTGCAAAACCATGTGAGCATGAAATCAGCGATAAATCGCTGGCATGGAATCCACCCTAATCTAGCATAATTAACATTTTTAGTTTCCCATTTACATAATAACATTAATAATTTTGCATTTGAAGGAAAAAGGTTAGAGACACATTTATTTCTTTTCAATTTGCTTCATTTCCTAACCAAGGAGAGAGAAGAAATAGGGAAGAGAGAGAAACACTATTTTGCCAAAAGTTCAATTTCACACAACAAATCACACAATAAAGTTTCAAATAGTTATTTATAAGTGTCAACAAATTTCCACGATGGTTTGGGAAACCTGACATGGGTCATACAACTTCCTTCTTACGTTTCCCTGTTAGGTGTAAAAATATTTAATTAACACTCGGAGGCTAAGAAGCCAACTTCAAACGTTGTCCTCTAATGAGAAAACACACTCCAAGTAAGTTTCTATGTGTCCTCCTATACACCAAGAATTCATAGGAACTGACGGAATTTAGAACTGGAAAATGGTTTATAAACAGCGACATGCCTTCTGGAGCCTTTGGTCGTAGTTGGTCCAGTTTGACCTAGTCAACTACAACCGGAAGCCTACAAAATGGCTTTGCCAAACTATCAGGAAAAGTGTTTTTCCTTAGACTAATAAAGTACTAGGAAATTGTCTAGTAAAAATAATAGAGGTTTACGACTATGGATAAGAATTTCGTTGTCCAGGATTCAAATGGCGGTTGAAAATGAAAGCCAACTTTATAGTTTTAGTAGCTTCTTATAACTACAAAACAATGTAGCATTTCTCCCACTAGGGCGTCAAAAAGATCACAAATGTTCATTTGGGGTCAAACCAAAGGTTAAAGTTACTCCCCATATAACAAGGTACACAAATGAAGCTCAACATTCCATTTTCGAAGTTACGAAGGGTACTTAACGAGTCTCTGAAAAATGCAAATTTATCTATTTAAATAGGGAGATGGTCAACATTTTTATCGGGAAGTAAAGTTATTCTTTTCGATAAAAAATATTGCGTGAGAGATCTAGTTTAGGCAGGAAGTTTTCTAAATCACCTCAGAATGAGGGTTGAAGTTCATGGTTTAATACAAAAGGGTTATTTTGATTGTGTGAGTTACGATATGACATTTATTGATTTGTAACTAGTTAATATAAACAATTAAATGTATGATAATTCTAAGCTTTTAAAATTATCTTTCATCACAAATGAGAAACTAAAGTACGATAATTACGAAAGACAAGGAGAGATGAACCATGCCTGACAATATTAGCGTCCATAGAACATGAGGTTCTCCAAGAGTGTTCACCCATATTCCACATGGCTTCATCACTCTTCCAAGAATTCCATCAAATAGTTCTTGAATTTCCCAAACACCTTTCCATGTTTTGCACTTTCTTGAAGTTCCCAAACACCTTTCCACTAGATCCATTCCAAACAACCACCATAGGCTTAACTGGTGCGTTAATGGTAACTGATTTGAGTTTCCTTGAGGTGGATGACACGTCTAAGGCTGCCACCCTGTGTTATACCTACACTGCTAGCTAAATAAAAAAAGTGAAGATTAACCAGTAGAAATGCTCCCATTTATCAAACTTTACAAGCCAAATATCAGAGGCAAGTCTCACGGAATGGATCCTATCAATCCAAATTTAGAATCTCTTTCCTTTCTGATCTCCATAAAATTGTCTTAGAACATCAAGGCCATTGAAAAATTTTTCTTTGAACCCCCTAGGAATGAACCAAGCTAAAGAACTAAAAATGCCATCTGAATCACACACTTCTGAACGATGCCATCACTCACAAAATGGATGGAACTACACAACCTCATGACCCAGGGAAAAGTATTTTGGCCCAATTTGAGGGTGGCTGATTTTATCCCAGGAAGAAATATTGGGATCTAAATTAAAGTGTTGCATGGCTTGGATAATACTGTAGCACATCTGCCCCATACCATCTACAAAATTCCTTCTATGCTCTGATGGGTGCACAAGTTTCTGAGCTCCAAATTTGGCATAGGCTTGGGAGGATGCTGGAAAATGATGAGGGATTTGGATTTACACCTGATTGCATTCTCTTGAAATATTATAAGCCTTTTCAACAAACCCATTTTCTTCATAACCTGCAGTCCACGTTGTGCACAAAACCACATTTTTCCTAAGAAATTCAGTCAAACAGCTAAGAAGTCGGTCTATACTTCCACACTTAGCATACACATCTACCACGACCATTGTTAATGCAACATTTGGCGAAAATTCCTCCATCTTTACATTATTCTAGGCGTCCAAACCATGTTTTAGGCTTGTATTTTGGCACAGGCTGGGGGTGCATGGAAAAACCAATAAGATGATAGTGTTGGAGACCTGTTGTTTGCATTTGAGGAATGACCTTGTTGTCTCGTGAAGGAGCCCATGGGAAGGGCTAAGCACATAACAAACTCTCCGTCCACTCACTAGCGCAGCCGATCCACCTCAAACCCAACTTTCCAACCATATATACAAAGCTTGGAGGTCTTTTTTTGCAAATGGAAAACAATGGATTACGTGGCCATAGCCATTTTGCCATCGCTTATAACTATCAAAAATTGCTAAAGTTTTATAATGTTAACATGGTTTTCAGATTTTTCTAAGCCTACGGATCTCAAATAAAGTGTTTGTCCATGTATTCACATGGAAACCCATTTTATATCAGTGATCATTGAAAAATGACACCATGAAGAGTAGTTTTGATGTGGTGACCCCTAATCATTACCCTTGTAAATAAAAGAAAACGCTCACCACAATGATGCATGAAATTACTACCTTTGAATGAAAGGTCCGAGTCCACATATTGTTGTTTCTAAAGTTCCTTATGAGACACGTAAGATAATTTCCCTTACATTTACATGTGTTATAAAGACACAACAATAATAAGGGATGAAATTACAAACAACTATTGACATTGGAAATGTTGATGGAGCAATACTCCTTGCATTTAGAGACATCTAAAAATACGTTACAATGACAACTTGCAAATTGCACCCCACAACATTTTTCCCACCTTTGTACTTCCCCTCACTCAAAACCTTTCTTCATCACCCCTCTTCCTCTCTTGTTTTCCCGCTCCTTCCATTTTTACTTCTTTAATGCATCCCTTCATATTTTCCATCGTATGTTTCATGTGTGATTACTAGTATATAATGACCATTATGACTATAATTGATAATTATTTTACAAGCTGTAAAATGGTAATAATGATAATAATAATAATAATGACATTATGATTGTATTATCGATCAACGATTGTATTTTATTATTACCTTCTTTATATCGATTGTTATCGATATCATCCTCTGTTATCGTTAAACTATCCTTTTGATTTGTTTGTCGCTCCCGCTGATCGAGCCTCGTTGCGCAAATGAGGAAGAGTATGTTTTGTGGTGGCGCCATGGTTTGGGAGTGGCGTTCGCGTAAATATTTCATTTAATTACTCAACCCCGTTCTCCTCCTGGGTCGACCGATCCCGCAATCTTAGAATTGTTTTAAATTACTAATTTTAAATATAGATTTTTATGTCCCCAACCTACCTTGTCTCTCCCTTTTGATCTCCTTGTGTACCACGTTTGGCGTGGGGAAGGAAAGGTTAATGTTTTTTTTTACTTTGTTTCCTTGGTCGGCTGGAGGTGGGTGGCTTTAATGGCCACCTGCCATTGCATTAAAAACCCCTGCACCTTCTTGGCGTGTTCAACTTCCTGGTTGGTGGCCGCACATGCCCATTTATTAAAATGTTGACTTGCAATCTGCTGTCTCACGTGGTCTACCTGTTGTTTTCTGCCCTAAACCACGAATGCTTGTTTGCACTCCATCAAATGCTGCAACAGATGAATTGCTACAGCGTGTTCTGGATAGTGGATTCATTGATGGTGAAATGAAGGTCTATCGCCCTGATGTTGTGAGGGTGGGTGTGGGTTCTCAAAATCGTGCACAGGCAGTATCAGTGGAGCGTAGAACTGAACTTTTCCTAGGAAAGTGCCGTGAGGAAGTAATTGGCTATATGCAGCAGCTACAGGGTAGAGAAGTAAACTTATCTCAGAAAATCAGTGGCCTCCAGAGAGAGTTAAGTGCGACAGCTGCCGCAGGGCGATCCCAAGGAACCATTGGTGTTGATCCTGATGTTCTGGTTGCACGCGACCACAGTCGTGATCAGTTGTTGCAAAATCTTGCAGCTGTAGTAGAAGAACGAGATAAAGTTTTAGTTGAGCTGTCTTGCCTTTTCATTTTGGAAAGTCACTTCCGTCCAGGTGGTGAATTTAACATGGAAGAAGCTCGATCAAATCTTGAGGCAAGTTTTGTCAAGTTTTGAGATTGCGTTCACTACTCTTTCTCACAAGTCTCGACCGGAAGTTATTCCCGCCTAGCCCATGGGTTTGATATGGTGGTTATAGATGAAACTACAAGCTAGGGAAGTAGGCGTGTTACCTCCACCTTCTTGAGTCTTTGCATAGATTGTTGATGAATTTGGAAGACTAATGAGGGAAGGGGCAAAGTGTGTGAATCGGATGGTGTTCTATATGGTGGGAAAGCACATAAAACATCTCGAAGTCGAGCATCATTCAAGTCTCTCTGTTGGTCGAAGGAGGGAGGAGTCGAAGGAAAAGGAGCAGATCTCACATTGGTCACCGAGAGGAGAAAAGGGAGAGAGCAGAGACACCTCCACCTGATTTTAAAGTATGGCGATGAACATGTGGAGGGAAGAAAGAGGAGGGGCACTAGGAATGCATTTATTTTAAGAGAGATGGTAGGTGTTTCGAGGAGCATCGTGTAGGTTTATCCATCATGAGGTCCCTTCTGAAAATATTAGCAAGTTGACTGGTGGTGAAAAGAATAGAGAATACAGAGAGTCTGGGTAGGACTTTCAAGGCTCCCATACTGCCATAGAAATATCTGCTAACATAGAGGAAGGTAATGTGAAGAGCGTATCTCAAGATGGACTTTCTAGTCACCAAGGTGGATTCATTTTAGAAGAAAATCCAACCGAAAAGGAAAAACAGTTAAATGAGGCTTCATTGAGTGAAAAAGTAATGTCAGGATGGAGTGAAAATCATGATTTACAGCCACCAGTACTAAAGGTGAGTACTGATTCCCAGATACCTGAAGAGAATGCAAATCCTGATTCTGATTCACATCCAATACCTTCAGAAAATGAAGCATTTCTGAGCGCTTCCAACAAGCAGGTTGTCCAACTATGTTGTTATCTGTTCAGTATTGAATGCATCCTCAAATTCAGGATTCTCCTTCAAGGTATTTTTTTATCAAAATCGATTATGTGACAGTGAGGGTGTTACCAGCAGACCTGATGAAATTTATTTACAAAGATTCTCTATTGAGATCTTACTTGTTGTACGATGTAACTCATGGAAGAGAACCTCATAGAGGCCGATCTGTTTCATATCAGAATATTCATGAAACACAATTTGCTTTGCTATTATATGAGCTTCTTCAACGAGTCACCAAGTTGGCAGGCATAAAGTTTTCTGTTGGAATTATCACACCTTACAAGCTACAGCTGTAATGTTTGCACCGAGAGTTTGATGTTGTCCTCAATCTGATGAAGGAAAAGGTTTATTTATCATTACGGTAGATGCCTTCCGAGCCAGGAGCGTGATGTAATCATTATGTCTTGTGTCCGAGCTTCAAATCATGGGGTTGGTTTGTAGCTGTTTTTCACCGCGTGAATGTGGCGCTAGCACGAGCTCGCAGAGCACTTTGGGTTAAGGGCAAGCAGCTGCATTGAAACAATCATATGCATATGGAGATGGTGTTTTAAACCAGGCATGTTAAACCTGCCCTTGCAATCTTCTGCTACCCTTTTATTATGTCATGAATTGAATGTCCTTCTTTTTTTTTTTTTATCTGTTATGGCATTTAGAATGGGCTTCTGCTTTTCCTTGTGAATCGACCCAGATTGAAGGAAAGGAAGGACTGTTGGGAGTTGTTTGTTTTTCATACCCTGATAGCAACTGTGATAGCATGTATACATTTCTTTTCTGCCTCGGTTTTTTTTTTCTTTTCGAAATAAAAGAGTAACTGCTATGTGATAGCAAAATAATGGTTGAAGTTTTATACCGTGGGTGTTAGATCTTTAACCGGGTGCTTTCCTGCTTAATTCTTAAAATTCGGGTGACATTTAGAGACGATAGTGAACAATGGCCATTGAGTTCGATTTCTAAACCAGTAGTAGCAGATATAAACTTGAGCCATGAATAACATTAGTGGATATTTGTAGATTTGTCGACTCATGGCCAGTTTTAGGCTAAATGTTTGTTTTTGTCTTGGTAAAAGCTTTTCTTGGGCTGAATCTATGTGTAGACCTCGCATAGTGAGCATGATGTTTTCTTAGAGGCCTACGTGAGTGAAATATTGACTGCTCAATATAGATCCTGTGACGTGAGTCACTGTATCATAAGATAAAAGAGTTCAATCGAACTCTGTAGTAGCAGATGTTTTCTTTGGAGCGACTATGAGGATAGGTCGAGTAGACTGTCGTGAAATAGATGGGTATGCCCAAACTATTCATATGTTGTTTTAGAGATGGAAGAGAAGGCATAGTTCGTAGGAAGAGTATTTTGCTTTGTATTCCTCCTTCGCTGACTGTTAACCTTGTGATTGGTGACTCGAGTTGGGTCACGGTAGAGGATCTTGTGTCGATTCACTTATATTTTCAACAGACTATCCCTTGCTTGTTTAAATTCAAGTATCGAATGAAATGGGTTTCTATTAAATCCATTATGTAGCTTAGCAAACCTTCAATAATTCAGGTAGGGACTTTCTGAGTAAGTGTTGACTGAGGCATGTATGAAAATAGAATGGTTACCTTTCTTCGAATTGGGTTAGACTTGTATGAAAATGGAAAAGGTAGGAATCGACTCAGTTACATATTTTAGTGAGCTAAGTCCTTAACTCTTACAATGATCATACGAGTGGTGGATTACGGGTTTATTACTGATTATGTGATGTAAGATAATAACAACCTTTGGTGAAAAGACTTCTTCTTGATCCTTGCTTGTGTAATCCAACTATAGTTGTTGAATGTAATTTAGTTGGATAGAATCTAATTTATTTAACTTCTTGAAGAAAAATAATTAGGTTCGGTGAGAATTACTTGGCATTTTGAATCTTCAGATTCAGTTTTTGTGTTGTGAGTATTATATGTATGTTGGTTTATTCAGTCGAGTGAAGTTAACTTTAATCTTTGACTGATTTGTGTTCATATATGGTTGGGGCCTATATTCTTCCTAAAACAAGGATGTGTGTTAATGCAGTCTTGTTACCAAGCAATTTTGAATATGTTAAGTCATTTGACTGATCTTTATCCTTTTGGTTAATAATAATAGAATGATGTTTGGGTGTTAGATTTCAATCACGTAATCCATAGGATTACATGACTGAAATCTCAATACTCTCAGCCTTGTTGTCTTCACCAATAAGGTCTCACCTTGATTATCTTTGGAATATCTCTCTCACTTGAATATTGGGATTCCTCCTTGTTGGCTGGTATAAATCTCTTCATCTTGTGAAACATATTGATTAGTGGTTTGTGATTTGATCCATTCTTGAGTTTAGAATTTTACTTTCATGATATTATAAAATGTTAGCTTACTGTTGCAATGGGTAGTCTTAACATGCTCAGTTCTAGCGAACTGACTCTAGTTAATATTTGTGCAGATGGATTATGCGAGTAGACTAGAGGAAAAGAGTGTTAAAGGTTCATCTGTACAATTTATGAAGTTCCTTGTAAAAATGTCCAATGTGTTGTAAATTGTGTAACATTGCTTGTAAAGAGAGTTTATATGACCTCTTGCCTGGAATTGTTCGGAGAATTACGTGAAGTAGTAGTTTTGTCCTTTTTTGTATTTTGGCTAGTAACTCTTCTTAGTGAGAAATAATATTCAATCTCTTCACTGGCATAAGCATTGTAAAACTTTGATCTTGAGAATTAAGTGTTAATTTAAATCTTTCTAAGACTTTGTATTGATGGGTTATATGTAAGCTTTAATGGGGTGGCTTTTCCTTACAGAAGTTACCTAAAAGTTTTATTCAAAGAAATATGTTGTGGTTTAGATCCCCTTGTAAACAAACAATACCTTAAGTAATCAAGAGTGAGACCATCCTTGCAAAGTGATTTTATATAACGTGTTATCCCTAACTAAACTAGTAAACACTACTCTTTTGGTGAACGCTAAAGACAAGCTTAAAGGAAAACAATGGTTAGTTTCTAATAAGATTTAACAAGTAAGAGAAGAAAATTTTGAAACCACTCAATTTATCTCTCTCACCCTATTTAAAAGTAAGTAGCTTCCTCTTGATAAGCTCTTTCGGTGAAGCCTAAGTAAGAGCGCTAATTAACTACGTATAAAACCTCAAGCTTCAATTAAACCTTAGTAAGATCTAATGACGTCTTAAGGGTGAACTCATTTGACCTTCTTCTCTTAAGTTTGTTGAACGTGAACCGATGTTGTCATAAGGGCATGAACGAGTTCTAGTAACGTAAGTGTGAATAGATGGCCTTATGGAATTAAATTACCATCTTTATCAAATAAATATATGAAACAAATAATGGATATAAAGGAGAAGACTTTAAGCGAACTACTCTACAGTGTATAAGAACATAACTCAGTTGGTAAGATGAATTTGTGTGAATCATATATTGAATCCTTCTGAAAACTTAAGTCATGAGTTAAAGGGTGTCTTATCAAAATAAATAACCTCCAATCATTACTTACTGTGGCTTGCCCTAGCTGTGAGAGTGTCATGTGGTTGGGCTTCTATGTTGTTCTGTAAAAAAAAAGTATATTGTTCTTGATAGGTGTGAACGTTTCCGTGCTGCTTTTATGGCCATCCTTGTATCGAGTTGTTCACAGAGTTAGTTGTATCCTTGGTGATGACATGTTGCGTCATGTTATGTGTCAAGCAAGTCAAAAAAAAAAAAATCCTGTCTTTTACTGTGTTGTTCGTGTTTGTGAATTTTTGGGTCGTTACACTTGGTATCAGAGCATAGGTTCATGCTCTCGAACCTATGGGCCGGATTGGTGTTGTATGATGATGTTACATGGTGGTGGTGGTGTTACATGATGATACTGCATGATGATGATGATGTTGCATGATGGTGGTAGATATTGGAAGAGTAATGTGCTTTAAGCGTGATGTGATTATTGTCGTAATTGTGATATTGTGAACGCACGTGATGTGTGTGTCACTCAGTGCGTATTTGTCATCATGTTGATGTGTTGGGGATGGGAGTATTCTCTCTCCTTCTTGTAGATTCTATGAAGAATTCACGTGTGAATTATTGTTTGTGATGTGTGAAAAGAATTGTAATGTGGATGACATAGTGTTGGAGCATTGTGACATATTGTGATATGTAGGTGTATCAATGTGTTGTATGACTAGATTGATGTTAAAAGAAATGAGTTGTATCATGATGTTTTTACCATGTTTTGAAGAAATGTGTGTACCACCTTGTTATGTAGCAATGGATGTTATGTTGTGATGTACTATGTTCATCGTATGTATGATTTGTGCAAATATGTAATGCTTCATGTTGTGATTTGGGGTCATACGGTGAGTGTATGAACCCTATCGTATGGTGATTGCACTTTGGGTGTAGAATGTGGTAAAGTGATGTGTTACACTCAGTGAATGTATGATCGTGATCTACCCTGTATATGTACCATATGTAAGACGTTATGGTAGTTATGTGTGTGCCACCATTATGTTAGTGATGTTGTTGTATGTTATGTTGTGAACCTTACGCTAACCGACCCTGAGGGAAATCGGTAGAAGTGTATGTTGAGAGTGAGGAATGGTGTACCATGGGTCAATAACTTGAGCCAAAACTCGGTTTAGTAGATAACATGTGATTCTTTCCTCTCTCCCTATGTGGTTGTATGTATGCAACCTAAGTGCAACTATGACTATGTTTAGCCTTGTCGAAGTGGTGGCGGGATGATTCAGATGGAGGTGATGACAGTTGTATTATTGATATGTATTTTGTGAGCTGAGGCTCGATGTTCTGAGTGCTAGCAACTCGTTGAGTACCCCTTTGGTGGCTAGATAAGGCCACACAGTTATCGTAATGTGACATTATTATAAGTTGATTTTATTCGTAAATTGAGCTTTTTACTTTATTTTGTAAGGACCAGCAACTTTTCTTGATTGCCATGCTTTACAATTTTGGGCATTTCCTTGGTTTGTGGCACTAACATGGGGATTTTGATACTAACTATGGCTATTTGGCCATTTATTTTGCTTGATTTGGGTCTTCTTTTAAATTTGGAATTTTTACCGCCTTGCCCAAGGCTTGTACTTTGCCACTTGGCACTTTGATTGGATTGTTGTGTTGGTTCTATTGTCGTGATGTGTGGAATAGGGTCATGGGATGCACCATGGAATGGTTGGACCTATGGACCCGCTTTGTTGTATAGGGGTACGCCCCAAGGAGTACAGATAACTAGCGGGTTGTTGAGCCACGCGTTATTATGTCACTTGGGTTAGGAGTGTTCGAACTCTATGTGTCTTGGACCATAGGGTCAACCGGCCTCCTTGAGGGAGGCATAAGAGTTTGAGGGGCATAAGAGTTTGAGGGAGGCATAAGAGAGAGGGAGGCATAAGAGTTTGAGGGAGGCATAAGAGACTTGAGGGAGGCATAAGAGTTTGAGGGAGGCATAAGAGACTTGAGGGAGGCATAAGAGTTTGAGGGAGGCATATGCAGATTTGAGGGAGGCTTATGATATTTGTCTGTATGGTTGATGTTTCAGGATATATGTTGAGTTATTGTGATGTTTGGTAGTGGTCTTTTGATGTATGTGTTACTCATGTCAGATGGATATGTGTTGTGATGTTGTGGATATGTCATTGATGCCCTTGTGGCCCTATGTACATGTAGTTTTTATGAGTCATGGAAAATCTTCATACGTGGAATTGAGGAAATGTCTGGTGGATTGTAGTACTCTTTTGTTTGAGTATTTTGTATGTCAGTCATTGATGTGTGACGAGTACTATGTTATGTGGAGTGTGCCTATTCTATTCCGTATTTGTGTAACCTTTTGTGGTGTAATACAATCTTGAAGTATATACTTGTGTACTTGTGAATCCGTAGGGTCTTGTGAACCTGATAGGGTGTTGTGTTAGCAGCTCATGTTGGGCACCCACAATAAGGAATAAATCAAAACTCTTCAATGATGATATTTTAAAAAAAAGAAACTAAAACTAGAAATAATGATAATGGAAAGAGACTAATGAAATGATGAACAAGAAAGAACTGCCAATCTTCACAGAACATTGAAAGTTAAAAATTCTACCAAATGTTCCTAAGGCTACCTTGTGACCGTGCTTTAATCAACTAAAATTTTAAACCATAGGGTGTACTTTCTCCTTTACCTGTTCTTGGTTGCGAACCATTTACTTTCCTCTGTGTAATGTCACATCGAGGACGATGCTTTCTTAAGGGGAGGAGAATGTAATGCCCTGTTCTACGTTACACCTGTTCATCCTGTGGCGATCGAGTGCTAAGCATGGAGTGTCGTTGTGCCTTCGTCGACCTCGATTGCTGACCATTATGACTATAATTGATAATTATTTTACAAGCTGTAAAATGATAATAATGATAATAATAATAATAATGACATTATGATTGTATTATCGATCAACGATTGTATTTTATTATTACCTTCTTTATATCGATTGTTATCGATATCATCCTCTGTTATCGTTAAACTATCCTTTTGTTTTGTTTGTCGCTTCCGCTGATCGAGCCTCATTGCTGAAATGAGGAAGAGTATTTTTTGTGGTGGCTTGCCATGGTTTGGGAGTGGCGTTCGCGTAAATATTTCATTTAATTACTCAACCCTGTTCTCTCTCTGGGTCGACCGATCCATGCAATCTTAGAATTGTTTTAAATTACTAATTTTAAATATAGATTTTTATGTCCCCAACCTACCTTGTCTCTCCCTTTTGATCTCCTTGTGTACCACGTTTGGCGTGGGGAAGGAAAGGTTAATGTTTTTTTTGACCTTGTTTCCTTGGTCGGCTGGAGGTGGGTGGCTTTAATGGCCACCTGCCATTGCATTAAAAACCCCCTGCACCTTCTTGGCGTGTTCAACTTCCTGGTTGGTGGCCGCACATGCCCATTTATTAAAATGTTGACTTGCAATCTGCTGTCTCATGTGGTCTACCTGTTGTTTTCTGCCCTAAACCACGAATGCTTGTTTGCACTCCATCAAATGCTGCAACAGATGAATTGCTACAGCGTGTTCTGGATAGTGGATTCATTGATGGTGAAATGAAGGTCTATCGCCCTGATGTTGCGAGGGTGGGTGTGGGTTCTCAAAATCGTGCTGCACAGGCAGTATCAGTGGAGCGTAGAACTGAACTTTTCCTAGGAAAGTGCCATGAGGAAGTAATTGGCTATATGCAGCAGCTACAGGGTAGAGAAGTAAACTTATCTCAGAAAATCAGTGGCCTCCAGAGAGAGTTAAGTGCGACAGCTGCCGCAGGGTGATCCCAAGGAACCGTTGGTGTTGATCCTGATGTTCTGGTTGCACGTGACCACAGTCGTGATCAGTTGTTGCAAAATCTTGCAGCTGTAGTAGAAGAACGAGATAAAGTTTTAGTTGAGTTGTCTTGCCTTTTCATTTTGGAAAGTCACTTCCATCCAGGTGGTGAATTTAACATGGAAGAAGCTCGATCAAATCTTGAGGCAAGTTTTGCAAGTGAGGCTGAGATTGCGTTCACTACTATTTCTAGTACTGACCGGAAGTTATTCCAGCGCCTAGCCCATGGGTTTGATATGGTGGTTATAGATGAAACTACAAGCTAGGGAAGTAGGCGTGTTACCTCCACCTTCTTGAGTGCTGCGTAGATTGTTGATGAATTTGGAAGACTAATGAGGGAAGGGGCCAGTGACAGTGAATCAGATGGTGTTCTATATGGTGGGAAAGCACATAAAACATCTCGAAGTCGGAGCATCAGTCGGTCTCCTGTTGGCAGGAGTCGAAGGAGGAGCAGATCTCACAGTTGGTCACCGAGGAGAAAAAGGAGCAGAAGCAGGACACCTCCACCTGATTTCAGGCATGGCGATGAACATGTGGAGGGAAGAAAGAGGAGGGGCACTGTTCCAGAATGCATTTATTTTAAGAGAGATGGTAGGTGTTTCCGAGGAGCATCGTGTAGGTTTATCCATCATGAGGTCCCTTCTGAAAATATTAGCAAGTTGAATGGTGGTGAAAAGAATAGAGAATACAGAGAGTCCTGGGGCGGGACTTTCAAGGCTCCCATACGCCATAGAAATATCTGCTAACATAGAGGAAGGTAATGTGAAGAGCGTATCTCAAGATGGACTTTCTAGTCACCAAGGTGGATTCATTTTAGAAGAAAATCCAACCAAAAAGGAAAAATAGTTAAATGAGGCTTCATTGAGTGAAAAAGTAATGTCAGGATGGAGAAAATCATGATTTACAACCACCAGCTTTAAAGGTGAGTAGTGATTCCCAGATACCTGAAGAGAATGCAAATTCTGACTCTGATTCACATCCAATACCTTCAGAAAATGAAGCATTTCCGAGCACTTCCAACAAGCAGGTTGTCCAACTATGTTGTTATCTGTTCAGTATTGAATGCATCCTCAAATTTGGGATTCTCCTTCAAGGTATTTTTTTATCAAAATCGACTATGTGACAGTGAGAGTGTTACCAGGAGACCTGATGAAATTTATTTACAAAGATTCTCTATGAGATCTTACTTGTTTCGATGTAACTCATGGAAGAGAACCTCATAGAGGCCGATCTGTTTCATATCAGAATATTCATGAAACACAATTTGCTTTGCTATTATATGAGTTTCTTCAACGAGTCACCAAGTTGGCAGGCATAAAGTTTTATGTTGGAATTATCACACCTTACAAGCTACAACTGTAATGTTTGCACCGAGAGTTTGATGTTGTCCCAAAACGATGAAGGAAAAGGTTTATTTATCATTACGGTAGATGCCTTCTAGAGCCAGGAGCGTGATGTAATCATTATGTCTTGTGTCCGAGCTTCAAATCATGGGGTTGGCTTTGTAGCTGTTTTTCACCGCGTGAATGTGGCGCTAGCTTGAGCTCACAGAGCACTTTGGGTTAAGGGAAAGTAGCTGCATTGAAACAATCATATGCATATGGAGATGGCATTTTAAACCAGGCATGTTAAACCTGCCCTTGCAATCTTCTGCTACCCTTTTATTATGTCATGAATTGAATGTCCTTCTTTTTTTTTTTTATCTGTTATGGCATTTAGAATGGGCTTCTGCTTTTCCTTGTGAATCGACCCAGATTGAAGGAAAGGAAGGACTGTTGGGAGTTGTTTGTTTTTCATACCCTGATAGCAACTGTGATAGCATGTATACATTTCTTTTCTGCCTCATTTTTTTTCTTTTCGAAATAAAAGAGTAACTGCTATGTGATAGCAAAATAATGGTTGAAGTTTATACCGTGGGTGTTAGATCTTTAACCGGGGTGCTTTCCTACTTAATTCTTAAAATTCGGGTGACATTTAGAGACGATAGTGAACAATGGCCGTTGAGTTCGATTTCTAAACCAGCAGTAGCAGATATAAACTTGAGCCATGAATAACATTAGTGGATATTTGTAGATTTGTCGACTCATGGCCAGTTTTAGGCTAATTGTTTGTTTTTGTCTTGGTAAAAGCTTTTCTTGGGCTGAATCGGTGTGTAGACCTCGCATAGTGAGCATGATGTTTTCTTAGAGGCCTACGTGAGTGAAATATTGACTGCTCAATACAGATCCTGTGACGTGAGTCACTGTATCATAAGATAAAAGAGTTCAATCAAACTCGTAGTAGTATGAGACATTTTCTTTGGAGACTATGAGGATAGGTGAGTAGACTGTCGTGAAATAGATGGGTATGCCCAAACTATTCATATGTTGTTTTAGAGACGGAAGAGAAGGCATAGTTCGTAGGAAGAGTATTTTGCTTTGTATTCCTCCTTCGCTAACTGTTAACCTTGTGATTGGTGACTCGAGTTGGGTCACGGTAGAGGATCTTGTGTCGATTCACTTATATTTTCAACAGACTATCCCTTGCTTGTTTAAATTCAAGTATCGAATGAAATGGGTTTCTATTAAATCCATTATGTAGCTTAGCAAACCTTCAATAATTTAGGTAGGGACTTTCTGAGTAAGTGTTGACTGAGGCATGTATGAAAATAGAATGGTTACCTTTCTTCGAATTGGGTTAGACTTGTATGAAAATGGAAAAGGTAGGAATCGACTCAGTTACATATTTTAGTGAGCTAAGTCCTTAACTCTTACAATGATCATACGAGTGGTGGATTATGGGTTTATTACTGATTATGTGATGTAAGATAATAACAACCTTTGGTGAAAAGACCTCTTCTTGATCCTTGCTTGTGTAATCCAACTATAGTTGTTGAATGTAATTTAGTTGGATAGAATCTAATTTATTTAACTTCTTGAAGAAAAATAATTAGGTTCGGTGAGAATTACTTGGCATTTTGAATCTTCAGATTCAGTTTTTGTGTTGTGAGTATTATATGTATGTTGGTTTATTCAGTCGAGTGAAGTTAACTTTAATCTTTGACTGATTTGTGTTCATATATGGTTGGGGCCTATATTCTTCCTAAAACAAGGATGTGTGTTAATGTAGTCTTGTTACAAGAAATTTTGAATATGTTAAGTCATTTGGTGATCTTTATCCTTTTGGTTAAAAATAATAGAATGATGTTTGGGTGTTAGATTTCAATCACGTAATCCATAGGATTACATGACTGAAATCTCAATACTCTCAGCCTTGTTGTCTTCACCAATAAGGTCTCACCTTGATTATCTTTGGAATATCTCTCTCACTTGAATATTGGGATTCCTCCTTGTTGGCTGGTATAAATCTCTTCATCTTGTGAAACATATTGATTAGTGGTTTGTGATTTGATCCATTCTTGAGTTTAGAATTTTACTTTCATGATATTATAAAATGTTAGCTTACTATTGCAATGGGTAGTCTTAACATGCTCAGTTCTAGTGAACTGACTCTAGTTAATATTTGTGCAGATGGATTATGTGAGTAGACTAGAGGAAAAGAGTGTTAAAGGTTCATCTGTACAATTTATGAAGTTCCTTGTAAAAATGTCCAATGTGTTGTAAATTGTGTAACATTGCTTGTAAAGAGAGTTTATATGACCTCTTGCCTGGAATTGTTCGGAGAATTACGTGAAGTAGTAGTTTTGTCCTTTTTTGTATTTTGGCTGGTAACTCTTCTTAGTGAGAAATAATATTCAATCTCTTCACTGGCATAAGCATTGTAAAACTTTGATCTTGAGAATTAAGTGTTAATTTAAATCTTTCTAAGACTTTGTATTGATGGGTTATATGTAAGCTTTAATGGGGTGGCTTTTCCTTACAGAAGTTACCTAAAAGTTTTATTCAAAGAAATATGTTGTGGTTTAGATCCCCTTGTAAACAAACAATACCTTAAGTAATCAAGAGTGAGACCATCCTTGCAAAGTGATTTTATATAACGTGTTATCCCTAACTGAACTAGTAAACACTACTCTTTTGGTGAACGCTAAAGACAAGCTTAAAGGAAAACTATGGTTAGTTTCTAATAAGATTTAACAAGTAAGAGAAGAAAATTTAGAAACCACTCAATTTATCTCTCAGCCTATTTAAAAGTAAGTAGCTTCCTCTTGATAAGCTCTTTCGGTGAAGCCTAAGTAAGAGCGCTAATTAACTACGTATAAAACCTCAAGCTTCAATTAAACCTTAGTAAGATCTAATGACGTCTTAAGGGTGAACTCATTTGACCTTCTTCTCTTAAGTTTGTTGAACGTGAACCGATGTTGTCATAAGGGCATGAACGAGTTCTAGTAACGTAAGTGTGAATAGATGGCCTTATGGAATTAAATTACCATCTTTATCAAATAAATATATGAAACAAATAATGGATATAAAGGAGAAGACTTTAAGCGAACTACTCTACGAGTGTATAAGAACATAACTCGGTTGGTAAGATGAATTTGTGCGAATCATATATTCAATCCTTCTAAAACTTAAGTCATGAGTTAAAGGGTGTCTTATCAAAATAAATAACCTCCAATCATTACTTCCGTGGCTTGCCCCTAGTTTGTGAGAGTGTCATGTGGTTGGGCTTCTATGTTGTTCGTCAAAAAAAAAAAGTATATTGTTCTTGATAGGTGTGAACATTTCCGTCTTTGCTTTTATGGCCATCCTCACCTAATTTACATGGAATATGATGATCGAAGTCCTTAAAGTGACTTCAATTTAAGAAGAAAATTACCCAAATAACATGAAAATTTTAAATCGAAATCACCTACAAGCATAATGTGTAAAAAAATGAGAACTACCATTGAAATATTACCTACTTGTAAACATATTGACCACACAATAACAACAATTTTCCTATGTATTAATGATTTAATTTATTTATTTTTTTATTTCACTTCTTTGAAGAGATTTAATTAGTGTCTTAAATGCAAATGAGAATACACACTCTTAAAAATATTTTCGCTAAAGTTCTAATAAATATATTACTCACATGCTCTCAAACCAATTATATGTTACAAAAATCTAAATAATAGGCCAACATGAAACAAAACACATAAAATTATGTATGTCATTTTCACTCTTCCACAAAATCGGTGTCATTTTCACTCTTCCACAAAATCAATTTCATTTTCTCACTTCCAAAAATGTTTAATGTTTTAAATGGTTTATTCTAGAAAAATTCTAAATAACTTCAATATGCTAAAAAAATAGCTATTTTTACGTCGAAGGAGTTGCCCCTATCAAAAAGGCCCTTGTGGACATTTCTACAAAGATGTTAAATTTCACAGTTTGATGGACGTCTAGACATTTTTTCGCATTTTTAACCGTTTTTTTAGATGGAGAGGCTGATGAAATTTAATTCCAATAATTTGGAGGAGCAAAGAAGAAAAATCACCTTTGAAGATGCAGAGCAACCTCAAGAGTGTGCAAGATCTGATGATCCAATGGAGAACAAATCCAATTCACTGATCGATTACAACATTAACAAAAACATTGATAGCTACAAAACAACTAGGCCAACGCTTTGCATGATTATGTTACCTCTTTTTCTATTTCTTGCATTAGCCATTCCTACCCGGATTTGGTTTTCTGAATACTAGCTATGGCAGTGCCAAGAATGTACAGGATCACAAGCCCCACATGTATTCTCTGCCAGTTGGGGAAAGATTGAGTCCATCACAAAAAATCAAAGAGTTCTCCTCCTGTTATTGGAACCTGTATTGCATTCTGAATACATGGGTCAACTACGAATTCATCAGGCACAATTGTGGGTAAATTTGTAGACTCGGTCTATCTTTACTCTAGTTCTTATTTCTCCTATGTCAGGTCATGCAGGATGCATGAAAGAGGAAGTTTGTGGTAATTTCATCAATGTTTGTAGAAGGTTTCTAGGTAATTTACTAGATTTCCTATACCAAGATCTGCTGGTCAGTGTGAGGTCTGCAACACATGTGATTCAGGGATTGTGCAAATCTTATAATTCCAACAAAATTGCAGACCCTATGAATACTAGCTACCCAATGGAATCTAGTATTAATAATTCTGCCCTGTGGTGGATAACTAGGTCAGCGAACAGGAAACCAATCAGGAACTCAGGGGAATTCATCCACCAGACAAACTGATTTCATTCTCGAAACTGACCATTCTACCATTGATGCAGAAAATCGTGGTTATCAAGAAGTGCATGATCAAATGGTAGCAGAAAATAAGGAGGATTCAACATTTTCTGAAGAGAATGTATCAGAGGGCTCACATTCCTCCTCTCGAGAAATGATGGAAGCCCAACAAGTCCATTTGAATGCAGAGACAATGGTAATACCAGTTAAACAAGACTCCTTCAATGCCCCTACTACCATGTTAGGTCTGGAGCATAAATCCTCGTGGATTCTTTGTAAATTTGTTGCAATTGCAGTAATTATGTTGGTTTCAATTGCTGGTGGAAGTCTCTACTTAGGGTGGGGTAGTGACCATGAAATGAAGGGAACAAAGCAGAGGAACAAACATCAAAGGAGGAGGAAGCAATTTGAAGGTGCGAGTACAATGACACATGAATCTCCAATGCTTGGAAGCTGCATCCAATATTCCAGAGAGGTACACATTCATTTTCAATACTACATTCCATTGACTCTTTCTGGTGTAAAAAGGATGAATTTACAATAATATTTCCACAGTTCATATAGTATGAGAGATTGCTTCAGTTCAATTGTGCACCTTTTTTAGAATTGGCATTTAGAATACACTTTTGATCTATCATCAAGACAAGAATTGAAGTGTAGGTTTTTGAGAAACAATTGTGTACATTATGATTTTGTGATATAGTGAACCTTAGGTCTCTGATATTTATGTTATTTTGGTTTGTTGGGATTGACATTTCAGATCACACTCTGTGATCCATCATCAAGATGAGAATAGAAGCTTTTGGAATATTTAAGTGTAGGTTTTTAGAAACAAATACGATATTTATGTTGTTTGGGTTTGTAAAAGTAAATGATAATCTATTAAAAAATTTAGAAAAATCTCTTTAAATTTTGGCTATTGAAATAATGTGGCTTTTGTATTTATTTTGTTGAATTCAATTTACTTCAACCTCAACTGTTGTGCGAAGATCCTTGCGAATTCGGAGTAAGAGTCTTATTATCATTATAAGTCATGAATTTTACATGTCGTTATGTTTCCATGCATTGTTTAGTTGTGTATGAGTATTATTATCTACTGCATTTTGTGACACAAAGATTTATCCTACAACAAAGAGTTAACTGGCCAGATCCCAAACTCCATCGGTCAATTGCTTCACCTCGATACATTGTAAGCCTGTAAAATTTAATCTTTTTTCATGGGTTTAGCATCTCACTTCAAAACTAAGAAACACATCTGATTGAAAATCTATTCAGGATCCTAATGAGATGTGCTTTTATAGGAACTATACCCAGTGTGTTAAGCAATTTCTGAAATCTGACTTTTCTATAAGATAGTTCTTTTTGCGATTTGGGAAATATATATTTTTATAAGATATTATTATTGCAACTTCCTCCCAAGATAAGCTTTATAAAGACTCTTCTTTGCCACAAAATACCTTATAATGTTGTATCTATTTTGTCAAGAGCATTTAACTCAAATAAACTCGAACTCGAT
This sequence comes from Taxus wallichiana var. yunnanensis, assembly GCA_018340775.1. NCBI lineage: Eukaryota > Viridiplantae > Streptophyta > Pinopsida > Cupressales > Taxaceae > Taxus > Taxus wallichiana. The sequence continues at coordinate 897,340,888 of CM031240.1, read as the reverse complement.
TAACTCCTGTGTTAATAAATTGTGCTGCAAAGATCTTAGTAACAATTCATTTACCTAACTTAAGCTCTACAGCACATTTGGGAAAATTAGAGCCACTAAAAACTCGTAAGTTTTACATGTGAATTATAACATTGTAGCATGGAAAATTTTTAAGCATTGAAAAAAAAATTGGTTTGCAGAGTGATGGAAAATGTGAATTTGGAAGGAAAATCTCCTCTAGATCATTTTAGTTGCCACAACTTCAATCACCTGTAGGTATCTTTTTATGTTTTTATTTCTTCCACTTTTGTGTTTTATGTATAAACTAAGTCGGGTTTCATTTTGAATGGGTAAATTCAGGGGTTTACGCAACAATTGAGTGGGAACTCTGTCTCGATATGTTTTAGTTGATTCAATTGTGGTACTTATAAGTGTGAGTTTTTTTAAATTTTGACTTTAATAGAGAGAATATGTTGTCCTCTAAAATTTTCTAACTTTGCATGTTGCCTCTTGAATTTTGTAACAAAGGCTCTTGAATTTCAAGAAGCTTGGAAGCCTATCTTATTTGTAAAATATTTCAAATTATATTTTGTGTTGTTGATCAATCATGTACTTGATGATTGTGAAAGGGTTATGTCAAGCACATTAACCATGCATATATAATACATTCATGATCTAATGAGTCTAGCATCCAAATGAACAAATTGACCCCTACTAATAATTACATGACGTATTTAGATGAATATGCAAATGGTAAGCATGTAGATGTTACAGGGAGCACAAGCAACACTTCTGATGGGCATTTGTTTGTGAGAATGGGTGAGGTGATTTCACAAAACATTGTTTGACTAGAATGAGATTGGGACGGTGTTGTGTTAGAAAAAAACATCCCCATGAGCCCGCTCTATCCCGAGGTTTGCTTTTCTCAACAAATGATTAGATTCTCAAGTAAAAAATGACTAATTTTTCCTTTAATAGCCCATTTTTTCTTCAAATTAATTTAATCTACTCGAAACCCCTAAAATACATAGAAGTGTGCCGAATTTCTTTTTAAAGGGAAATATTAGATTTCATGCATTCTATTCCTTTTCCTCTTACCCAAGAGAAATGTTTACATTGAAGTTATATCAATCCACTTCCGATACTAGCAGTAGTAAACTCTTATGTTGTTGCCTCTCTAATTGTATAAGGTTCGGCAATTGGTTGCTTAATTGCATTTCTTTCAATACAAAATGAACACTTTGTTCAACTATAATAGGTAGGACTACTTTAGTAGGTTTTGAAAAATAGTAATTGTCATCTTAATAAGTGTATTGAAAAATACCACAACATACTCGTGATGCACAAAGAACACCGAAATTTGTGAAGCCTAGTCATGATACAAGAGATTTAAGTAAAGGGGTAAGTATTTCATGTAGGTAATTCTATTGCCAACATTTAATGAAAAAAATGATTTGGGATTGTTGGGAGTTAGGACACACATTCAAGGCATGGTCATGTATGAGAAGTCTAAGTGATTTACATCTATAGGATCCTCTAGATATCCTCATAATCCTTGGTCATTTCACACCGCATGAAAGATACTCAAAAATGGTGCACGTACTACCACTTGGAGCAAGAAGAAAGGATAAGTCAAGACTACTATCATTCAACCAAAACAACCCATCGTAAATACTACCCTCTACTTTGATAGCACTTCCACTACTACTTTACTCAACACTTCTTGTATCCAAAGCGGAGTGCCATTCAAGGGGTATCAAATGTATTCATGTTTAGTGCAAATAAAATTCGCCCGAAAAAGGCCACTCATAATATAAAATCTGCAAATATACGAGAGGTCTTCATGTATTTCATGTTTAGTTCAAATCTCATGATATAAAATTTTTAAATGTATATGTACGAATTTGCCACAAATATGAAATGTACACATGGAACCTCTCAATGTAATGTTTCATCTATAGTCCAACACATACAAAATCAATCACAACCCTTATCAACATCAACTACAAAAATAATAACTATTCCTCTAAATCAAATAACATTTACCGTTTGGCGTTCACATTGCATTGTACAGTTCAAGAAAATCGGGAAATTGCATTGTACACATGTGAATGCTAGTTTATTAGTATCATGATAATTACAAAAATATAGATGGTTGAAAATGCTGCAAATGTCCAAAGTCGGTGCAAATATGTGTCCGCACTAGTGAGGCCACGTTTCTCTTTTTTCTCAACTTATAGGAGTTAATAAAAGCCACAGGAAACAAAACACACATAATATTCTGTATGTAAAAAGCTTCGGAAATTCTGCATATTGATATTTTGAGGTCTGACATGAATGCCGGACAATTTCACAATGTGGGAGCTTATACACATTGTAATGCCTATCCATGCAAAATATAAAGCGTCAAAGCATTTCGTCTTCTTGGCCTCAAAGTTAAAAATTTAAATATAACTAAACATTTTCTTTGAATGATTCATCTTTATTTGATTGGATGGGTACATGAAATAAAAGAACACTTTTATTTGCTTCACTGAAACATGGACCTTTTTCATTGAATGGTAACAGTGATAAAATAGATGACATGAAAATTAGTTTTTATCTATAAGGAAAGCACTGACCAACGCATTTTGGATGAACCTTTTCTGACTTTTGGTATAATTTTGGAAATTGTGGCTAAAGACGAACCTGGTAAACAAGTCTCAAGTGCAATAAAGATCCTTAACTTCAGTCATCTCCCAACCACCCTACCTGCCACTCGTATGACTTTCTTGTTCTCTGTCCTTGCGTGAGGAGTCGGTGGAGTGTTGGGTGCATCTTCCTGTTATTAAATTTTTGATTTGCAAATCTTCGTTGACTTCCGTGGCCTGTGTGCCTTCCTCTGTCTTGGAGAATGCGTGTTCTTTCTGTCTCTCACTTGGTTGCATTTTATTCCCCTTCCTATGCCAACGTGAAGATGTTCGATGTTTGGGCGCCCAACGAGCTTGAAGAAAATGGAATTAGGCTTGATTCTTTATTGCAGGCCCGGTCCATCTTGTTATCAACTACGGGAGCTTAATCAGAACGATATTCTCTATACCATTGATTCTTATGCTTTGTTATTTAACTAATTCGTTAAATAACTCTACTCTTCATATAAATGTCTCGTGTGATGTTATGTTGTCTGGTTTCCACTTCCCTTCCTCGTTTGTATTCCTTTTTGGCGTTAGAAATGATTGTCTTTGGATGAAGCCTTTTATATTGTTTTTCGGGTTTTAATAAATGTTATTTGGACAAACTTTTTCTTAAGACTAATAAAACAAAAGAGGTGGGGTTCTGTAATGAATATTCCCGAGTTCTTTGTGTTGGTCTCACGATTTGAATGTGTTATCAAACATTGTCGTTGGACTCAACTTTATAGTTCCTGTTTTGTTCTTATTCTTGTTTCGGTTCAAGATCTGTTGTTCTGGTTTATGTTGGGTATTTTCGAATTGGTGATTGAGTACTGCGAGTGCATTATGTATAGGTGAATGATGTTATTCCTGTCTCTATCCTTTTCTTTTAGTTGTTTTAGTTTCTAGTAACCCTTCCCGGTTGGCTTGGTGTGTGCTTAGCTTGACTGATTATCGAATTGAGCCAAGTTGATATTACTCTCAACTAGGTTAGTTGCTTTTGTTATTTTTAAATCGCTCGAAGAAATACTTTTATTCTTCAAGCGTCATGGTTGATCTTCATAATTTGATATCAATTCATGTTCACCGTTTGGAGATTGTTTTCTTGGAATCACCTTCTCTCCCTTGGTGACTGTTGTATGTTTGAGGAATGTAGCTGATCCTATGGAATGTCTTCTTTAGACGTTACTCACATTTCTTTTAGATAGCTTAAAATGTCAGAGGAAATACTCTTTTTCGTACCTTGATTTTGTTGCACACATGTTGGAGGATACGAGGTCTACTTGATCATTAGTGAGGAATTTTTCAAATCTTAAAGTTGGGATGTTGGTTGTATGCATAAGAAATTACTCTACGTGTTGCTCCGTAAAGATGCTTAAATTTCATTCTCCTGTGACTTAGAGGTTGGTGTGTCTGGAAACTCATTGGTTGATTTGTTTTGTGATGATCGTTGTGATACGGCCTCCTTGTTGTCATTGTAGTAGAATGGTTATGTGTTGACAAGAAAGGTTTAAGTCAACTTGTTGTTGATTTGACAGATCCTTTGGAAGCTATGTATCCTATGTTGTGTTCTTGTGAATGATTGAATAACCCTCTGTAAGATTTATAATGGTTATGTTTGGTCTTGCCATGTTTGTCCTTTTTCTTAAGACACTTTCTTGATTAGAAGAAAGTTTAGTAGAAGGATTGTTAGGATAGGATGTGACCCATACGAGGTCATTTGTGCGTTTCATCCCTTTTCTTTCCATTTTATTTATTCGGCACTGACATAAAATTAACTGTTATAGGCACATCATCTTAATATTAATAAGTCATGTTGGTTTAGACATTCTCATGTCGATTGATTGTTTGGGATCTTCCTGTGGCATAGTGAATCCTTGGCTTGGTGAACTAACTTAAACAAATAGGGATAGATCATGTTTGAAATTAATTCTCTTCTTGTAATTGTTTTTGTTTCGAAATGTTATCTTGTTAAAATGACGGTCATTATTGTGATATGGATGAAATTTACTATGATGTTTATTAACTGCTCCTATGAGAAAATGATAATTAAATAGAGTTAGTGTTGTCCCTTTTATTTAGACATTTTATGCCTTTGGACAACTCTTTAATTGCTCTTGTTTAGACTCTTGGATTATTGTTTTCTTCATCAACGGTGCTTTTCTTCCTTGAAACAGTTAGATAACAACATATCGTCTTAATGTTATAGCTTTTATCGTGCTCAGTTCTTGCGAACTGACATGTGCTAACAAATGTGCAGGAGGATTTCCTGAGTAGAAGAAAAAAAAAAAAAAGAGAAAAAGAAACACGTGTAGAGAGTGGTTTCCAGCCTTCTTAGGAACTACTGTTGTACGAATGTTTTCCTTTGCTTTAAAACATTGGTATGGAAATTGTGAAGACTATATTGAAGGCATTGTGTTATAATTTTGTATTGTTCTCTTGAAGGTTGTTATCGTTTGAAAGTCAATTTGAGAAATATTATTGTCAATAAGATTAAATGAACTTGTTTTGACATGCGTATCCTTCGTTGAATTTTCACTTTTCTGAATATGGTTTATCCTTGAATTGTCAAACCTAATTATAATTATCTAAACTTGAATCAACTTACATCACTTTAGTTACCTTTGGTCATGTGTCATTTGGTAGAGGACTATGTTTTGAACCTAGCAAAAAAAAAAAAAAAACAAGAGAAACAAATATACCTTGTGACCCCACGTAAACTAATCAACAATCTCTTATTGTGGTGAATCCTTAGAACGGTCTTAAGGTGAAATCAATGATTGAATTCTTGGAAGATAATAAGATTGTAATAAAAAGAAGGAACTTGACTAAGAAACTCTTCGATCTATCTTATCCGTTGAAAATATAAACAGTATACTTATGTCTATCTCTTCAAGTGAAGCCCGAGTCAACCTATAAAATTTCTGGTTAGACTCTTGACCCCAATGTAATCCTTTTTGACAACTAATAAGATCTTAATGATGAATCCAAGATTTAGACAGTCATGTACTGGAATAAAATGAAATAAAATAAAATTGACCGCTTGAAAAGATAAAACATATATGTTCAAAAGCACAAGCGTCGAAAACAAATTGATGAAGTTAAGAGCCTTGAGAAATTAACTGCCTCCTCACGAATGAATAAGTTAATCAAGTAAAGGAAGTAACCTCTTACCATACAATAATTGGTTCACACTGTATTTTAACATTAACAAGGTAGGAGGAAATTCTTCAAAGGAGACATGAACTTCAGATTCTCCTATCATGATTTCTCTGGGAAAAGTAAAGAATGTAAAAGCACTTATAGCTAAAACATGGTTCTAAAGAAACCTTCTGTGGGAAGACCTTGTTTGTAAAGTTGCATACTTTAGATGAACCATTGTGTCCTTAGTGTGTGCCTCATGTTTATCTGTAACCAGTGTGAGTCCGTGTTGTGGAAAGCATGTCTTTAATTGGTTGTATTCCCTAGAGAACTTGTGTAGTGTCGTATTATCTTCAAGCAAGTCAAAAAAAAAAAAAAATCCTGTCTTTTCTTTTGTATTGTTGTTGTTTGGGTGTGTGATTTTGATGCGTTACATTTTGTGTTGTTCATGTGTGATTATTTTGGGTCGTTACAATTTTGTATCGTGAGCGTAGGTTCATGCTCTCGAACCTATGGGCCGGATTGGTGTTGTATGGTGATGTTACATGGTGGTGGTGTTACATGATGATACTACATGATGATGATGATGTTGCATGATGGTGGTAGATATTGGAAGAGTAATGTGCTTTAAACGTGATGTGATTATTGTCGTAATTGTGATATTGTGAATGCACGTGATGTGTATGTCACTTTGTGCGTGTTTGTGATCATGTTGATATTTTGGGGATGGGAGTATTCTCTCTCGTTCTTGTGGATTCTATGAAGAGTTCACGTGTGAAATGTTGTTTGTGATGTGTGAAAAGAATTATAATGTGGATGACATAGTGTTGGAATATTGTGACATATTGTGATATGTAGGTGTATCAATGTGTTGTATGACTAGATTGATGTTAAAAGAGATGAGTTGTATCATGATGTTTTTACCATGTTTTGAAGAAATGTGTGTACCACCTTGTTATGTAGCAATGGATGTTATGTTGTGATGTTATTATGTTCATCGTATATCTGAGTTGTGTGATATGTAATGATTCATGTCGTGATTTAGGGTCATACGATGAGAGTATGAACCCTATCGTATTGTGATTGCACTTTGGGTGCAGAATGTGGTAAAGTGATGTATTGCGCCCTGTGGATGTATGATTGTGATCTACCCTGTATACATACCATACGTGAGACGTTATGGTAGTTATGTGTGTGCCACCATTATGTTAGTGATGTTGTTGCATGTCATGTTGTGAACCTTACACTAACCGAACCTGAGGGAAATTGGTAGAAGTGTATGTTGAGAGTGAGGAATGGTGTACCATGGGTCAATAACTTGAGCTAAAACTCGGTTTAGTACATAACATGTGATTCTTTCCTCTCTCCATATGTGTTGTATGTATGCAACCTTAGTGTATCTATGACTATGTTTAGCCTTGTCGAAGGGTGGTGGGATGATTCAGATGGAGGTGATGACAGGTTGTATTATTGATATGTATTTTACGAATGAGGCTTGATGTTCCGAAAAGCAAGAACTCGTTGAGAACCCCTTTGGTGGCTAGATAAGGCCACACAGCTTATCGTAATGTGACATTATTATAAGTTGATTTTATTCAGTAAATTGAGCTTTTACTTTATTTTGCAAGGACCAAAATCTTTTCTTGATTGCAATGCTTTACAATTTTGGGCATTTCCTTGGTTTGTGGCACTAACATGGGGATTTCGATACTAACTTTGGCTGTTTGGCCATTTATTTTATCTTGATTTGGGGTCTTCTTTTAAATTTGGAATTCTTACCGCCTTGCCAAGGCAATGTACTTTGCCACATGGCACTTTGATGGATTGTTGTGCATTGGTTCTAATGTCGTGATGTGTGGAATAGGGTCATGGGATGCACCATAGATTGGTTGGACCTATGGACCCGCTTCGTTGTATGGGGTATGCCCCAAGGGGTACATATAACTAGCGGGTTGTTGAACCACGCATTATTATGTCACTTGGGTTAGGAGTGTTCGAACTCTATGTGTCTTGGACCATAGGGACAACCGGCCTCCTTGAGGGAGGCATAAGAGACTTGAGGGAGGCATAAGAGTTTGAGGGAGGCATAAGAGACTTGAGGGAGGCATAAGAGTTTGAGGGAGGCTTATGATATTTTTGTATGGTTGATGTTTGGGATATATGTTGAGTTATTGTGATGTTTGGTAGTGGTATTTTGATGTATGTGTTACTCATGTCAGATGGATATGTGTTGTGATGTTGTGGTTATGTCATTGATTCCCTTGTGGACACTTTGTACATGTAGTTTTTATGAGTCTTGGAAAATCCTCATACGTGGAATTGAGGAAATGTCTGGTGGATTGTAGTACTCTTTTGTTTGAGTATTTGTATGTTAGTCATTGATGTGTGATGAGTACTATGTTATGTGGACTGTGCCTATTCTATTCCGTATTTGAGTAACCTTTTGTGGTGTAATACAATCTTGAAGTATATACTTGTGTACTTGTGAATGTGAGTGTCTTCGAACCGATAGGGTGTTGTGTTAGCAGCTCTTCATTGGGCATCCACAATAAGGAATAAATCAAAACTCTTCAATGATGATATTTTTGAAAGAAACTAAAACTAGAAATAATGATAATGGAAAGAGACTAATGAAAATAATAAACAAGAAAGAACTGCCAATCTTCACAGAACATTGAAAGTTAAAATTTCTGCCAAATGTTCCCTAGGCTACCCCATGGTCATGCTTTTGCATCTGAAATATTAAACTTAGAGCGTACCTTCGCCCTTATCTGATCCTTATTGCTTACCATTCTTTTCCGTTGTGTTATGTCGCATCGAGGACGATGCTTTCTTAAGGGGAGGAGAATGTAATGCCTATCCATGCAAAATATAAAGCGTCGGCATTTTCTGTCTTCTTGGCCTCAAAGTTAAAAATTTAAATATAACTAAACATTTTCTTTGAATGATTCATCTTTATTTGATTGGATGGGTACATGAAATAAAAGAACACTTTTATTTGCTTCACTGAAACATGGACCTTTTTCATTGAATGGTAACAGTGATAAAATAGATGACATGAAAATTAGTTTTTATCTATAAGGAAAGCACTGACCAACGCATTTTGGATGAACCTTTTCTGACTTTTGGTATAATTTTGGAAATTGTGGCTAAAGACGAACCTGGTAAACAAGTCTCAAGTGCAATAAAGATCCTTAACTTCAGTCATCTCCCAACCACCCTACCTGCCACCTGTATGACTTTCTTGTTCTCTGTCCTTGCGTGAGGAGTCGGTGGAGTGTTGGGTGCATCTTCCCTGTTATTAAGTTTTGATTTGCAAATCTTCTATTGACTTCCGTGCCCGGGGTGTGTGCCTTCCTCTGTCTTGGAGAATGCGTGTTCTTTCCTATCTCTCGCCTCGGTTGCATTTTATTCCCCATTCCCGTGCCAATGTGAAGATGTTCGATGTTTGGGCGCCCAACGAGCTTGGAAGAAAATGGAATTAGGCTTCGATTGCTATTACAGCCTGGTCCATCTTGTTATCAATCATGCGGGAGCTTAATCGGGCATGATATTCTCTATACCATTGATTCTTATGCTTTTATTTAACCGATTCGTTAAATAACTCTACTCTTCATATAAATGTCTCATGTGATGGTATCTGTCATCTGGTTTCCACTTCCCTTGCTCGTTTGTATTCCTTTTGGCGTTAGAAATGATCATTTGGTTGAAGCCTTTTATATTGTTTTCTGGTTTTAATAAATGTTAGTTGGGTGAAATTTTTTCTTAAGACTAATAAAACAAAAGAGGTGGGGTTCTGTAATGAATATTCCCAAGTTCTTTTTGTGTTGGTCTCACGATTTGAATGTGTTATCAAACATTGTCGTTGGACTCAACTTTATAGTTCTGTTTTGTTCTTATTCTTGTTTCGGTTCGAGATCTATTGTTCGGTTTATGTTGGGTATTTGTAAATTGGTGATTGAGTATGCATGAGTGCATTATGTATAGGCGAATGATGCTATTCCTGTCTCTATCCTTTTCTTTTAGTTTTTTTAGTTTTTAGTAACTTCCCTTCGGTTGGCTTGGTGTGTGCTTAGCTTGGTGATTATCGAATTGAGCCAAGTTGATATTACTCTCAACTAGGTTAGTTGCTTTTGTTATTTTCAAATCGCTCGAAGAAATACTTTTTTATTCAAGCGTCATAGTTGATCTTCATAATTTGATATCAATTCATGTTCACCGATTTGGAGATTGTTTTCTTGGAATCACCTTCTCTCCTTGGTGTTGTATGTTTGAGGAATATAGCTGATCCTATGGAATGTCTTCTTTAGACGTTACTCACATTTCTTTTGAGATAGCTTAAAATGTCGGAGGAAATACTCTTTTTCGTACCTTGATTTTGTTCCACACATGTTGGAGGATACGAGGTCTACTTGATCATTAGTGAGGAATTTTTCAAATCTTAAAGTTGGGATGTTGGTTGTATGCATAAGAAATTACTCTACGTGTTGCTCGTAAAGATGCTTAAATTTCATTCTCCCGTGACTTAGAGGTTGGTGTGTTTGGAAACTCATTGGTTGATTTGTTTTGTGATGATCGTTGTGATACGGCCTCCCTTGTCATTTGTAGTAGAATGGTTATGTGTTGACGAGAAAGGTTTAAGTCAACTTGTTGTTGATTTACAAATCCTTTGGAACCTATGTATCCTGTGTTGTGTTCTTGTGAATGATTGAATAACCCTCCTGTAAGATTTATAATGGTTATGTTTGGTCTTGCCAAGTTTGTCCTTTTTCTTAAGACACTCTCTTGATTAGAAGAAAGTTTAGTAGAAGGATTGTTAGGATAGGATGGGACCCATACGAGGTCATTTGTGCGTTTCATCCCTTTTCTTTCCATTTTATTTATTCGGCATTTCCGACATAAAATTAACTATTATAGGCACATCATCTTAATATTAATAAGTCATGTTGGTTTAGACATTCTCATGTCGATTGATTGTTTGGGATCTTACCTGTGGCATAGTGAATCCTTGGCTTGGTGAACTAACTTAAACAAATAGGGATAGATCATGTTTGAAATTAATTCTCTTCTTGTAATTTTTTTTGTTTCAAATGTTATATTGTTAAAATGACGGTCATTATTGTGATATGGATGAAATTTACTATAATGTTTATTAGCCGCTCCTATGAGAAAATGATAATTAAATAGAGTTAGTGTTGTCCCTTTTTATTTAGACATTTTATGCCTTTGGACAACTCTTTAATTTCTCTTGTTTAGACTCTTGGATTATTGTTTTCTTCATCAACGGTGCTTTTCTTCCTTGAAACGATTAGATAACAACATATCGTCTTAATGTTATAGCTTTTATCGTGCTCGATTCTTGTGAACTGACATGTGCTAATAAATGTGCGGGAGGATTTCTGAGTAGAAGAAAAAAAAAAAAAAACACGTGTAGAGAGTGGTTTCCAGCCTTCTTAGGAACTACTGTTATACGAATGTTTTCCTTTGCTTTAAAACATTGGTATGGAAATTGTGAAGACTATATTGAAGGCATTGTGTTATAATTTTGTATTGTTCTCTTGAAGGTTGTTATCGTTTGAAAGTCAACTTGAGAAATATTATTGTCAATAAGATTAAATGAACTTGTTTTGACATGCGTATCCTTCGTTGAATTTTCACTTTTCTGAATATGGTTTATCCTTGAATTGTCAAACCTAATTATAATTATCTAAACTTGAATCAACTTACATCACTTTGGTTACCTTTGGTCATGTGTCATTTGGTAGAGGACTATGTTTTGAACCTAGCAAAAAAAAAAGAAAACAAGAGAAACAAATATACCTTGTGATCCCACGTAAACTAATCAACAATCTCTTATTGTGGTGAATCCTTAGAACGGTCTTAAGGTGAAATCAATGATTGAATTCTTGGAAGATAATAAGATTGTAATAAAAAAGAAGGAACTTGACTAAGAAACTCTTCGATCTATCTTATCCGTTGAAAATATAAACAGTATACTTATGTTTATCTCTTCAGTGAAGCCCGAGTCAACCTATAAAATTTCTCGGTTAGACTTTGACCCCAATGTAATCCTTTTTGACAACTAATAAGATCTTAATGATGAATCCAAGATTTAGACAGTCATGTCTTGGAATAAAATGAAATAAAATAAAATTGACCGCTTGAAAAGATAAAACATATATGTTCAAAAGCACAAATAATGAAAAACAAATTGATGAAGTTAAGAGCCTTGAGAAATTAACTGCCTCCTCACGAATGAATAAGTTAATCAAGTAAAGGAAGTAACCTCTTACCATACAATAATTGGTTCACACTGTATATTAACATTAACAAGGTAGGAGGAAATTCTTCAAAGGAGACATGAACTTCAGATTCTCCTATCATGATTTCTCTGGGAAAAGTAAAGAATGTAAAAGCACTTACAGCTAAAACATGATTCTAAAGAAACCTTCTGTGGGAAGACCTTGTTTGTAAAGTTGCATACTTTAGATGAACCAGTGTGTCCTTAGTGTGTGCCTCATGTTTATCTGTAACCAGTGTGAGTCCGTGTTGTGGAAAGCATGTCTTTAATTGGTTGTATTCCCTAGAGAACTTGTGTAGTGTCGTATTATCTTCAAGCAAGTAAAAAAAAAATTATCCTGTCTTTTACTGTATTGTTGTTGTTTGGGTGTGTGATTTTGGTGCGTTACATTTTGTGTTGTTCGTGTGTGATTATTTTTGGTCGTTACACAGATGCAGCACAAACAGGTACGATCCGAAGAATTCGTGGGTGAATCATTCCGTTTTAGTCGGAAGGGATTGTTTGCACGTTTGTTTTTTCCCGAGCACGACTCTCGCTTAGGCGCATCTTCATAAACACCCATCGCGTTATCCCTTTACAAAAAAATACCAGACGGGCTCCTTTCCCACTGCTCATATGGATTCCCCTCTCGCTGCCGCGCTTTTACTCGCCTGTGTATTCATTCTCTACAAAATTGTTAAGAAGCGTCCGGGTGAGCATGGGACGTTGCCCCCTGGACCACGTCCATGGCCTCTGTTAGGGAATCTCCATCAGTTGGGAGAGCTCCCTCATCAGTCTCTGGCAGCCCTCGCAAAGAAATACGGCCCCCTCATGTTTCTTCGCCTCGGCTCCATCCCCACCGTTGTGGTCTCCTCTCCTGCCATGGCCAAAGAGTTTCTCAAAACTCATGATCTCTTCTTCGCCGACAGGCCCACTGTTTCCGCTCGAATTTACTTAGCCTACGAGGGCAAAGACGTGGCATATGCCTCGTATGGAGATTATTGGAGGCAAATGAAAAGCTCTGCACTCTCGAGTTGCTCACTCCCAAAAGAACCGAGAGTTTCAAATCGGTGAGGGAGGAAGAGGTGGCCGCCATGATCCGCTCCATTTGGAAACAGAGCGAACAAGGCGCTCGATGTGTGGATCTCAGCAAATTCTTCTTCTCTCTCACACTTAATATTGTTAGCAGAATGTCAGCCGGCAGAACATTCTCCGACCATGAATTGAGAGGAGGCCGCAAATTTAAGGAAATACTGGGCGAGATGATGGCTCTCGCTGGCGCCTTTGTTGTCGCAGATTTCATTCCCCTTCTCAAATACATAGACTTGCAAGGCCTCCGCCGTCGCATGAAATCCCTCCACCAAATATACGATGAATTTGCTGAGAAAGTGATCGATGAGCACATTAATCGCAGAAGCCAAAAAGCAGAGGAAGAACGTGGCGTAAAAGACCTTGTCGACATTATGCTCGACATGTCCGAGGCCGAAATGAAAGTCACGCGGCTCAACATTAAAGCAATGATCTTGGTAAGACTAGAGTAGCTAACCTCTTATCGTGAATAATAGTAGCTATTCCCAACAATAACTTTCTGATGTGAACCATTTTTCAGGATATGTTAATTGGTGGAGTAGAATCATCGTCCACCACAGTAGAATGGGCAATGCGTGAGCTGCTGAGAAACCCCTGTGCGATGGCAACAGCACAACAAGAAATTGAATCGGTAGTCGGATTGGACAGAAATTGTTTATTAAAAGAGAGCGATATAAAAAATTGTGAATATCTGCGATGTGTAGTGAAGGAGACATTTCGATTGCATCCACCAGGGCCGTTGCTCGTCCCACATCAGTCCACTCAGGGTTGCAATGTGGGCGGATATCATATTCCTACAAGAACAAGGCTGTTTGTGAATATATGGGCCATTGGAAGAGATGAAAGCATTTGGGACGATCCGTACCACTTCAAACCAGAGAGATTTATTGGGAAAAATATAGACTTTAGAGGGCAGCACTACGAATTGCTTCCGTTTGGAACGGGAAGAAGGGGATGCCCTGGGATTCCAATGGGGCTTTCTGTTACTGAGTTAACACTAGCTCAACTGATACATTGTTTTCACTGGACTGTGGAGGGTGAGGTTAACATGGATGAAATGTATGGATTGACTGTACCTGGAAAATTTCCAATCTCTGCTCGTCCCTCGTGGAGGCTCACTAGTAAATTTCCTGGTTAAGATTTATTCAATCGTGGTCTTTAAAATGCACTTACGATTGTTTCCCATCAATTGTTGTTAGCATGCATATTAGGCATAAATAAACTAGCAATTGCACATGAGTTGCAAGATATGTTGGAAAAGAGATGTGATATCTAAATTTAGTCTAGAAATTAATTACAATGTGCAATTCTAGGTAAGGATAAGAATAAGTAAGAATTAGTGTATAACACTTCTTTATGTACTTTTCATTTTTAATCTATGAGTATGAGTAGACCATTTTCATATGCTTTCTTGAGTTATTTTCTTGTTGATTATTTGGATTTCTTCACATTTTTCGTTAAGAGTGTAAATTTTGTCCATGTGCATGCATTTCAGATGATCTTCATGTCCTATCTCATTGACATGCAGGTAATAATGAAGAAAATTGATATTTTTTCCATTGTTGTGTTTGTTGCCACTTCAAGAAATCATAAGGATTAGGGAGAACCAAGAATGGATTTTATAGATTGACATGCCCAAATCTCATTCTAGATGAAGCATTCATAGGTTCTAGAAATTGTGAGAACTTTCCCATAAAATTTTGATAATTTTATACGCTCAAGCATCTAAAGAGACAATCATTAACTAATGCTTTGGTTGAGATGGATTGGGATGCTTGATCATAAAATTGAAACCTTTAGTAACATCTAACAACCCATATAAATTCATGTTCATTATCAATTCAAATTGCCTTGATGTTTTAACTACAAACTATCGCCATGATATCCTAACAATGAAGCAAACTTAGACCATGTGGCACATTACATTCACTACCCCTAGGAAAAAACTATCATGTGTTTCTAGAAACCATGAGATGATTTTATAGATTGAACTAATTCCTACATCTAAATTTATAAAAGACATTAATCGTAAGTGCTATAGATTTTGACAACGTGTATATAAAATTTTCATAGTTAGTCTCTCTTATGAGTTTTAAGATTTTTTTTTAATAAAACACATTTATAGATGCTATGGATAATGCAATTAATTGTTAAGAGATATCATCGATTGATGCGCTTAGGAATTGAACATGATTCTTGGGTAGAAAATGTCACCTCTAATAGTTTCTACCATACCACTCGTATGTGTGTCTCTCGGTGTCAATTATTTGGTGCCACGTGGTGACGATTACAAAATATCACCCTAACATTAAAGTAAATTATTACTTTTTGTAGCGTTGTATTAATTGATGCCATCATGATAAAACCATTACGAGTTGGGAGAAATGTAGTATTTTATAGATGGACCTAATTCTTAGCTATGGGTTTATATGAAAAAATCAAAGGTTTCATTGATTGCAAGAATTGTTTCCACTCTCCGGCTCGAAGAGGTATCCAGAGATAGTTGTAGTGAAGAAGGATAGGGATATTTGGGGTATAAAAATGAAAAGTATGGTATTATCTACCATTTACCCCAACATGTATACACAATCAATTTAGGACCATGAAAAGTAGAAATATAATCTATCACCTTTGACATGCTAATAATGTAGCAAATCAACATTTTTGGAAAGTTGGGTTTTCTTTCACTAGCAGGAAACCATCATTGTTATGAAAAATCATGAGTCTTTATAGATTAACCCAAGGTGTAGTTAGTTATTTATATAAGACATCTATTTTTCATCTAGGTTCCCAAATAAAATTCCCACCAACAATAAATGGAATTTAATCCCTAAATCATGTTTAAGCTATGAGAAAATATTTGCTAGTTATTTTATGTCATTGTAATGCCCACATTTTACACACACAAATACAACAGTAAAATACTAGGATAATATTTTTTTACTTACATTGCTCACTACACAACACCACAAGGGCTCCAAGAAGAGAAACTCAACAAAGCATAAGACACTTACATAAGTCATTGACTCACATAGACACATGACAACACCATATACATGTTGATGACACACTTTCTCCAATGAATCAAATGCTAGCAATAACCCAGCCACAAGAAAAGGGACTCAAGGATTGGCAAACCCACAACACATCATTTCTTTAATTGCATCTTAGTTACGATTAACATTCTAAGAATATTATTGTGCAAGGATAATTTTCTCCTATTTTCTACCTACAGATTCTTAAGTTCATTCCACATTTAATTTACAGTTTGACCATTTTAAGTTGGCTTTTTATCCTTTACATAAATTTCCATAACTTACATAATTATTAGGAATAATACAAATTGCATATAAAGTACTTTAATTATCTTGTTCTTATGTTAATAATATGCTTCTCAAACATTTATTCAATGTCTGCATGTTCCTTGTAACTCAACTCAAGTGAATCGACTTGATGTCTAGAGAACAATATTAAGGTTTTTAAGGGGGGGGGTAGTTTAGATTCAAGATACCTTTTTCCCACAAACATTATTTGATCAAGATATCTTTATTTCCGATTCAACATTCTCACAATAATAAATTGTGTGTGTGTGTGTGTGTGTGTGTGTGTGTGTGTGTGTGTGTGTGTGTGTGTGTGTGTTTTGTTTTTCTCGAACTTTGATCTCACCAAGGGAAACTCATATTCTTCAAACACATGAAAATGTTTAATTGAGTTAAAAGGACTCCAAGAGTGGCATTATTCCTAACCTCAAATCTTGTTTTTACTCTTATATGCTTTACTTTTACATCGCATTATGGTATCATTATTTCCATCTCTTTATAACAAAAATTTATGAAAGTACTTTCCTGACATCTTGAAGAAGTACATGATTGGAAGCATTAT
Source organism: Taxus wallichiana var. yunnanensis (assembly GCA_018340775.1). NCBI lineage: Eukaryota > Viridiplantae > Streptophyta > Pinopsida > Cupressales > Taxaceae > Taxus > Taxus wallichiana. Next base: position 897,323,866 of record CM031240.1, on the reverse strand, counting down.
AAACTACACATGAACCACAAGTGATTTGTGTTCAAGGTAAGATCCCATGTTTCTACATTTCACGATTCCACATGTGAAATTTATTTTATTTGAACATCATAAAAGAGCATAACAAGGGATTACAGGATGATTTGGTTTCCTGGGTTCTCTAAGGTCAACATTTTTCAAATAATTTTCGTTTGCAAGAGTTACTTATAATTTTATACCCACAAGTTAACCTCCTAATCAACTAAGGTTTAGTTTAATTCCAATTTTCACTCAGGGCTTTACACCCTATTATAGATTAGATTAAGGTTCAAAAACATATTTACCCTATAAAACCTCCATAAAAGATCAAGGCACTATATTGTCACTAGCCAAAGATAAGACATTTAGCTGAGAGGATCTAAAGAGGTGATTAACAAGATTTTAAGTGATAGTAAAACTATTTCACTAGCTCCATGATGTCATCTGGATCCCACAAACAATTCATTTGATGAAGAAATTTAATTCTAAATCTATCTTTAGAAGACAAGGTAATCCACAGGATACGAAGGAAGATTTAGCTCTACTTACTCTAGATAAAGTTTGATTGTGTCGCTCCTATATGTCGGGTTTATGACGATGTCACTAAACATACTGACTAAGATGATAACCCCATCCTTGGGCTCTTATTTACCTAAACTAGGAGGTTCCATCGAGTGCAAAGTTTAAGTTCATTCTATGGTTTTCAATTTCTTCTATGGTAAAAAGGATCACACATGAAGACATGTTACACACAGATCTTATACTAGGGTTGAGTGTTTCGATTAAATCTCTTTATTACATTTACAAGATAAGAATACAACACACTAATTGATTAATCATTCATTGAACACTAAAAAATCACTACAAGATATTAAATTCAAATTCATTTACTATATATATATCAAACCCTTTTACCATACGTAACTATGAATCAAATTGAACTTGTGATTAAATGCACATTTCTTAAGATATCCCTAAAACTAGCATCCCATACATATTAGCAAATTTCAAATATAAAACTTCTATAGTAGGAGACTACATTACACATATATTCATTTTACAACAATGACCTATAAAAATTACAATAATCAATAATGAATTACATTTTGCCTTTTTCCATCTTTCTTGCATCCTACAAAACCATGTAAGCATAAAATCATGATAAATCACTGGCATGTAATCCACCATAATCTAACATAATTGAAGTGTTTAGTCTCTCATTTACATGTAATAATAATTATAATTTGCATTTAAAAAAAAGGTTTAGAAACATGTATTTGTTTCATTTCATTTCACTTCATTTTGTAACCAAGGAGAGAGAAAGAGAAAGGAAGAGAGAGAAACACCATTTTGTCAAAAGTTCTATTTCACAAAAGTTACACTACAAAGTTTTCAAATAGTTATTTACATGTGTCAAAAGATTCCATGGTCGTTTGCAAACCCAACAAGGATTCGACAACTTTATTTTTACATTTCCTGCTTTATTTAGCTACAAAAATGTTCAAAACGTGCTTGGAGGCTAAAAATCAACTTTCAAATGTTTTCTTCCAATGAGAAACCATACCATGGTTAAATTAATATGTGTACATTTATATAACAAGATTCCATAGGAACTAACATAATTCGGAACTAGTGAATGATTTACAATTGGTGGCTAGTTTTCCAAGGCCATCGGTCATAATTGACCTAGTTGTAAATGGTCAAAATTTAGCTCGAGGGCTCAGAAAACCATGTCCAAAACTAACGTTTGATGGATGAATGCGCCACAATAAATTTCCTATGAGTTCCACCATATATGGAGAATTCATCAAAGTCGTCAGAACTGAAAAACTAGAACACGATTTTCAAACGATGACATGATTTCTGAAGCCACGGTCCTAATTGGTCCAATTTAACCTAGTCAAATTGTGACTAGAGGCCTACAAAATGGCTTTTCCAAACTATACAGAAAAGTGTTTTTCCCTAAACTTAAATTTCCATGCAATTGTCTAGTAAAAACAATAAAGGTTAACGAAGACAGGATAATAATTTCTCTATCCAGGTTTCAAATGGTAGTTCAAAACAAAAGCCAACTTTTTAGATTTAACAGCTTCCTACCACTGCAAAATAGTGTAACAAGGCTCCTATAAGGGCATCAAAAAGGTCACAAATGTTCATTCAGGGTCGATCCAAAGATTGAAGTGACACCTCACATAACAAGGTACATAAAGGAAGCTTATCCTCCCCTTTTTGGAGTTACGAAGGTTACTTTGCGAGTCTTCGGAAGTTGCAATTTATCTATTTAAACTAGGAGATGGTCAACATATTTATCGGGAAGTCAACTTCAACTTGTCAATAAAATAATATTGTAGTGATCTAGTTTGGTTAGGAAGTTTTCTAAATCACCTCAAAATGAGGGTTGAAGTTCATGGTTTACTACAAAATTGTTATTTTGATTGCGTGAGTTAAGATACAACATTTTATTGTTTTGCAACAAGTTAATATAAAACAATTAAATCTTATGATAATCCTAAGATTTTAAAATTATATTTCATTGAAAATGAAAAAACTAAAGTACGAGAATTAAGAAAGATAAGGAGAGATGAACCATTCTGGAGGAATGAAGCTAGTCAAAACCATGGGATTCGGTTCAACATCTCACTTAAGTAAGAGGTGCACCAGGCGGGTGTCTGAAGCCACATTTCCTCATGTAATGCTTATATGGCATTCTCTTCTTCACATATTCAATCCGAACTCACATAAGTATAGGCTTTGTATATTAGTGTATTCTTCAAGATATTATGAGTAGTATCAAGCATCGACCTCCTATTTTCCAAGCTCCACAACCTGAATATTCTTCTTTGGATACATATCTATCACAGTTGCTACACACTTTGTGATACATGACACCCACCTACATAGCAGATCTGAGAAGGATTGAAATAAATTCCTTGGGGAAGAAAATGTAACATGAGTTGTATGTTGGCATAGGGTGTGGAACCAGGCTTTAGAATAACTTCTAATTACATTAGCTTGATAGTTTTTATAGCCGCTTCCATAACAAAAACAAGCCCAGTAGTCCACAACTCCACCTATGACTTGCCTTATCAAAACTTCAACATATTCTTGCATATTTGATCACCAGGGACATTGAGACCATTTTTTAAAGCTTGATGGATGCGCATAGCTATTACAAAGCTCCCAATTTGGCTCAATTAGGATGGGTGTTAGGAAAGTCATTTTCAACAACTTGTTTTCTATTCAACCAACAACAAAGGCATTCTACAAAACCATAATTTCTTTAGGGAATTTTGCAAAATAGTTCATGTGCCCCATCCATGCTCCCATGCTCTACATAGAATTCTTCCAGTGCTCACATCTTCCACATCAACAATAATAAGAAAAATTACCTTCACTAGCTCCTAATTGGGTACATGTTTGGAAGCATGATAGGGAGGAAGAAATATAATGTAGGTTGTGGATACGTTGGAAGAGGCTATGGAAATATGGCTTTAACCTGTCAAAGGAATTTGCTTGAAATTTTCTAAGCCTTTTCAAAAAGCCCATTTTTGCACATATCCAACAGTCCATGATGTCCATGAACAGATTTTTTTAAACACATTTTTTTCAAAAGTTTGCTTTCCCTGAGAAAGGTTCCACATTGGATACACGTCTATTAGAGCATTTGCAACTACAACATCAAACAAAATTCCTTTATCTTTTATGCTTGTTGGGTGTCCATACTTGTTCCGGAGCTCACACTTTGGCGCAAAAATGGAGTATGCAGAAAATGTGAACTGATCACGTTGGAGACCTATTTGTTACATTGAGAACCAATGATTGTCCCATTATTTCATCATTCAAACACTGTCACACCCTTTTCTCACTGCAACTATCCATTACTGTTAAATTTTTTGAAACGTGGAGTTGGGTTTCACACAGTTAACGTCTTTGGGAAACCAAATAAGTGTTTAAATTATTATGCAAGGGAAATGATAGGTCTGGCTGCCATTTATGAGGCCCACATGCCCTGCAAGGAAGGCCCATGCCTTCAACCTGTCACACGCCACCCCTACCACACTCCATCAAACTGACATTTCTCTTTGTTTGTTTATTTTATTTTATTAATATTAATTTTTTTTTTCGGTCACTACATTTCCCTCCCCTTTTAAGAGCATCATTCTCAATGTGACACAACGTAAAAGCTTGAAGGATACATAGGCAATAATTTCAATAACAACATATTTCATTTAATAAAACAACTTGTTGATACGATATGACCACAAGAGATCAAACTACATTTAGAAATATCTTAAATTTTAATGTTTTGTGAAGATTGGAGGTTCTCTTTTACTTTATTACTTAGTCTTTTCCTTTAAAGTATTTATTAATCTCAACGCTTAGTATTTCACTATTTAAGATTTTAGTTGTCTTATGTTCGTAGGTGCCTATATAATTGACATCACAATACCACATCAGGGAAAACAAAACACTAATGGTTCACAAGACATATTTCTACATACTTCCATGACTGTATCACATCGAAGAACTCAACTAACCCATGGACAAAACATACATAGCTCTCACAACATAGTACTTGTCACACATGTGCTCCCGACACAATAGTACCCATAACATAAGTAGACTACTTCAACATGGAATTCCCAACAGGTACACATATAAAGGTTTCACACAACTTGGGACAATAATTGTAGCTACATAGTGTCAAGATGGAAACAACATCATGCCAACAATGAGGAGCATCAATCCTCAACATCACAAAACACAAACGGACTCACAAGAGTACACATAAATCATAACACCAACTTCACACACCTCTCAAAACATCACAAAACAACTCCATATACCTCCCAAAGCATCATAAAAATACATATACCTCCCACGAATCACGAACAACTCCATATACCTCCCAAAGCATCACAAAACAACTCCATAAACCTCCCAATCATCAATCACACACACAAATATCCTATTCCTCCCTAGAGTTTCTTATATCTCCTCAAGTCTCTTATGCCTCCCTCAAGTGTCTCTTATGCCTCCTCAAGCAATAAAATAAAGATAAATTTTCGTTTTCACTCCCCCAAAAGAGGTTGGCCACCATATGTCCCTTGGCGCATAGAGTTCATATACCTCTAATCAAAGTGACATAATAACTCATGGTTCAACAACCCGCTAGTTATCTCAGTAACTCCTTGGGCGTACCCGATACAATGAAGTTGGTCCATAGGTCCCACCACTCCATGGTGAATTCCATGACCCTATTCCAACACATTACGACATTAGAACTAGAATAAAAGTCCATATCAAATGCCAAGTGGCAACAATCCCAAGCCTTGGCTAGGCTATAAAAATTTGAAACTTGGTATGTAAATTTAAGGATATTATAAAGGAAAATGGCTAATTAGCCATGGTTAGTGAAAAATCCAATTGTTAGTGACCAAATAAATTCCCAAAATATAAGAGCTTATCAATCTAGAAAAATGTTGGTTCTAGCAAGAAAAGGGAAAGTGTTAGATTTACGAATGAAATACATGTATAGGAATGACACATTATGATAACTATGTGGCCTTATATATCCACGAAGGGGGTAATCAATGAGTTACTAGAACTCGGATACATCAAGCGTCGGCTCGTAAGATATCATATCAATAATACAACTGTCATCATCTCTGTCTGAATCATCCTGCCACCACTTCAACAAGGATCAACATAGTCAAAATCACATAGGTTGAATCCATATGATAACCATATAGGAGAGAGAAATGAGCACAATTCGCCATCTATTGAGCCTAAGGTGTCTATGAAACATAATTGTATGACACCCATTGATCAAGTGCCACACATATCAATGAACAAAAGTGGGTTTTCATCCTATGTAAGGCTCCACTTCCTATCTTGTTCTCGGCTCAAGTGACTAGTCAATGGTACACATTTTCTCAATCCAAACATACACCTTTTACCGATTTCCCTTAGGGTTGGTTAGTGTAGGGTCCACAACATAACACATAACTACATCACTAACACAATGGTGATTCACACAAATTAACCCTAGCATCTTATGCATGGTATATGTTGGTGCTCGATTTGATCGCACCCTAATTTTCCCTTAAAATTATTCAATCTGCAAGATCTGTCAAATTTTCTATTTCCCGAATGGATGTGTGAAAGGTTTTCTTCATTTGTACGTTGTTTATATCTTTCTCCATGGTCATGGATCACATTTGGGACTTGTATCATTTGAAAATTCTTTGTCCTTGAAGAAAGATTCAATTCTAGGTGAAAATGGTGAAGTTCTGCTACATCTTACTGTTCGAAGGGTGTATTTTCCTCATCAAATTATATCTCATCATCTTCAACTACGGGGTCTCTTTTGATTAGATGAGTCACATTGGGTCTATTTTATAACTTGCAACTTTTTGCTATGTTTGGAAAAAGATCAATTTGGCCCCGCGACCCCGTTGAGTTTTGATTGGTCGACAAATTTATAAAGGTGGAGTGAATTTCTCTTTTTTTCCCTGAAGGTGTATACGTGTTCATTTTTAATTGGTTGTAGCCCAATGGGTCTTTTTGGTGAAATTTGCCACTTTGGTCACATTTGTAAAAAATACCAAATTGGCCCTATGGCCCTAATAGTCTCTGATTGGCTATTTAGAAAATATGAAGCGGTAGGGAAAAAGTCTTACTTTGACCCTGAAGAAGGACACATGGTAGTTTTTCAAGTTACAAGTGGGGAAGTAGGTCGATGGAACATTTTGAATTTTCTTGCCTCTTTGTACGAGGGAGAAAAGTCATGAAATAACCCGTACTCCACTAGGGCGCACATCAAAAGTTAGAAGCGGAGAGGCGGGTCGTAAAAGGTTTTGAAGATTTTTGCCTTTTTGTGAAAAGGAGCAAAGTATAAAAATGAAGCATGACTTCGTTGGGGCCCACATCAAAAGATAAAAGTAGGAAGCGGTTCGTTGGAGGAAAATTGGAAAGTTTTCCTTTTTGTAAAAAGGGATAAAATTACATAAATGAACCGCGACTCCATCAAAGGCCCAAATTAAGCCACGTCTCAAGCCCGCATTTCAAAGGCACAAAAGGTGGTAAATTTGAAAATTGCGCACATTTTATTCAATATTCCTAAAATGAAAATGGCACCTTCAGTGCCCATTTGGCTCTAATATTCCTGTCGATGGCTATAATTTAAAGTTATGAAAAGGAAGAATCAACGGTTGTGGCATGATGCATCTAGTTTTTTCGCCATTAACATTCCATGACTTCAGGGGATGTAAATACACATCTTTTTTCATGGTGAATCTGAATGATTTCTTGTCATTTCTATCAAAGAAAGTGTAATTAAAGTGTTGTGGAGCTCAAATTTGTGAATCTAAGGAAGTGCAAGAGTTGATATTTTGAAATAGAGTTACTCGGGCACCTGCAGAAAATGAATTACTAGATCCAGTAGAGAAAATTATAGAGGAAAGAATGAGGAGAAGGAAGCTATAGGTGTAAAGGATGAAAAATGTGTTCTAGAGGAGATGACTAGATGCCCTAGTTAAAACAATGATGGAAATATCTGAAATGATTCACCTTTTGAACACCTGGTAACTTTTTATTGTAAATATGTTAAACATCACTTTCTAGAAATCATGATCAAATATGTAACAAATAAAGGTTCCTCAAATATTCTTTGTTTGGGGGGGAATATTTAATGTAAATGAGTGTTATAAAGGGCATGAGTTAGTCATGCAAATGGTCAGGGGTTTGATTCTCATGAAAAATTTGAAAATACCATCTTCGAGAGACTATATGAGAAAGATTTTAATCTCTGTGTTTTAGATTTGATTGCGTCAAGATGGTTGTGAGTGTACAACCTTTGAAAATTTGTGAGACTATTCAAGAAAATTTCGCCACTTGATAAATCTAATAGATCTCGAATTAATCTATGTTAATCTTAGGAAAAATTGTGTCTACTTTTATTTCATAATGTTTTCAAATGGTTTTGATGTTCCTATTGCAATCTTGTGTTAAAATCCCTTTGAATCACACATGATCTCATCCCTGTGATAGTTTAGTGGCATTTGTAATTTCATTATGAGAAGATCCTTCATCCTGTAATGAGATAAACAATTTAAAATCACTTTACTGTCATTTTGTTGATAAATATTGTCTATAATCCTTTGAGTGTATCTTAGGCGTGAGGAACAGGGGTATTTAATATTTAATTGAGTCTTTAGCTCGAGCCTTCGTGTTGAATTCTCAAAGATTGTGTGAAACCATGCAGATCTGGGGCTCCATTGATGCACACCTTCTGGTTGAAGGAATATTTTAGCTATTATGAAGCTTTATTTTGTTAAGTTTTCCAATTTTTGTAAAATCTATCAAAGATCCGGTGAAATCAACTTCATCTTGCCTAATCCCCCACCAAAATTTTATAATAACCATCAATCCTACCCAAACTACCCCTATTTTCGTTGTATGTCCACAAATGAATAAATTCTACTACCAAAATATGCAGAAGCAATGAGGATTCCATAATGTCTTTAGTAATCTTAACCTTGTTTCGAAATATCACCATTCTTTAGAAGTGACAACTCGTGATGCTTAAATTGTGGTGCATTGATCATATTTTCTAAAGGTTTCCTTTCAAATTTGTGCAAAGAAGGATATCTTAATTTTCCTTCACCAACAGAGGTTACAAAATGCGTCCTCTCACCCTAGTCAAAAGGCACAAACGAACTAAAGTAGTGAGGATAGCTCAAATCCTTAATGAAGGTGTTGTCCATTTCTCCAATGCCCAAGTGACAAAGAGTCGGTGAATCTCCTCCCTGCTACAAAACAACTCATAATATGATTTGTTTGTCTCTCAATGTCTTGCTAAATCTATGATGCTGCTTGTCTTCCAAGGGAGAATCAATTTGGATTCCAACACCATTTTATCACCATTAGGGGACTTATTAGCATTGTCGGGATTAGTTGAACATCGGGACTTATTTATGTGGTAACACCACCGAATGGAGTGCCAAAATATGTAGAAGCAATCAGATTTGATAATGTCTTTAGTAACCTTAACCTTGATTAGAAAATATCACCATTATTTAGAAGTGATAACTCATGAAAGTTAAATTGTGGTGAATTGATCATATTTTCTAAATATTTACATTCAAATTTGTCAAATAGGACATCTTCATTTTCCTTCACTAATGAGAGGTTACAAAATGGGTCCTCTCATCCTAGTCGAAAGGTATGACCTAAAGTAGTGAGGATAGATCAAATCCTTAATGAAGGTGTTATCCATTTCTTTAACACCGAGTGACAAAAAGTGTCATACAAATCTCCTCCTTGGCTAAAAAATGACATACATGATGATTTATCTATCTCTAGGATTCGTGTTAAATTTGTGACATTGCGCTTAGCTTGCAAAGTAGAATCAATGTGGATACCAACATAAGATTGGCGCATTTCAGGATTGTTTTGTGTGGAAACAACACTTGGATGGTGCCATTGCCATGGATTTATTTGTTCTATAACAACACTTGATTGGCACCATTTCGGGGATTTATTTTTGTAACAACAACACCTAATTGGCACCATTTATGGGGATTTATTTCTACAAAGCAACAACACCTAAATGACACTAGTTTTGGGGATTATTTAAACTCGAGACCTATTTGTGTGGTAACAACACCTAGATTGGCACTATTTTCGAGGATTATTTGAACTCTGGGACTTATTTATGTGGAAACAACACCTGAATGGCACTATTGTAGGGGATTATTTGAACATTGGGACCTATTTGTGCAAAAACAACACCAGATTGGTGCCATTGTCGGGGATTCTTGAAAGGCATTGTAATATTGACCCTAGTAATGTTTCTTACATGATCTAAGTGCAAATACATTATTTAAGCATCATCCTTTGTTGAGATCTATAAGATTTGTGAAGTTACAAGTTCTATGTGCAATATCTCTAGTTTCTAGTGGTTATTGCACTAAATTTATATCATCAGTGATAAATACTGGTAGAGGAAGGTCAAATCTGCTAATCTTTTTAGGAATTAAGTGTTGATAGATATTTGACAAGTCATTTATAGTACATTTTCATAATTAAGGTGAAAAATATTAGTGGCGACTCCATGTTGATTTAAATTTTGATAAATACCAGTTTCTTAACCTATATTAAGTGAAATCTTTCATTAATCTTTGCAAAGATGGAAGGAAGAAGATATTTCTTCACTAAATACCCTACCAAATAATTGTTTCTATAACTAGGAAAGACAAATTCAGAAGGAAAGAGATTCTAGAAAATAGTTGGAGACCAAGAATAAAGAAAAGAGTTATTCATTGTGAAAATTGATCAACCTATAATTTGAGGATTACCATTATTCTTCAAGTGATTCTAAATCAGGTAATTTTCATATGGACCTAAACTCTTCAACTAGAGAGGGGCCTTTATTTGTGTCTGATAAGTGTGCTTCTTATTTTCTCCCTATATTTTCCAAAGTTAATAAGGTTTTTCACAAAATAGAGTCTTTAAGGGGCATTGATTTTGAAAATTATACTCATGTTTTCAAAAGACCCCTTGTCCCTCATCATTTTGTACCTACTATAAGGTAACCTCCCTAAAACAATATGGCCCAACCCCCACCCAGACCTCTATTTTTTGTGAACACTTTTTGTCCTATAGATTTTAGAGTTATGGCTGGATATCAAAATGTAGTGCCACAAGATTTTAGAAATAGACTACCTAAATTTCAAGGGAATAATGTTATCACCAAGCGGTCATCATTTAAAATTTTTTCATTATGATGGAATACTTTCATATGAATTCGAAGATGTGTATATTCTTAAGATCTATGCTGCCCTAAACATTTGAGTAAAAATCAGAAAATATCTCTAAAGTTAACCTCTCAAAAATATGTCATTACTGATTTTGGGGTTAGCTTAGAAGAACCTTGAGGGAATTCTCTTGAGATTGATTATCTGGAAGTGAGGCCCCCAAAATTATTATTGATCTCCATGGAGGAGTTATTGTGGGATATTTTCTTTGGAAGAGGTATAATACATAAAATCTTGAGGGTTGGTTATTGGTGGCCAACTCTCTTTAGAGATACAACTCTATGCTTAGGAAATGTGGAAGTTTCAAAGTGTTTTTCTCAAGAATGAAAGATTTAGGCTCCCTTCCTCTGCAGCCTATGTCAATTAAAGCCCCATTTAAAGGAATGGGAATGGATTTCATTGGAAAAATTTTAGATCCTTCAAGTTCTTGTCATAAATGGATTCTTATAGCCACCGATTATTTAACTAAGTGGGTGGAAGCAATCCCCACCAAGAAAGCAACACACCAAGTTATCATGGACTTCATATTGAATCAAATCATATGCGATTTGGAGTGCCCTAAGATTATTCTTTGATAATGCATATAATTTAAGAGCTAAACATTTCGTGACAATGTGCAAAGAGGATGGAATCAATTTGACATATGCTTCTAACTACAATCCCCAAGGAAATGGATAAGATGAGTCTAGAAATAAAAAATTGTTGAGAATCATTAAAGGAACCTTGGAGCTAAACAAAAAGAAGTGAGGTGAGGGACTGAAGTTTTTTGTTTGAGTGTGATGTAATCATCACAAAAGAGCTACTGGCAAAATCCCATTTGAGAGTACATTCAAGATTTGCTGCCTTCATTTACAATTTTCTTCATTTTAGTTTGTTAAACAAATTGAAGATGGAGAAGTTAGTGTTGTGTTGAAATTAGTTTCACCCCATTTGCCATTAAAATCCCTCATTTTGCGGCCTCGTCATATTTTTACCTCCCGTGTTATGCTTGAAAATTCTTTCTCTTCCTTTTTTTGTTGTCATGATCAATCCCTCCCGGGTCGAGGATCACTTATGGATCCATAATTTGTTTTTGTTTCTCTGTTCATCTCAAGAAGTCTGTAAATTGGGTGTAAAATTCAAGTTATCCCTTTCTTTCCATTTTCCACAATAAAAATTATTGCCCTTGTCATTTTTATCTCAAATACCTAAAGAAATATGAATGGATGTAGCTCAAAGTAGTGTGTTTCAGCCTTGTAACATTTCAAAATTGTTTTTCCTTCAAGAAAATTTCATCTCCACGCTTAAACAATTGTCTTCCTACATTTTTACGGTTTGATGGGAGTGTTTTCCTGGTCAAATTTATATCTCTACATCAGTGGAAATGTGGCCCTTTTTGGTTGGATGCGGCTCGGTGGGGACTCTAAAAATTCTATGGCTCACCTAAACCTAAACTTTTCCACGTGGAGGAACGACACTCATTTGAAAGTTTGCTTTTTGGTTTGGCCTTGGAGTTGTGCCAGGAGGACGCGTGGAGGATTCTACTACTTTTCCAAGACTTATACAATTTTTTGTACAGCCAATATAGTTTTTAGTGGGACAGGGACACATGGTGAGACCACGCTTATTCAGTGGTCTCCACTCTTGGGCAAAATCTTTAAGTTGTGTTATGAGGACACGTGGAGGCTTCTCACCTGGGCCTTTCCATACATAGACTTTTCAAATAGTTTTAAGATGCCTGGGACACATGGAGGGACAACACATGTTTGGAAACAACCCCCCCAAATTTTATTTTGAAGAAGCGCTAGGAGGACACTTGGAAGCTTTCACTTACTTTTCCTTTTTCTTGACTTTTCAATGGCCAAAGGAGACTTCCTTAGACCTTGGACACATGGCACCTTCCACTTAACCACAAATGATATATGTTCAAGGTAAGATCCCATGTTTGTACATTTCATGATTCAACATGTGAAATTTATTTTGTTCTTAATGTCATAAAAGGGAATAACAAGGGATTACGGGATAAGATTTCAGTTTCCTGGGTTCTCCAAAGTCAACATTTTTCAAATCATTTCCATTTACAAGAGTTACTTATAATTTTATACCCACAAGTTAACCTCCTAATCAGCTAAGGTTTAGTTTTATTCCAATTTTCACTTAGGGCTTTACACCCTATTATAGATTAGGTTAAGGTTCAAAAACATATTTACCGTATAAAACCTCCATAAAAGATCAAGGCACTATATTGTCACTACCCAAAGATAAGACATCTAGCTGAGAGGATCTAAAGAGGTGATTAACAAGATTTTAACCGATAGTGAAACTTTTTCACTAGCTCCGTGATGTCATCTCGGATCCCAAAACATTTCATTTGATTAAGAAATTTAATTCTAAATCTATCTTCCAAAGACAAGGTAATCCACCAGGATACGAAGGAAAATTTAGCTCGCTTTACGGATAAAGTTTAACTATGTCACTCCTATCATAGGTTTATGACAATGTCACTAAACATACCGACTAAGACAGAAACCCCATCCTTGGGCTCTTATTTACCTAAACTAGGAGGTTCTATCAAGTGCAAAGTTTAAGTCCATTCTATAGTTTTCAATTTCTTCTTTGGTAAAAAGGATCACACATGAAGACATGTTACACACGATCTTATACTAGGGTTGAGTGTTTTGATTAAATCTCTTTATTACATTTACAAGATAGAATACAACACACTAATTGATTAATCATTTATGAACACTAAAAAAAGAACTACAAGATATTAAATTTAAATTCATTTACTATATATATATATATATATATATATATATAAAACCCTTTTACCATACATAACTATGAATCAAATTGAACTTGTGATTAAATCCACATTTCTTAATATATCCCTAAAACTAGCATCCCATACATATTTGTAAATTTCAAATATAAAACTTCTATAGAAGGAGACTACATTACACATATATTCATTTTACAATGACCTATAAAAATTGCAATAATAAATAATCAATTACACATGGCCATTTCACCATCTTTCTTGCATCCTCCAAAGCCATGTTAGCATGAAATTAGTGATAAATAATTGGCATGGAATCCACCCTAATCTAACATGATTGAAGTCCTTAGTCTCTCATTTACAATGTAATAATAATTATAATTTGCATTCAAAAGAAAATAGTTAGAAACATATATTTTTTTCATTTCATTTCACTTCACTTCATTTTGTAACCAAGGAGAGAGAAAGAGAAAGGAAGAGAGAGAAACACCATTTTTTCAAAAGTTATATTTCACACAACAAGTTACACTATAGATTTTTCAAACAGTTATTTACATGTGTCAAAAGTTTCCATGGTGGTTTGGCAACCCGACAAGGAGCCTAAAACTTTCTTCTTACATTTTATTGTTAGCTACAAAAATGTTCAAAACATGCTCGGAGGCTAAGAATCCACTTTCAAACATTTTCTTCCAATGAGAAACCACACCATAGTTAAATTAGTACATGTCCATTTATATACGAAGAGTCCATACCAAATGACATAATTAGGAACTAGCGAATGGTTTATGATTGGTGGTTAGTTTTTCGAGGCCATCAATCGTAATTGAACTAGTTGTAAATGGTTAAAAGTTAGCTCAAGGTCTTAGAAAACCATGTCCAAAACTAAAATTTGATGGATGAAAGTGCCACAATAAATTTCCTATGTGTTCCACCATATATGGAGAATTCATCAGGGTCGTTGGAACTGAAAACTAGAACACGTTTTCAAATGGCGACATGATTTTTGAAGCCACCGGTCTTAATTGGTTCAGTTTAACCTAGTCAAACTATGACTAGAGGCCTATAAAATGGTTTTGACAAAATATACATAAAAGTGTTTTTTCCTAAATTTATTTTTCCATGAAACTGTCTAAGTAAAAACACTAGAGGTTTGCGAAGATGGATAATAATTTCTATCCGTGTTTTAAATGGCGATTCAAAATGAAAGCCAAATTTTGTCACTTGTCATGGCTACCACACGTGGAACTCTACTCATAGCAACGTGCCACCGAGTTCTCACCTCCTATAATCTTTCATCTATATCCGCATATATGTAGTTACGTTTCTTTCCTCACTTCCCTATTAATTTGTTTGGATTATTTCTCCATAACTCGAAGTGTTCAGTGTAGGTACAACCTCTATGGATATAATTTTTAATAATACCTCATTTATTTTGTCAACCATTCATGACTTTTGTATTCTTTTACCTATCTAATGTTCATGCATTTATTGGGACAATTTTTCCATCTTAGAAGGAAAATGGTATGCTTCCTAATAGTCTATATTCAATTCTCCTCTACTATTATTCTAGTTACATGGTGTTTTGGCTATAGATTTTTTCCCACTCACTTGCATCATATAATACCTTAACTTATTAAAAATGAAAGAGGGAGACATGAATTTTTGGAGGAGGTATAGGAGACATCGAAAAAATTCTGTGATACTTCAAAGACATACCCATCTTTGACTCGTGTATCCATACCGGAAATGCAAATCCTTTATCAAGAGATGTCTTATCAGGTTTCTATGATATTAAGGGTGGTTAGATATTATGTAACTGGTGATCCTAGGACTCGCAAGAGGACATCAAGTTTTCTTCATGTTTATACTCTCCATTATTCCTTATTCTTATTGTAAAAGTCCATATGTGTGTATCCAATTCATAACTATTCACTTTGGAAATATAGATGGCTTCTCATATATCTAGCAAGAAATCTTAAAATATATTTATTCTTACACTTTTTCTCTCTTCATCATGTGTGTATGTAGGCATAGGGAACAAGATAGTTAATAAAGGTATCAAACCAACCAATGTTTCCCTAACCAACATACAAAATTTATTAAAGTTAAGGATGTTAGAATGTAAAGGGACAAAGAGGGAGGGTAAATTAGTAATTTGAGAAAAAAATTATTTTTCAAATCAAAAATGAATATTAATTCATGTACATACACTCTTATAGACTACACTAAAAAATGTTTAAACATCTATAGATATAGTTTGTCATGGAACACATACAAGAAATGAATACAAGATATGATTAAAAATTATTCCTCCAAAACACAAGAATTGGTGCTTGATCATTATCATCAGATTACACGATACAATCAAGATTAACATTCAAACATACAACTGCAATTTTTTTCTCTATCTTCAACCAAATTTGCAACAAGAACTTCATCATCTTCATACAACCACAACCAACTACAAACTTGAAATTTGTTTATGGATTTTTGGCTATTCCAAAGAAGTTTTTCTTTGCATCAAATATTTATTCAACAAAATGTAATGTGTGTTATTAACAAAACCTCACAAATGAGCTTACATGAATAGATATAGTTCTTATACATGACATTTGACCTTCCACTTACAATGACTTTTCAATCGACTCATAACTTTTTTCTTTTATCTCTTGAAACATTTCCAAAATTATTCCAATTTTTTTTTCACGTGGTACATGATCCCATAAAGTCAAATTATGCTATTTTATGCTTATAAACTCACCACATTAGCCAATGTATCCATTTAGGCTCATAGGTGTGCATAAATCAGCTTTTATAAAAATAGTACTAAAAATTCCTCTAACTATACCACTTCCATTCATCTTCATGATCCAAGTAATATATAAAAATTAATCTTATGATGTATAATTTCATTAATATTTAATATAAATATCCAATTCAAGGTTCATCATTCCAATAAACACAACTTTGAAAGAATTGTCTCCTTGGTTTCAACATCTCTCGAAATTGGTCTTAAAAATGATAGTTAGTACATACCTCAAATATATTCATAATGAAGAAAGTAACATATAAATTTAAATATAATGAAGTATAATATATCATCCACCTATCATAAATCTCCAATTCATCACCCAAAGATTTTACAAACTTGGATCTTTCGCAACTAATGGTTGGTCCCTGAATCACAAAAACTAGTCTTCTATACAATGTGGTCAAACACCTCCAAAGGAACTTTTAAAAGATCCTTATAACCTTATAAACTTAAATTTGGATGTATAAAACATTTTCAAGAATTTATATCGATAGGTAAAATAAATTAACATTCACCTACCATATCATTCTCGATAAGCTTCTCAAGAGGACTAAATAAACAATTTTGGCACAATCACCTTTAAGAAATAACAAACCATTCCAAACTATAATATGCACTTCAAAAATCATATTTCACATAAAAATGATGAATAAGAAAATAAATAGCATCCATAAAATGCAATTCTACATGGATACATTCATTCTCCTTCACTAGCTTCTCAAAATATAAGCTCCCTTTGTCGGTAAGCCCAAATATGCACTCAATACTAAAATTTTCTCCAAATGAGTTACTCAGAAAATTTATTAATATTAGGTAGACATCCTCAAAATCATCCACCTTAGTTTTTAGCTTATGATCCTTTTTAAGTCTTACGTGTACACCGAAATCTTCTTAAAAACATATTTTTAGTGGGCCCCACCAAGTTTCAAGAAGCCAAGTCACCATGGAAATGTGTTTTTAGGATTCTTATACATGTTCCAATTAGTTTTAAAGGAAAAAAGGTGAGTTAGGTTACCTAATCAACTAAATTTTCAAAAAATGGTCCAAACAGGTTTTGAAGGTCTACAAACATGCTCACAAAAATGGATCTAACTTTTAAAATACTTAACAAATCACCAAAATATTTTTTCACAATAATTTTATCCCAATTTACTCTATTTTTTTATTTTCTGAATTATCCATATAAGGATTCAAAATTTCTCTTGATCGCTAAGAATTTTGGTGCTCAATTTCATACTTTGAAAACCACAATTTTGGAAAAACTTGCATAACTTGTAAAATATTCATCCTCGGATTCTAAAATTTTCTCACGCCTAAGGAAACATCGTTGAAACACTTCCAAGTGATATTTTTCTCTTGTTCATCATACATATTTCCATTCCATCTCATCTAGGTACCATTTGGTCTCTGATTCTCATCTACTCTACTAGTATGATATATATAAGTGATGGAAACACATTATCAACCACCTATGAAGCCTTGTAAAACTTATAAAACACCATTAAATTCTCACACCATGATGTTTTTTCATATTCATGCCTTGGATCATCATATCACACCTTGTTTTCTTGTGGAAGAGGTTAAGAAAATACTATACTAAGTTGTTTAACCTTCAACCACCTGGTTTGAATTTTGTATCACCATATATATCTCATGTTCCACCTCATGATGTTATATCCATTCTTTTACATGTTTTCTTTATTTACACTATGTACTTGTATTAGGCCATGTCCTTAAATGACTTGACTTGACCCATTTATTACATGAATGAACCATTTGGACATGTTATAGACTCATTGACACATATCACTCACATCATGGAGACTAAAAACAAACATATGCACCTTTGGAGACTCTTAGATCACCTAGCCAACAAACCTGGATCACCTATCACAATGTGACTTAAATGGACTTGACATTAATGAGAACACAAGTGACACACACTTCTAACAAATTCCCCATTTGTCACATCGATGGAAACCTACTAGAAACATTGATGGTACGTATGACTATTCACACACTTGGATGACCTCATTTACATGTTTCTTGAAAAACTTATCCCCCTTTGACATTTATAATGAAGATATAAAATGATTTGACATAATTTATAATGAAAAGGAAGACAAAAAGAAACAAAGTATGAAAAGTAAAATTACTTGAGTAACCAGCTCCCCCTTGGATGATGATTTTTCATTATTGGTTCACGTCATAGGAGATGAAAGTCAAATCCTTGTTATAGACTTTATGAAAGTCAAAAAATACTCCCCTAAGATGACACACCTCTTATTTCCTTTCATTAATGTGTCACAATCTTTTCTTAGACATGAATTCATGATGTGAAGATAACTATGTCATTTAGCCTCTTTCATTCTATTTTACCTTTCATTGCATTGGTCATCTAGATTACATGCCATACTTGTGTTAGAAATACAACTTCAAAACTTTTGTGAATGCACTTATTATTGAGCCCTTTTAGTACTAATTCACACTCTTCAAAACCATTTTATACAAATTTCATGAGACCCATATTGCTTGAGTATACTTTAGAAAACTAGACTAATCCCTTTAAAAATTACATAGAAATCTCTTCTCTTTGCAGTTTTCATAGTCACTTGAGACATGCTTATATATAAGATATGAACCTGCAAACATTCATGGATTATCAATCTCACTATACATTTACACTAACTTTATACTTTCACACCATTTATAATGACATCAATTCTCCATGTAGCTCATTATAGATGCATGATTCATTCTCCTTTGACACTAATATTCTTAAGTCCTTTATCAAAAATGTGTAGACTCTAAGAAAATTGAATCTCAATATAAATATAGATCATCAACACTTTAATAGCATCAACACCTTCTCAAAACACACCAAGACACTATGGAGAAAATGTTATACTATTAGGAAGCCTTAAAATCCTCTTAGACCTATAGAAATTCATTTTAGGTCCTTAGAACTCTTTTCCAGTACCCAATAGAAAACTCCTCTAAACATTTGAAACCTTTAAACCTTATACCACCCACAAATTCACTTTGTAGACGTGACTAATACTTGAATATTCATGAGACATGTCTTGATGATCACCGAGATACCATTTGAGCCTTCACAAGCCTTATCACACCTTTGTAGTTACTAAATATGTTTAAAATCATTTGTTAATCCTTCTTCATTCGTATGACTTCCATGTGTATAGATTCAAGGGTTTCGAGAATGAAACCTTGATAAACAACACATTTAATTAAAGTACCTATCTTGAATTTTGCATAACACTAGAAGATGAATGAATGCTTCTTTAGGTCTTAAAGGTCAATATAGACTTTGAGATTTCTAAGCCTTGTCACTTGGTTTCTTGGATCATGAAGTGAAAACTTGACAAATCAACAGTGTGTGGTCTAAACCATTCATAACCCTATAGATTTATTGACACTCATAGTTGATCAATTCAACTTACATAGTAGAAGAATTACACTTTATACTTACTTGGAAAATTTTCATAGTCCTTACGAGAACTTAAAACGCTACCTCAAACCTTCTATATTGTGTTTTAAACTTCATTTTGGATTGAGGGATTAGTGTACTATTTCAATATACTATAAAAATGCATAGGGATCCTTCTAAACATGTAGCTTACCTTGAATGTCACTGTCAAAAGCATACTAAGACTTTACGATGGTTAAACCACTTAGTATGTCACATAAAAGCGTCAATTTTCCTTCAAGATCTTGAATCACTCTTCACATCCTTGTCATGACATCCGGGAAGTATTATTATCTTCTCTTATGTGATATGGAAAAAACTATTAACTTTGTCCTTCTATAGATCAACATATTGATCCTCCTCATGATCTTTTTAATCCTTCTAAAAGATCAATTAATACTAAAACATCTTGAAAATTATATGTCATATTTCATTCCACATTCCAACAACATGAAGTTTTTCACCTTATTCTAATTATTTAACTCTTTAAAAAAAAATCCACTTTAATAGTCAATCCACATCATTAAAGAAACATCAAACCTAACCCCTTGACTTTGCACATTTTGTATTCTTTTTCTTTGTCTTATGATAGTTAGATGCCTCCAAAATTTGAATCCATTTGCTCTTGTATTGAACTTGGAATAATCAAGAACTTTTCAACTACTTATTATTTACATTTCAAGGGACAAATTCTCACTACAATACAAGAAGGATACCTTTCATATTCCTCAATGTGATTAGGATAATATTTAATTTCATATTGACAAGAAAATTTGTCTTTTAGTCTTCTTCAACTCGCACACATTTTTCTTTAGGGAAATTGATACATTAGGACTCTAATTTAAACTTTTCCTTAGGTAAATGGTAATACAAATCAGTGAAAAACATAATTTCTTGCACTTAGATGAAATAGAACTTGATTTATTAGCGAAATTGATCTTCAAAATCATTCACGCTATTTGAATCCTAATTCAATAATGAATTACTCTCAATTTACAAGAAAATAATCAAGGATGATGAAGTGTAAACTGAGTATCAAACTCAGATATAGAGAACATATGGTATAAAATGCCTCTTTTATACTCCATAAAAAAATTTCTAACCTTTTTCAACCAAGGAATAATATTCTCATTGAGATTTATCCAAAAACATTGAATTTAGGATGGGTGAGTTGAGAGAAATAATAAAAAAATTCTTAAAAGCCTAGGGACAAGGTTTGATAGTAAACATACATGAGGAAATTGAAAAACTTATTTCTCATTTTAAGTTAATGAAATAAAAAAATTCAAAATGTAGGATCTTTGAGAGACCAACTTTGAATTGCTCCAAATGATTTTCACCTGGATTTAGCTCCATTTTCTCCCAGTAGTCATGCAAATAAACAAATTGTAGTGATGAACAATAAATGCATAAGAAGTAATTTGGACACTAACACTTAAAGAACAAACTTAGCCACTATCTAAGTTGATTAGAATCATTGAATCATAAATGGGAATGAGTTTTGATACTCTTATTTTTCAAAGAAACACTTCACCATTGAGGTCAAGGTGGCACTTTGTCAGAGATGAATAGAGAGCATGAGGTTTGTTATTGAGGACAATTATATCAAAAAAATAAGATGATCTCTTGAACAAAATTTTTGAATACTTTAAATATGAAGTATAGGATTCTATGAAGACCTCTCCATGTAAATTCCTTGATATTCAATTTCTTGATAGTATTTGCATTTGAAATCTTGACCAAGGATAATTTAATTGTACCAACTCCAAATTTCATGATAGATGTTGTTCATTGAATGCTATATTATTAGGGGTATATCAATTTTTTTCAATGTTCATTGATTTGATGAAGTACATTTAAAATTTTCACTCTTGAAGGTTGTCTCAGACTTGACAAATGTCGAGGATATAATCTTAAACTGGACTTGCTCTCAAGGATGCATGAGACACTCCTTTACAACACTTAGATTGCAAAGATGCATTCATAAAGGTTTAAAAACCATTGAGGAAAGCTATAGATCACATATCAAGTGCCTATCAAGCTTTATATATTGATAAACTTGAAGATTGCTTTTGAAGAGAAAAAACAATTGAGAAAAACTATGGAGTATATCCTTTGAGAAGAGAAGACATTAGAAGAATTGACTAGATTTGGTGACTTGGTCAAAAATACATGACTTAAGAAGTATGCAAAAATATCAAAAAACTTCAATGAATATTTCTAAGGTTCAAAATAGACATTTGAGTTCAAGATTTACCTTTTTCTTCTTTCCATTCTAAACACAGTTCAAGAAAGAAAAACTACTTTGCCAAATTGCTCATAACATTTAAACCACACCTCCTTTTGAGAAAATTATTTTTGCACATCCTTTCGATTCCAATTTACTACAAAACTTCCTTCTATGATTTATTCAAAGAAGATCGTATAATTTTTTTAAGGCTAAGAATCCGCATACAACCTGAAAATGAGTTTTCCAAAAAGCTTGTTTTACAAAAATTACATAAATTCAACAAATGACCTAAATTTGACCTAAAATATTGCATGAAGTATCAAAACACATTCCTCTATAATATCCCAAAATTTGTTGAAAATTATATGTCGACAAGTTTCTATCACATCTAATTTCCATGTTAGAAGACTTCTTATTCTCAACACTATTTATGACAAA
Source organism: Taxus wallichiana var. yunnanensis (assembly GCA_018340775.1). Lineage (NCBI taxonomy): Eukaryota > Viridiplantae > Streptophyta > Pinopsida > Cupressales > Taxaceae > Taxus > Taxus wallichiana. The sequence continues at coordinate 897,301,315 of CM031240.1, read as the reverse complement.
CATGCAAAATCGATCGTTAGTGAAAAGCACAAGACCCACAAATGTATGCAATTAGATGGGCTATGAATTTAAGTGTCATTTCAAAACATGGAGCATATCTCAAAGTGTGGGACCTTGTGATTTGAGATAGCTCTCAGATTGAGGTCGGTTCCTATTCCTCTATTCATGTGCATACAAATAAACTATAGAGGATCTATTCTAAATCTACTCTATTCTATCGAGGAGATAGGGTTGAAGAGATGTAATAAAATAAAATAAGCTAATGCAAAGTGATGCACAAAAGGAATGTTAGACACTCATTTTACAGCTTTAACATGACTCACGGAAATGTAATACAAACACCATACACAATTGACCAAACCGCAATAAGAGATCGAAAGACAACAATGAATACATGAGAGGGTCGAGAATCATCCACAGGCATATATATTATTGCTCAGGAGTTGATACAATATATTGCAGTGGCCAAGAAGAAAAACTTGCATTACAACCTGAATGAGAGGTTAGGAAAGCTCTAGAAATCCTCTTATGACCAAAAGAAGAAGGGAGGGTGCAAACATAAATGTCCAAGCCTTTACAATGGGCCTGACCCTTCCTTTATGGATTCAACACATAGGGAAGAAGGAGAGAGAGGAAAGAAAATTAATTCAAATCCCAGCCACTGGTCATAAATGCCCCCTACAAATCTGCCCCAAATCTATCATGTCGCATTGATTACTTGTTTAGCACTCAAGGAGGAAGAATGGCAAGATCAAATCCGATCAAAACTAGATCTTCAATAATTGCACAAAGACATCTCTTTAATTTTTACCCACCTAACTTCTTCAAAATAAAAGTTTCAGATAGCATAGAAAAGGTTGATATCTTTCTAACTATACCAATTTTTTGAGACACTAAGCTAAAAGATATGCCAATTTGAAAATTTGAATTACAAAATGGCAAGAATCAATTACAAAATTGGTCTTTTAGAAATTTGACACATGGAGGGTTGGTGTATGTTTGGGGACCGCTTTTGGATTTTTCTTTTCAAGTTGCCTTTGGGCCGACACATGAGGCATCTTCGTGGCTTGCTCGCTTTCTCATGTTTTTGCTAAGTCCTTTTGCTCAACGGGCCATATCTCCGCTGTGTGACACGTGGAGTTTGGGTGCTTGTTTGGAAACCTTCCCCAAATTTTACTCTTGAAATAGCGTTGTGTTGACACTTGGCTCCCTCTACTAGCATGTTTCTTTTTTGACTATTCAAACCCAACCCTAACCTCTTTTTTAGACTAGGGACATGTGGAAGGTCCATGCTCATTTGGAACACGCTCAGATTTTAGCTTTCAAAGAGTGTCGGGTTGACATATGGAAGCCTCCGTAAGATCTTGGAATTTTTACCTGGACGCTCTTACTTTTTAAGACTCGAACACATGGCGATCCGGTGCTTTTTTGGGGATCACCTTTTGTATTTACCTTTGGAGGTGCACTGTCGACGCGTGGTAGCTTCGATTAGCACCTTTATACTTATTCTTTTATCCCAACCCTATCTACTTTTTTAACTTTTAGCTATTGACTCTACCCCTCTTTTGGGCCTATGACATGTGGAGGCCTAGCACTTGTTTGAGTCTACCTTTTGGATTCAATCTTTGGAGGTGCACCGTTTAGACATTGACATCTTCCACTGACTATCTATACTTAGCCAATTTTAGGGCTCATTCTGAGTCATTTGTAGAGCCCAAAGACTTCAAGCCTTCGTCATTTCTTTTCCTTTGAATATCTTGTTTCTTCCTTTCCGACCATGCTCCTCCCGCTTTAGAACCCGCATCTAACCTTCTATTGGATTTGAAGGCATGGGTTAATTTGACAAAACCATTTCTTGAATTTATTCTTGCACGGGCCATGTTTGATCATTTTTTTCGGGGTCAAAATAGAGATATAAATTTGGTAACTCACAAGGGAATCTACCTTCTAGATGTAGAGATAATTTTCCTTGTTATATTCATTGGGCAAGGAGTCGTGATTAGAAACCCGGTGTTGATACTATTCTTCTTAAAATAGACCATTTAGAGCCTAATTTTAGTTACTCGTATTTTTCTATTAGATAATGAGAAAATTTCTTGGCAACTATGGGTCTCCTATTGCAAATGTTTAAGGAAATATTATATTTGCTTGGAGGCATGTTGAACATTATAACAAAGAAAACTTAGAGAAACAAAGAACCTATGCCACAAAACTTAGGGAAACAAAACCTACACTACAACAAACCAATGTGTATACACACTCTGGGAAATTAAAATCCTATGCTAATATTTACAGGTGGAATCTCCTTTCTAGTAGAAGATGTTTGAGATGGATCCCTTTCATGGGATCTGTAATTTTCGCCATCCAATCTAGCCAATCGGAAGGAATTGCTACTTTTACAACTTGTGATCATATAGGGGCCACTCCAAATGGAATAAAACTTGGAATGCTTCCCTGGCTTTTCCCGATTAGCATCCCATGTTAGAACTAAGTCCCCTTGTTGAAAGGTACTCATTCTTTCTTTCTTGTCAAAACTCTTTTTATCAATGTTTGATCCTTTTCCATGACTTGCATTGCATGATCTCTTGCCTCCCTTACTTCCATTAGATCTGGATACCTGATTGCCATAGCTTCAAACTTGGCTAGCTCCAATTATTTCATGAGCTCCAAAGCAGAAGCTCCAATGATATGGGAAATATTGCGTCGTTTCTATATACAAGCTTGTATGGTGAATTACCTATTTGTTCTTTTCGATGTGATCTTATCGGCCCATAGAGCTAATTTGATATTTTTATACCAAGTCCTTTGATTTTCATCAAGATTAATTATGATAATCCTTAATAGGTTTTTATTTGTGGACTCTTCTTGGCCATTACCTTCGAGGGTAATAATTTGATGAGGAGCTAAGATACAAACCATTCTTAACTACTCATTCAAGTTGATCCTTTTACCAAGGAATGCCAATACATTATTTGATATAATAGTAAGGTGGACTCCAAACATAGTAGATATTCCTTCATAAAAATCCAATATGTTGGATTCATTTGCTTCTTTTTAGTGCTACTACTTCAGTCTACTTGGTGAAATAGTCTATTGCAGTAAGTATCCACTGTGGCTTGGCCGAATTTGGGTTGATCATTCCAATGAAGTCTAGCCCCATTACATGAATGACTGATCCACTAAAATGGGATGAAGGGGCAGGGCTACTAATTTATTTTTTCTTATGAAGAATGGACACTTCTCGCACTTCTTAACCAATTAATAGTAGTCCTTGAACACCGTAGGGAAAAAATAACCAACTTTCATGATCTTGAGAGATGTTGCTCGATGGGAAAAGTGACCTCCGCATTCTCCATCATGGAACTCATGCAACACTCTCTCAATTTGGCATGTCCCAATGTACCTCAATAGAACACTATTGATATCCTTCTTAAACAAGACACCACAAACAAACACATATGGTATGGCTTGTAGTCCAAGTGCCTTCTCTTTACTTTGTTCCATTCTCGAGAACAAAAACTTTTTCAAGGTAATGCACCAAGGCTTGGGTCCAAAATGGAGTAGGTGCATCATTAGATGGTTCCTCTTGATCATTCTGTAGAAATAGGACAGCCTTGTTTCCACCCACTTACTCAACCTCGTTGCTTAGAGGTGATCTGTTCACACAAACCCTTTCTGAACCAATTTGGTCACCTTGATCTCAATGTCATATTCCATTACCAAAGTGATCCAACTTGCCCTCTTCTCATTCAAATCCTTATTTAAAAGGAAGTCCTTAACACCAAAGCATGACATACTAACAGCTTGAATATTGTTATTTGAAACCAAGTGTCTAAATTTTTTTAAGATCCTAATAACAACAAGGACATGTTTTTCAATGAAAGAGTATTTTACTTCATAGTCCTCTAAGATTTGGTCAAGAAAGCTATGTGTTTTTTCGAACCTTCATTGTTCGGTTAGACCAAGATGGTTGAGATGGTGTCTAACCCTCCAAAAGCATTGTTATCCAAAATTCACCCCTTAAGGTAATTTTGATAACATGCATCGATTATTCATTCCGAGCAAGTAAGATTGATTCGAGGCCCAAAATCATGTTTTTCGGGGTCCCCTCGGCCTTTTCTAACTCCCCCACCCAAGAAGAAATCCCAACAAGTTGAGAAAATGGAAGAAATGCAAAAAATAAGGTTGCAGGACTGTGTTAAGGCATTTCAGGTCTAAAGGGTTCGGGTCATACTGAGGTTCGTTGTACCAAGCTTGGGGCTGAAAAAATGAAGAAAATCAGCTAAGTCCTAGTCCAGGTGGTCTATGGGACAGTTGGGACGTCGGGACGCATGTGACTTGAAAAGCCGAACCGGCCAAGAAATGAAGAAAATTCAGCTAAGTCCTAGTCCAGGCGGTCTGCGGGATGCTTGGGCCAAAAGTACACGCGGGACGCGGATCGGCCGATTTGGCGCAAGTTGGTCCATTTTGGGCGGATCGAGATATTTGTCCTAGACAATTTGGGACATCTAGGCCAAAAGTATGCGGAGGACATGAACCGGCCGATTCGGCCGAAACAGGGGACTTTCGTCTGGGACAGTTGGGCCAAAAGTACGTGTTTGACGAGAAAAGCCGAAAGAGCCGCCAACGAATGGAATCTCGCCACGTGTCTTCACCTCAAATAGGAACAAGGAATCCCGAATTGACCGAACCAGAGATTTTTGTCTAGACATCCGAAACAAAAAAGTACACGTAGGACGCGAGGGACGTGAAAAGCTTAATCGGCCGAAGGCAAGAGAAGAAAAGTCAACGCTTGACCCGTGAAACTTCAAAAGCCATAACTTTTGACTCGAGCTCTAATTTTCACAAAATTAGACTTTCTAGAATGAGCACGACGTCCTCTATGCGAAGCCGACCCCTAAAAAAAATTAAAGTGTAATTTTTAGGCAAATAGGTCCTTGACCCGCGCAGAAAATTCACCTTTTCAAAATTTTCAAAAATGGAATATTTGCCATATTACAAATATTTCAGCACTAAAATTTTCCCCGATTGGGGTAGACATGTAGTGTGAGGCTCAAATCTTTGATGACTCCAACAGCTTTCACTATTTTCCCATCCAATTGCACTACCCTCTTGAGATGACTTTCAGACAAGACCTAGTTGATTGGCTACATGTTTTTTTGGCATTAACTACTTGCCACCGAATCAATCATGCAATTATATACCATTTTGTCCCTAACGATCAATGAAACATATTATGGAGGAGGCTTAAGATTCTTACCTTGGTGTCATCCATGGTTTCCCCATCCGGGTCAGATTGGTAAACATATTCTCTTGTTGGTTAGGGGTCCGATTTGAGCTCAACCAATCGCATAGAATTCTATAATAGATCTCTCTATCTTGGAATGGCCAATGAATCACACATTGAAATGTTCACATTTTTCTTCTTCATTTGTTCAATGATGTTAAATGAGCTATAATTTTCTTGTGCCTTACCGGAACATTTTTCTCTTACACATGGGTTGTTACAACCGGAGCCTCGAGTGGGTTTGGGAGGTGCCTTGGATTGACTCTACATATTGGGAGTTACATTCTAAGTGTCAATACCTTATGGAGTAATGGAGGGTTGAGGATTAGCTAAGTTTGGTGATTGTCCCTCTCCAATATTCATTTTATTTGACCATGTATTGGCATCTACACTTTGAGAAGAAGCTTGATTCATACCATAGAAATCTTCGGGTTTCCAATTAACAAGAATAGTTTCACTTGGAGGTGCCTCTTCATGAGTTCCTTGTTGCTTATTTTCCTCTTGGCTAGAATCTTATGACATATCAATGGTCTGTACCGTCAAGGCCTAGTTTAGTGCACCTTTAAAGCACATTGATTAGTTATGTGGATGATTGTATGGGAATCACCAATCATATTCTTGGGCCATGTTATTTTGTGCTAGAACCAATTTTCTTGATTTTGAAGCCGTGTTTGGATCATATGACCTGAAAGGTCTAGCAGCTTGAGGTTGTCCTTGGTTTTGATTTTGATTTGATTTGCACTGAGCTAGTGGACTATTTTACTAATATGGGGTTCTATCTTGATATTGGAGCTTGAGGCTGATATGGCCTAGAAATCTGAGCTTGTTTCCCTCGATAGTTACCAAATTTTCAATGAGGGTAGATATATTTAATTAAAAGAAACATATTCGCTCTAGCCGCTTAATGCTCATTCCCGTCAAATGACAGAAAACGCCTGCCAAACCCGAAATAGCTGCTCGCACTCAGAAGGCCATAACTTTTGCATTTCTCAACGAAATCGCACAAAATTGGTACCGTTGGAATCATGGCTCCGAGCCCAACACAGAATTTCAAGAAATTACAGATTTGATGAGAGATTGATAGAGATTTTTAAGAAAACGTGGCTGGGTTCATAAGAGTGTTCTATTTTGTGGTTGGAGTGCAATTAAGAGGCATGGTCATCATTCTTTCTCTCTTTGCACACACTGGGACAATATGGGAGCCTTTTCAAGTAATATATAATCATCTAACTCCATTTAATGCCTCTTACAAGTGGTTGAAGGATAGATTTCGGGATTTCCATTTTCCCTTCTCTTTCTCTTCTCATTTCTTCTATAAATTGGAGTGTTTGGCTCATTGTAAGGGGGTAGTTTTTTTAGCAAAGCTCTACCAAAAAATTGCTTTGTGAAGCCAATGTGTTGTATGCCCTTGTTGTGGACTCCTTGCATGGTGATCCAGGCCCTTACCTTGTAACCGATTGAACTGTGCATGTAAGGAAGCAATAAAATATAAGTTTGTGATGTATCTTCCCCTGCTGTGTTTTCTTGCATTCTTCTTGCCCATTAAACCTCTTCTTTACAAGAATATTGTGTCTATTAATATGTTCATGCAGGATCCAATATCATTGTGTATGTTTGAAATATTATTGTAAATGTGTTTTGCTAGATTATGGAGAACTGTCATCACCTCTTCTAGTGTACACTTTTTTCTTCTCGCATTTTAAGCATTTGGAGACTACTCACACCCTCCTTTTCTTGTGTATCACCGCTTTAGTGTAGGATTTCATTTTATGCATTCTCTCTCCCTGGTCCCTTGGAAATTTAGATTAGAATAGTTAGTTTCCTCTGCATTAGAGTAGATTGTGGCTGGTAGCTTAGGAGCAAGAACCAGCTTTCTTTGGAGGTCTATCTCAAGTAGCAAGTCCCACAACTTGGAGATAGTACCCATGTTATCCAATCACACCGTAAGTTCAAGTATATGCACTTATGGAAACATAAGGGTGCTGTGATTTAGTGATAACAAGCATATAACATGAATTATTTAAGAATTCTTGGTTAATAAGCATTCGAGCCTATGATATTGTGAGCTTGATGGCCTCAAAAATCTCTTTGCCTTCATCTATCCATTTAAATGCAAGACTCTTCTTTAAAATCATTGTTAAAGGCTTCACAAGAGTAGAAAAATTAGGTACAAACCTCGTGAACAAATTATATCATCCCCAAGAAGATTTGTAGAGACCTTTTGTGTTCTAGAAATGGAAGTGTCTAGATGGATTCCACCCTTTTAGGATCAATTTCCAATCCCTCTCTTGAGACAATGTGTCCCAACAATTTCCCTCAATACCTAGGAACACACACTTTTTTGGGTTTAATGACACCCCGAATCTTCTACATCTCGGAAGACTTGTCTAAGGTTAAAGAGATGGTCTACAACATTCTTTGAAAAGATAGTGATACCATCAAGATACACCGGAATATGTTATTAATTAATCCTTTCAATGCCATGTCCATAGCTCACGAAATGTTTCTCTAGCATTTGATAGTCCAAATGGAATTTTCTTGTAAGAATATGTACCCCATTTGGTTGTGAAGCATGTCTTTAATTGATCTTCCTCTTTTACCATTATCTAGTTATAGCTTGAATACCCATCTAACAATGAAAACCTCTCAAAACCAGCTACAAATTGTAAGATTTGTTCTATTGATGAAAGTGGGCAAAGTGATCCATAAGTGATGCTCTGCTCAAATCATGAAAGTCCACACACAACCCTGATTTCTCTATTTTTCTTCCTCACAGGCACCAAGTTAGCAACCCAAATCAAATGCTTGATAGGAAAGATGATATTGGCCTCAATTAGCTTGTTCAGCTTCTTTTCTCATGAGAGGCTCGATATGGTGATTTATTGGCCTTTGCTTCGCTTCAAAAGGCTTAGCTCTTGGATCCAACTTGATGGTGTGATGTACTAGTTTTGGGTTGAAACCTCTTAAATCTTTATAAGTCCAAGAAAATAAATTTGGGAATTCTTGACAAAGTTAAATAAACTCATATTTTTCTTGTTGAGTGCTTACCTTTCCAATACAATTTTTTCCTTATTCTATAAAAATGGGTTCTCGAATCTTCACCCTTTACTCGAATATTTTGCTTCTCCTTTCAGAATTGGTCATTTGGGTTGAAGATTGATTCCCATGTGACAAGACCCTTTGGTAGTTTGTTGGTCTTGAGCTGCGCCACTTGATCACCATACTACTACTCCAATCTATCTTGATTCCTAGAGGAGAATTCACGCTTCTTCTTGTAGAAAGTTGACAATTTGTTGATCATTTTCAAAGACTTTCCAATTTGGGTTGTTATCTGGGACAAATCGGCTTTATGAACAAATTGATATGGGGCTGATTATTATCATTCTTGATACTTCCACAATGTCAAAGTTGCCCCAATCTGCGCAATATGTCTACATCTTTATTATTCTTCCTTGGGATGGAATTGATGTTGAATGCTTTAAAATCCTCAATGAGGTCACATACCCGGCTTCTTGTAGCTCTTTAGCAGATCTTTCTTAGAAATTTTTTTCCTCATACTGATTAGTAAATAGTTCACTATCACCAAACACTTGCAAGTTCTCAGTATACTCCTTTTCCTTACCCAAATCAGTCCATGGACAAAGCCTCACAATTTGCTATATTGTTTGAATAGATAAATTGAAATGGAAAGATGAGTAATATTTCATACCTTGGGGGAAACAAGCATAGCTTCTCCTTTATCTCCTTGCCTACTTCTTGAGCCATCAAATAATAATTACCTTACTTCATTGTCATCTTTGTGTTCCTACTTAATGATGTCAAGAAGAGGGTGATCCTCCTCATTCGGACAATAGACTCCTAGCTTAGATTCCTCCATCTCCTTATAGGGGTCAAAAGTATGCCTCTAAGTTTCACACTCCTCAAGGGTCAAGTCTAGGATACATCCCACCATGGTATCTACTTCACAAGTGCTTGGGAGGTCCTCCTAATCAAAGGTTGAACAATTGACATTGATTGGATTGGGTACATAAGACTCAATATGGTAATCTATAATGGGCTCAAATTTTGTGGCCTTAAATCCATACCTTGTTCTAAAGAGAATGTGTGACCAATCAATAGACAGTAGCCCCCAATCTTAGTAGTGAAGTCTCTTGACAAACACCATGCAATATGTGGTGGCAATTTCTATCGATACGTTTTTTGCAATACACACATTGGGGTCGTGGTTCATTTTAAGAGACCTCTTGGAAATTTAAGGTGGAAAATACCCGTGAATATCCCCATAACTAGTTTCACGGGAAGGAAATTTTTTGGAGGGTTGTATGAATTTTTTTGGCTAATTTTCAAGTGGTGTAATAGAAGGTGCAGACGCGTGCGATGGGAGATTTACTGTCCGCTTGTCAAAAAATGCATTGACACACGCCAATAGACTCACCGACGATGTCAAAACCTTGTTGATGCGAGTCAATGAGGTCTCGCTGACGTGCATCAATGCATTTTTTTGACGAGCAACAACAAATCTCCCCTGCGCGTCTACAATCTCCGCCCTCTACTTTCACATCGAAAAAATCTTCGTGTCGCAAGTCAACAAACTCTTTGTGATGTGTTTGTTATGCATCAATATCTAATGTACCTCCTTGTCACACGTTAACTATCCGTCAGTGTCACGCGTTAACAAATAACCGCATTGTCGCGCGTCAACAAATTATTTGTCGTGTGTCTACTATGCATCAATATCTATAGTACCTCCTTGTCACGCGTCAACTATCTATCAGTGTCGCACGTCAACAAATAACCCCATTGTCGTGCATCAACAAACTCTTTGTTGTGCATCTACTATGCGTCAATATCTGCAAACCCTCCTTGTCACGCGTCAATAACTTACCCCCTTGTCGCGCGTCTGCAATACAGGATATATCATATTGTTGACAAAATTTGAAGTAGAAGTGTTCTACCTGGTGAATAATCTAGGATTATATAGGGGATATTTTTCAAGGGTAGGTGAAGCCGACCCCTAAAAAAATTAAAGTGTAATTTTAGGTGAACAAAGTCACCGAATTCGCGCAAGAAAATTCACCGTTTCAAAATTTTCAAAAATGGAATATTCGCCATATTACGAATATTCGGCACTAAAATTTTCCTTGATTGGGGTAGACATGTAGTGTGAGGATCAAATCTTTGATGACTCCAACAGTTTTCACTATTTTCCCATCCAATTGCACTACCCTCTGGAGATGACTTTGTATTGAAGACCTAGTTGATTGGCTACATGTTTTGGCATTACAGAACTACTTGCCACTGAATCAATCATGCAATTATGTACCAATTTATCCCTAACGATCAATGAAACATATTATGGAGGAGGCTTAAGATTCTTACCTTGGTGTCATCCATGGTTTCCCCCAGTCCGGGTTGTATTGGTAAACATATTCTCTTGTTGGTTAGGGGTCTGATTTGAGCTCAACCAATTGGCCATAGAATTCTATAATAGATCTCTCTGTCTTGGAATGGCCAATGAATCACACATTGAAATGTTCACATTTGTCTTCTTCATTTGTTCAATGATGTTAAATGAGCTATAATTTTCTTGTGCCTTACCTCGGAACATTTTTCTCTTACACATGGGTTGTTACAACCGGAGCCTGAGTGGGTTTGGGAGGTGCCTTGGATTGACTCTACATATTGGGAGTTACATTCTAAGTGCCAATACCTTATGGAGTAATGGAGGGTTGAGGATTACCTAAGTTTGGTGATTGTCCCTCTCCAATATTCATTTTATTTGACCATGTATCGGCATCTACACTTTGAGAAGAAGCTTGATTCATACCATAGAAATCTTCGGGTTTCCAATTAACAAGCATAGTTTCACTTGGAGGTGCCTCTTCATGAGTTCCTTGTTGCTGATTTTCTTCTTGGCTAGACTCTTGTGACACACCAATGGTCTGTACCATCAAGGCCTAGTTTAGTGCACCTTTAAAGCACATTGATTAGTTATGTGGATGATTGTATGGGAATCACCAATCATATTCTTGGGCCATGTTATTTTGTGCTGGAACCAATTTTCTTGATTTTGAAGCTGTGTTTGGATCATATGACCTGAAAGGTCTAGCAGCTTGAGGTTGTCCTTGGTTTTGATTTTGATTTGTTCTGAGCTAGTGGACTATTTTACTAATATGGGGGTCTAGCTTGATATTGAGCTTGAGGTTGATATGGCTAGAAATATGAGCTTGTTTCCCTTGATAGTTACCAAATTTTCAATGAGGTAGATATATTTAATTAAAAGAAACATATTTGGCTCCAAATCAGTTAATGCTCATTCCGTCAAATGATAAAAACGCCCGCTGAGACCGAAATAGCTGCCCGCACTCGAGAAGGCCATAACTTTTGCATTTCTCAACGAAATCACACAAAATTGGTACCATTGGAATCATGGCTCCGAGCCTGACACAAAAAAATCAAGAAATTCCAGATTTGATGGGATATTGATTGAGATTTTGAAGAAAACATGGCTGGGTTCATAACAGTGTTCTATTTGGTGGTTGGGAGTGCAATTAAGAGGCATGGTCATCATTCTTTCTCTGCTGCAGCACCTAGGACAATATGGGGAGCCTTTTGCAAGTAATATATAATCATTTTACTCCATTTAATGCCTCTTACAAGTGGTTGAAGGACAGATTTCGGGATTTCCATTTTCCCTTCTCTTTCTCTTCTCATTTCTTCTATAAATTGGAGTGTTGGGCTCATTGTAAGGGGTGTAGTTTTTGTAGCAAAGCTCTACAAAAATTGCTTTGTGAAGCCAATGTGTTGTAGGCCCTTGTTGTGGACTCCTTGCATGGTGATCCAGGCCCTTACCTTGTAACCGATTGAACTGTGCATGTCAGGAAGCAATAAAATATAAGTTTGTGGATGTATCTTCCTTGTTATGTTTTCTTGCATTCTTTTGCCCTTCAACCTCTTCTTTACAAGAATATTGTTTCTATTATTATGTTCATGCAGTGATCCATTATCATTGTGTATGTTTGAAATATTATTGTGAATGCGTTTTGCTAGATTATGGAGAACTGTCATCTCCTCTTCTAGTGTACACTTTTGCTTCTGCATTTCACGCATTTGGAGACTACTCTCACACCCTCCTTTTCTGGTGTATCACCGCTTTAGTGTAGGATTTCATTTTATGCATTCTCTCTCCCTGGTCCCTTGGAAATTTAGATTAGAATAGTTAGTTTCCATGCATTAGAATAGTATATTAGAGTAGATTGTAGGTAACTTAGGAGCAAGAACCAGGCTTTTCTCGGAGGTCTATCTCAAGTAGCAAGTCCCACAACTTGGAGATAGTACCCATGTTATCCAATCACACCATGAGTTCAAGTATATGCACTTATGGAAACATAAGGGTGCTGTGATTTGGTGATAACAAGCATATAACATGAATTATTTATAGAAGTCTTGGTTAATGAGGGTTAGAGCCTGTGATATTGTGAGCTTGATGGCCTCAAAAATGTCTTTTCCTTCTTCTATCCATTTAAATGCAAGACTCTTCTTTAACATCATTGTTAAAGGCTTCGCAAGAGTAGAAAAATTAGGTACAAACTTGTGAACAAATTATATCATCCCCAAGAAGATTTGTAGAGACCTTTTGTGTTCTAGAAATGGAAGTGTCTAGATGGATTCCATCCCTTTTAGGATCAATTTCCAATCCCTCTCTTGAGACAATGTGTCCCAACAATTTCCCCTCAAGACCTAGGAACACACACTTTTTTGGGTTTAATGACACCTCGAATCTTCTACATCTATGGAAGACTTGTCTAAGGTGAAAGAGATGGTCTACAACATTCTTTGAAAAGACAGTGATACCATCAAGATACACCGGGACTATGTTATTAATTAATCCTTTGAATGCCATGTCCATAGCTCACTGAAATGTTTCTCTAGCATTTGATAGTCCAAATGGAATTTTCTTGTAAGCATATGTACCCCATTTGGTTGTGAAGCCCTTCTTTAATTGATCTTCCTTTTACCATTATCTAGTTATAGCTTGAATACCCATCTAACAATGAAAACCTCTCAAAACCAGCTACAAATTGTAAGATTTGTTCTATTGATGGAAGTGGGAAGTGATCCTTAAGTGATGCTCTATTCAAATCATGAAAGTCCACACACAACCTGATTTCTCTATTTTTCTTCCTCACAGGCACCAAGTTAGCAACCCAAATCAAATGCTTGATAGGAAAGATGATATTGGCCTCAATTAGCTTGTTCAGTTCTTTTCTCATGAGAGGCTCAATGTGGTGATTTATTGGCCTTTGCTTCTGTCTAAAAGGCTTAGCTCTTGGATCCAACTTGATGGTGTGATGTGCTAGCTTTGGGTTGAAACCTCTTAAATCTTTATAAGTCCAAGAAAAGACATTTGGGAATTCTTGAAAAGTTAAATAAACTCATATTTTTCTTGTTGAGTGCTTACTTTTCCAATCTGCAATGTTTTGCCTTATTCTATAAAAATGGGTTCTGAATCTTCACCCTTTACCTGAATATTTTGCTTCTCCTTTCAGAATTGGTCATTTGGGTTGAAGATTGATTCCCAAGTGACAAGACCCTTTGGTAGTTTGTTGGTCCTGAGCTGCGCCACTTGATCACCATACTACTACTCCAATCTATCTTGATTCCTAGAGGAGAATTCAGCTTCTTCTTGTAGAAAGTTGACAATTTGTTGATCATTTTCAAAGACTTTCCAATTTGTGTTGTTATCTAGAGACAATGGCTTTATGAACAAATTGATATGGGGCTGATTATTATCATTCTTGATACTCTCCACAATGTCAAAGGTTGCCCCAATTGCTGCCAATATGTCTACATCTTTATTATTCTTCCTTGGGATGGAATTGATGTTGAATGCTTTAAAATCCTCAATGAGGTCACATACCCGGTTCTTGTAGCTCTTTAGCAGATCTTTCTTAGAATTTTTTTTTCCTCATACCTGATTAGTAACTAGTTCACTATCACCAAACACTTGCAAGTTCTGTATACTCCTTTTCCTTACCCAATGCAGTCCATGGACCAAAGCCTCACAATTTGCTATATGTTTTGAATAGATAAATTAGAAATGAAAGATGAGTATTATTTCATACCTGGGGGAAACAAGCATAGCTTATCCTTTGTCTCCTTGGCTACTTCTTGAGCCATCAAATAATAATTACCTTACTTCATTGTCATCTTTGTGTTCCTACTTAATGATGTCAGAAGAGGGTGATCCTCCTCATTCGCATAATAGACTCTAGCTTAGATTCCTCCATCTCCTTATAGGGGTCAAAAGTATGCCTCTAAGTTTCACACTCATCAAGGGTCAAGTCTAGGATACATCCCACCATGGTATCTCGCTTCACAAGTGCTTGGGAGGTCCTCCTAATCAAAGGTTGAACAATTGGCATTGATTGGATTGGGTACATAAGACTCAATATGGTAATCTATAATGGGCTCAGATCTGATTGTGGCCTTAAATCCATACCTTGTTCTAAAGAGAATGTGTGACCAATCAATAGACAGGTAGCCCCCAATCTTAGTAGTGAAGTCTCTTGACAAACACCATGCAATATGTGGTGGCAATTCTATGACTGATACGTTTTGCAATACAAATCACATTGGGGTCGTGGTTCATTTTAAGAGACCTCTTGGAAATTAAAGGTGGAAAATACCTGGTGAATATCCCCATAACCGGTTTCATGGGAAGGCAAATTTTTTGGGGGTTGTATGAATTTTTTTTGCCTGATTTTCAAGTGGTGTAACGAAACGCTATACCAGGAATCGCGAGGGAGATTTACGCCGTCGTGTCAAAAAAATGCATTGACACGCGTCAACAAACCTCATTAATGCACATCAACAACCTTGTTGACACGTCAATGAGGTCCGCTGATGCATCCATGCATTTTTTTGACGCTCGTGACAAGAAAATCTCCCCTCGCGTGTCTCGCAACCTCCGCCCTCTAGTTTCACATCGAAAAATCTCCATGTCGCGAGTCAACAAACTCTTTGTCATGCGTCTCGCTATGCGTTAATATGACAGTACCTCCTTGTCACACGTCAACTATCCATCAGTGTCACGCGTTAACAAATAACCACGTTATCGTGTCACCAAATTATTTTTCGTGTGTCTACTATGTGTCAATATCTACATTGTCATGCGTCAACAAATTATTTGTCGTGTGTCTACTATGTGTCAATATCTACAGTACCTCCTTATTGCGCATCAACTATCTATCAGTGTCACATGTCAACAAATAACCCCATTGTTATGCATCAACAAACTCTTTTGTGTGCATCTACTATGCATCAATATTCGCAAACCCTCTTGTGTCAAGGCCAATAACTCACCCCCTTGTCCCGACATCTGCAATACATGATATATCATATTGTTGACAAAATTTGAAGTAGAAGTGTTCTACCTGGCGAATAATCTAGGATTATATAGGGGATATTTTTCAAGGGTAGGCGAAGCCGACCCCTAAAAAAAATTAAAGTGTAATTTTTAGGCGAATAGGTCACTAACCCGTGCATGCCGTAAAATTCACCTCTTCAAAATTTTCAAAATGGAATATTCGCCATATTACAAATATTCGGCACTAAAATTTTCCCCGATTGGGGTAGACATGTAGTGTGAGGCTCAAATCTTTGATGACTCCAACAGCTTTCACTATTTTCCCATCCAATTGCACTACCCCTCTGGAGATGACTTTGTATTTAAGACCTAGTTGATTGGCCACATGTTTTGGCATTACGTAACTACTTGCCATCGAATCAATCATCCAATTATGTACCAATTTTCCCTAATGATCAATGAAACATATTATGGAGGAGGATTAAGATTCTTACCTTGGTGTCATCCATGGTTTCCGCTAGTCCGGTTGCATTGGTAAACATATTCTCTTGTTGGTTAGGGGTCTGATTTGAGCTCAACCAATTGGCCATAGAATTCTATAATAGATCTCTCTGTCTTGGAATGGCCAATGAATCACACATTGAAATGTTCAAATTTGTCTTCTTCATTTTTCAATGATGTTAAATGAGCTATAATTTTCTTGTGCCTTACTCGGAACATTTTCTCTTACACATGGGTTGTTACAATTTGGAGCCTAAGTGGGTTTGGGAGGTGCCTTGGATTGACTCTACATATTGGGAGTTACATTCTCAGTGCAATACCTTATGGAGTAATGGAGGGTTGAGGATTAGCTAAGTTTGGTGATTTTCCCTCTCCAATATTCATTTTATTTGACCATGTATTGGCATCTACGTTTTGAGAAGAAGCTTGATTCATACCATAGAAATCTTCGGGTTTCAATTAACAAGCATAGTTTCACTTGGAGGTGCCTCTTCATGAGTTCCTTGTTGCTTGATTTTCTTCTTGGCTAAACTCTTGTGACATGCCAATGGTCTGTATCATCAAGACCTAGTTTAGTGCACCTTTAAAGCACATTGATTAGTTATGTGGATGATTGTATGGGAATCACCAATCATATTCTTGGGCCATGTTATTTTTTGCTGGAACCAATTTTCTTGATTTTGAAGCTGTGTTTGTATCATATGACCTGAAAGGTCTAGCAGCTTGAGGTTGTCCTTGGTTTTGATTTTGATTTGCAGCCTGAGCTAGTGGACTATTTTACTAATATGGGGGTCTAGCTTGATATTGAGCTTGAGGGCTGATATGGCCTAGAAATATGAGCTTGTTTCCCTTGATAGTTACAAAATTTTCAATGAGGGTAGATATATTTAATTAAAATAAACATATTCGGCTCCAGTCAATTAATGCTCATTCCCGTCAAATGACAGAAACGCCTCGCTGCTGACCGAAATACATACTGCGCTCGTAAGGACATAACTTTTAAATTTCTCAATGAAATTACACAAAATTGGTACCGTTGGAATCGTGGCTTTGAGCCGACTTACAAAAATCAAGAAATTCCAAATTCGATGAGAGATTGATTGATATTTTTAAGAAAACGTGGCTGGGTTCATAATAAAGTGTTCTATTTGGTGGTTGGGAGTGCAATTAAGAGGTATGGTCATCATTTTTCTCTCGCTGCAGCACTGGGACAGTATTGGGAGCCTTTTAAAAGTAATATATAATCATTTAACTCCATTTAATGCCTCTTACAAGTGGTTGAAGGATAGATTTCGGGATTTCCATTTTCCCTTCTCTTTCTCTTCTCATTTCTTCTATAAATTGGAGTGTTGGGCTCATTGTAGGGGGTAGTTTTTGTAGTAAAGCTCTACAAAAAAATTTCTTTGTGAAGCCAATGTGTTGCAGGCCCTTGTTGTGGACTCCTTGCATCATGATCAGGCCCTTACCTTGTAACCGATTGAATCGTGCATGTCAGAAGCAATAAAATATAAGTTTGTGGATGTATCTTCCTCTTGCTTTATGTTTTTGCATTCTTCTTGCCCATTCAACCTCTTCTTTACAAGAATATTGTGTCTATTATTATGTTCATGTAGGGATCCATTATCATTTTGTATGTTTGAAATATTATTGTGAATGCGTTTTGCTAGATTATGGAGAACTCGTCATCACCTCTTCTATTGTACACTTTTGCTTCTAAATTTCATGCATTTGGAGACTACTCACACCCTCCTTTTCTTGTGTATCACCGCTTTAGTGTAGGATTTAATTTTATGCATTCTCTCTCCTGGTCCCTTGGAAATTTAGATTAGAATAGTTAGTTTCTCTCGCATTAGAGTAGATTGTGGTAGGTAGCTTAGGAGCAAGAACCGGCTTTCTCGGAGGTCTATCTCAGTAGCAAGTCCCACAACTTGGAGATAGTACCCATGTTATCCAATCACACCGTGAGTTCAAGTATATGCACTTATAGAAACATAATGGTGCTTGTGATTTGGTGATAACCTGTTATCACCGAATCACAGCACCCCGGATGTTGATCGATTTCTAGTTTGATCACTCTAAGCATCCATTGTGATTGGATAACATGGGTACTATCTCCAAGTTGTGGGACTTGCTACTTGAGATAGACCTCCGCAGAAAGTCAAGTTCTCGCTCCTAAACTACTCCGCCATAATCTACTCTAATGCAGGAGAAACTAGCTATTCTAACCTAAAATTCCAAGGGACCAGAGAGAGAATGCATAAAATGAAAGCCTACACTAAAGCGGTGATACACCAGAAAAAGAGGGTGTGAGAGTAATCTCCAAATGTGTGAAATACAGAGGCAAAGTGCACACTAGAAGAGGTGATGACAGTTCACCATAATCCAGCAAAATGCATTCACAGCAATATTCCAAGCACACACAATGATAATGAATTCCTGCAAGAACATAATAAATAGACACAATATACTTGTAGAAAGATTAAAGGGGCAAGAAGAATGCAAGGAAACACAGCAGGGGAAGATATATCCACAAACTGATATTTTATTGCTTCATGATATGCACAGTTCAATCTATTACAAGATAAGGGCCTGGATCACCATGCAAGGAGTCCACTACAAGGGCCTGCAACACACTGGCTTCACAAAGCAATTTTGACAGAGCTTTGTTACCCAAAACTCCCCCTTTACAATGAGCCCAACACTCCAATTTATAGAAAAAATGAGAAGGAGAAGAGAAGGGAAAGTGGAAATCCTGAAATCTGTCCTTCAACCACCTGTAAGAGGCATTAAATTGAGTGAAATGGTTTTCCATTACTTGCAAAAGGCTCCCCATACTGTCCCATGTGCTGCAGCAGAGAAAGAATGATGACCATGCCTCTTAAATGCACTCCCAGCTACCAAATAAAACACTGTTCTGAACCCGGCCACGTTTTCTTAAAAATCTCAATCAATTTCTGATCAAATCTGGAATTTCTTAATTTCTTTGCATCGGGCTCGGAACCATGATTCCAACGGTACCAATTTTGTGTGATTTCGTTGAGAAATGCAAAAGTTATGGCCTTCTCGAGTGCAAGATTTATTTTGGGCGATAAAGTGCGTTTCTGTCATTTTGACGGAAAGAGCATTTACTGACTGGAGCCGAACACATTTCCTTTATTTAAATATATCTATCCTCATTAAAATTAAGAAATCCAGTTTTTGTGGCGTAGAGGACGTCGTGCCCATTCCAGAAAGTCCAATTTTATCAAAATCGGAGCTCGGAGTCAAAAGTTATGGCCGTTTGAAGTTTCCGGACCAAACGTTGACTTTTCCTCCTGTGACACGTGTCATGATTTGATTGGTCCTCGGCTTCTTCGGGTTTTCGCGTCCCACGCGTCCCTTTGTCCCATTCGGTACAGTGCTCTTTGTGCTGATTTCGGCCGAACCGGCCGGTTCGCGCTTTTTTGTCCCATGCGTCCCATTTGCTTTCGGGCTGTTTCGACTCTTTTCGCCCGGTTCGGCCGGTTCGCACATTTTTGGCCCAAATGTCCCATTTGCTTTCAGACCATTTGTTCCCATTTCGGCCGAACCGGCCGGTTCGGGTCCATTTGTTCCACTTGGCCCACTTTGTTTTGGACTGCCTTGACTGATTTCGGCCGAACCGGCCGATTCGGGTATTTTTGACCCAAACGTCCCGCATCGTCCCTCTCGGTTAGTCAAATTTTTCTCTCTGTTGAACCAGCATTTTGCACCCTTGCGTATTTTTTGTCCCATTTGTCCCTGCTGCGTTTCGGACTGTTTGTGCTGATTTCACCGGTTCGGCCGGTTCGCGCTTTTCTGTCCCACACGTCCCAGAGGCGACCTTGAGCAGGACTTAGCCAATTTTCACGATTTTTTCTGGATCAACCTATTTTCCTTCTGCAACCCCTTTTTCACATTTTCTCAGGACTTACTCTCTTCCTCTTGGACAGGGGAGTTAGACAAATATGAGGGGACCCTAGAAACATGACTTTTCGCCCTGAATCAATATAACTGCTTGCATGTTATCAAAATTACCTTGAGGGGTGAATTTTGGATAACAATAACAAGCATATAACATGAATTATTTATAGAAGTCTTGGTTAATGAGGGTTGGAGCTCGTGATAT
The DNA here is from genome assembly GCA_018340775.1 of Taxus wallichiana var. yunnanensis. Lineage (NCBI taxonomy): Eukaryota > Viridiplantae > Streptophyta > Pinopsida > Cupressales > Taxaceae > Taxus > Taxus wallichiana. Next base: position 897,281,032 of record CM031240.1, on the reverse strand, counting down.
TGTGAGCTTGATGGCCTCAAAATCTCTTTGCCTTCTTCTATCCATTTAAATGCAAGACTCTTCTTTAACATCATTGTTAAAGGCTTCTAAGAGTAGAAAAATTAGGTACAAACACGTGAACAAATTATATCATCCCCAAGAAGATTTGTACAGACCTTTTGTGTTCTAGAAATGGAAGTGTCTAGATGGATTCCACCTTTTAGGATCAATTTCCAATCCTCTCTTGAGACAATGTGTCCCAACAATTTCCCCTCAAGAGCTAGGAACACACTTTTTTTGGGTTTAATGACACCCCAAATCTTCTACATCTCTGGAAGACTTGTCTAAGGTGAAAGAGATGGTCTAAAACATTCTTTGAAAAGACATTGATACCATAAAGATACACCGGGAATATGTTATTAATTAATCCTTTGAATGCCATGTCCATAGCTCACCAAATGTTTTTCTCGCATTTGATAGTCCAAATGGAATTTTATTGTAAGCATATGTACCCCATTTGGTTGTGAAGCTTTGTCTTTCATTGATCTTCCTCTTTTACCATTATCTGGTTATAGCTTGAATACCCATCTAACAATGAAAACCTCTCAAAACCAGCTACAAATTGTAAGATTTGTTCTATTGATGGAAGTGGGCAGTGATCCTTAAGTGATGCTCTGTTCAAATCACGAAAGTCCACACACAGCCTGATTTCTCTATTTTTCTTCCTCACAGGCACCAAGTTAGCAACCCGAATCAAATCCTTGATAGGAAAGATGATAGTGGCCTCAATTAGCTTGTTCAGTTCTTTTCTCATGAGATGCTCAATGTGGTGATTTATTGGCCTTTGCTTCTGTCTAAAAGGCTTAAGTCTTGGATCCAACTTGATGGTGTGATGTCTTAGCTTTGGGTTGAAACCTCTTAAATATTTATAAGTCCAAGAAAAGACATCTGGGAATTCTTGACAAAGTTAAATAAAATCATATTTTTCTTGTTGAGTGCTTACCTTTCCAATTTGCAATGTTTTTCCTTATTCTATAAAAATGGGTTCTCGAATCTTCACCCTTTACCTCGAATATTTTGGTTGGAAGATTGATTCCCAAGTGACAAGACCCTTTGATAGTTTGTTGGTCCCCGCTCCACTTGGTCACCATACTACTACTCCAATCTATCTTGATTCCTTGAGGAGAATTCAGCTTCTTCTTGTAGAAAGTTGACAATTTGTTGATCATTTTCAAAGACTTTCCAATTTGTGTTGTTATCTAGGAAAACTAGATTTATGAACAAATTGATATGGGGCTGATTATTATCATTCTTGATACTCTCCACAATGTCAAAGGTTGCCTAATTGCTACCAATATGTCTACATATTTATTATTCTTCCTTGGGATGGAATTAATGTTGAATGCTTTAAAATCCTCAATGAGGTCACATACCAGTTCTTGTAGCTCTTTAGCAGATCTTTCTTAGATTTTTTTCCCTCATACCGATTAGTAACTAGTTCACTATCACCAAACACTTGCAAGTTTGTATACTTCTTTTCCTTGCCCAATGCAGTCCATGGACCAAAGCCTCATACTTTGCTATATTGTTTGAATAGAAAAATTGGAAATGGAAAGATGAGTAGTATTTCATACCTTGGGGGGAAACAAGCATAGCTCCTCCTTTGTCTCCTTGCCTACTTCTTGAGCCATCAAATAATAATTACCATACTTCATTGTCATCTTTGTGTTCCGACTTAATGATGTCAGGAAGAGGGTGATCCTCCTCATGCAGACAATAGACTCCTAGCTTAGATTCCTCCATCTCCTTATAGGGGTCAAAAGTATGCCTCTTAGTTTCACACTCATTAAGGGTCAAGTCTAGGATAAATCCCACCATGGTATCTATTTCACAAGTGCTTGGGAGGTCCTCCTAATCAAAGGTTGAACAATTGGCATTGATTGGATTGGGTACATAAGACTCAATATGGTAATCTATAATGGGCTTAGATATGATTTGTGGCCGTAAATCCATACCTTGTTCTAAAGAGAATGTGTGACCAATCGATAGACAGTAGCCCCAATCTTAGTAGTGAAGTCTCTTCACAAACACCATGCAATATGTGGTGGAAATTCTATGACGATACGTTTTGCAATACTGGTCACATTGGGGTCAGGGTTCATTTTAAGAGACCTCTTGGAAATCGAAGGTGGAAAATACCTGGCGAATATCCCCAGAACCGGTTTCACGGGAAGGCAAATTTTTTGGGGGTTGTATGAAATTTTTTTCCTAATTTTCAAGTGGTGTAATGAGAAGGTACATACACGCAGGAGATTCTTGTATCGCGTCAAAAAAAGGCATTGACGCGTGTCAACGAGACCTCTTTGGCGTGCGCCAACAACCTTGTTGACACGTATCAATGAGGTCTGTTGATGAGCATCAATGCATTTTTTTGGCGACGTGATAAATATCCCTCGCGCAGCTCGCAACCTCCGCCCTCTACTTTCACATCGAAAAAATATTCGTGTCGCAAGTCAACAAACTCTTTGTCATGCGTTTACTATGCATCAATATTTGCAAGACGTCCTTGTCACACGCCAACTATCCATCGGTGTGACACGTTAACAAATAACCGCATTGATTGCTGGCGTCAACAAATTATTTGTCGTGTGTCTACTATGCGTCAATATCTGCAGTACCTCCTTGTCGCGCGTCAACTATCTGTCAGTGTCGCGCGTCAACAAATAACCCCATTATCGTGCGTCAACAAACTCTTTGTCATGCGTCTACTATGCGTCAATATCTACAAACCCTCCTTGTCGCGCGTCTGCAATACAGGATATATCATATTGTTGACAAAATTTGAAGTAGAAGTGTTCTACCTGGCGAATAATCTAGGATTATATAGGGGATATTTTTCAAGGGTAGGTGAAGCCGACCCCTAAAAAAAATTAAAGTGTAATTTATAGGTGAACAGGTCATTCGACCCGCGCTTGAGAAAATTCAGCTTTTCAAAATTTTCAAAAATGGAATATTCACCATATTACAAATATTCGACACTAAAATTTTCCCCGATTGGGGTAGACATGTAGTGTGAGGATCAAATATTTGATGACTCAACATTTTTCACTATTTTCCCATCCAATTGCACTACCACTGGAGATGACTTTGTATTGAAGACCTAGTTGATTGGCTACATGTTTTGGCATTACTGAACTACTTGCCACTAAATCAATCATGCAATTATGTACCAATTTGTCCCACGATGATCAATGAAACATATTATGGAGTAGGCTTAAGATTCTTACCTTGGTGTCATCCATGGTTTCCCCCCGATCCGGTTGTATTGGTAAACATATTCTCTCATTGGTTAGGGGTCCGATTTGAGCTCAACCAATTGGCCATAGAATTCTATAATAGATCTCTCTGTCTTGGAATGGCCGATGAATCACACATTGAAATGTTCAAATTTTTCTTCTTTATTTGTTCAATGATGTTAAATGAGCTATAATTTTCTTGTGCCTTAGGTGGAACATATTTCTCTTACACATGGGTTGTTACAACTGGAGCCCGAGTGCGTTTGGGAGGTGCCTTGGATTGACTCTACATATTAGGAGTTACATTCTCAAAGTGCAATACCTTATGGAATAATGGAGGGTTGAGGATAAGCTAAGTTTTGTGATTGTTCCTCTCTAATATTCATTTTATTTGACCATGTATTGAAGCATCTACACTTTGAGAAGAAGATTGATTCATACCATAGAAATCTTCGGGTTTCCAATTAACAAGCATAGTTTCACTTGGAGGTGCCTCTTCATGAGTTCCTTGTTGCTGATTTTCTTCTTGGCTAGACTCTTGTGACACACCAATGGTCTCGCACCATAAAAGCCTAGTGTAGTGCACCTTTAAAGCACGTTGATTAGTTATGTGGATGATTGTATGGGAATCACCAATCATATTCTTAGGCCATGTTATTTTGTCTTTGGAACCAATTTTCTTGATTTTGAAGTGTGTTTGGTTCATATGACCTAAAAGGTCTAGCGACTTGAGGTTGTCCTATGTTTTGATTTTGATTTGCAGCCTGAGCTAGTGCACTATTTTACTAATATGGGGGTCTAGCTTGATATTGAGCTTGAGGCTGATATGGCCTAGAAATTTGAGCTTGTTTCCCTTGATAGTTACCAACTCATTCCCTAAGTTCTCCATGTTTCATAACTTCTTGAAGCTCTTTTGAGGTGCTAGAGGATGAAGTGGATCCTTCTAATGAAATCTGATTCCTAGGAGTATGTATGAGCTAATGCGGGTGTTTGGCTAGTGCTTGGATCTCCTAGTTTTGGATATAAAAGCATAGTTGGCCTAGGAGAAAGTTTACGAGGCCGACTTATACAATTTTTCAGCTCTTATTGAAATGCTATAAGTTGTAGGTAATGTTGTGCCTCCCATGATGAATCATTAAAGCAATATCATAATTTAGAACTCTAAGAAAGTATAAGAAAGCACCTTCATCTATGAGCCTTACAGCCAATGGAATCTTATCTCATGTCCTTTGGAATATGAAGTTGAAATTTGTCAACTTCTCATTAGGGGCCCTCTTGATGGTTGTCAAATGCTCTAACAAGGACAAAGTTATCTCCTTCTTTCCAAATTGATCATGAAGAGCTCTACAAAGATGGTCCCAAGTTCGAATAAAGCCTATTGAGTAAATAGGCTAGTAACTTGACTACATTCTCCATCTTAGTGATCTCATGAATTACACAGACATTTGTAATGTCTTGAATGTGGTCACTAGGAGAAGTTTATTTTTCTCCCATGAAATATGGGATGCTCTTTAATTCTACCACTTTGGGATTGGATTTTTATGCATGAGGGCGAGTGGGCTGCTATCGGTGAAATTGACATAAAGATTGGGTGGTTATACCATTCTTATTGGTCCGACACCCCTTTGATTGAATGAATGGCCTACCAAGAGGAGGTGTTGACAAGGTTTTTTTAGTGGAGATGGATACCTCTGGGCTCTTCTCCCTCTTCCCTTTCTATCTCATGGATAAGTGTAGATAGAAAAATAGTCCCTCCTCTTTGGTTCTTGACCTTGTTTGTATCCTTATCATGAACTTGGAAAGCTTGGACTGTTGAAACTAGTAGATTCTAATTCTTTTGGAGTCACCGGATGTGTAGTTTCTAATATTCCTAAAAGTTAAAACCATATCAAGTGCACATCACTCTTATAGAAATAAAGATGGAGACTTCTTTCTCCCTTCGGGTGCAAAACTATTAGTACAAAATCACATCACCCCTAAATGTCTGCAACCAAATGGGTTGAGAATTTTAGTGTGATTGCACAACATGGAGCATCTCTCAAAGTGTGGGACCTTGTGAGTTGAGAGAGATCTCTGGATTGAGGTTGGTTCCTATTCCTTTGTTCAGGTGCATATAAATAAATTGTAGAGGATCTATTATAAATCTACTCTATTCTACCAAGGAGACATGGTTGAGGAGATGCAAGAAAATAAACTAAGATAACGAGGTGATGCACCAAAGGAATGTTAGACACTCATTTTACAATTTAACATAGACAACGGAAATGCAATACAAATACCATGCATAGATGACCAAACTATAATAAGAGATCAGAAAGAAAACAAAAAATATATGAGAGAGTTGAGAATCATCCATATGCATATATATTATTGCTCGGGGAGTTGATAACGCATATTGTAGTGGTCAAGAAGAAAAACTTGCATTACAACTCAAATGAGAGGTTAGGAAAGCTCCACAAATCCTTTTGTGAGAAAAAGAAGAAGGGAGGGTGCAAAACAGAAATGTCCAACCCTTTACAATGAGCCTCACTCCTTCCTTTATAGATTCAACATAGAGGGAAGAAGGAGAGAGAGGTAGGAAAACTAATTCAAAGCCAGCCACTGGTCATCAATGCCCCCTACAAATCCACCCCAAATCTGTCATGTCTTCATTGATTACTTGTTTGGCACCCTAAAGGATGAAGAACGGTGGATCATATCAAATCTGATCTGGTTGTTGGAGAAAAAAAATCTTACATTAATTGAATGAAGACATATTTTTTTATTTTTTCCCCAGCTAAATTATTCAAAATTAAAGTTTCAGATCTCCATGGTGTAGACAAGATCAAGATCTTTACACCGGTGCAAAATTTGTCATATTTCAAGCACTGAGTCAAAAGATATGCCCATTTGAAAATTTTAATTAGGCCCGTACATAAAATGGCGGGAACCAGATATCAAAATGGGTATTTTGGAAACTAAACACGTGGTGGGTTGGCATATGTTTGGGGACCACTTTTGGATTTTTCTTTTGAAGTTGTGTTGGGATGACATGTGGCATCTTCCATGAATTTCTCAATTTCCTCATGTTTTGGCTAATTCCTTTTTCTCGGCGGGGCCATACATCTATCAGGGACACGTGGAGGCTTAGCACTCGTTTGGAAACCTTCCCCAAATTTTAATCTTGAAATAGCACTGTGCTAACACTTAGTTCCCTCTCTTGCTGTCTGTTTTGACTATTCAACCATGACCGTGTCCCTTTTTTTAGACCTGGGACACGTGGAAGGTCCACGCTCATTTGGAAACCCACTCAAGATTTTACCTTTGAAGGAGTGTCGCATTGACATGTCGAAGCCTCCACGGGCTCTTACACTTTTCAATGGCCACTCTTACTTTTTCAGTCCCTAAACACGTGGCAAGCTAGTGCTTATTTGGGGATCACCTTTTGGATTTACCTTTGGAGGTGCACTGAGTTGACACGTGGAATCTTCCACTAGCACCTTTTATACTTAGTCTTTTTAGCCTTGCCATGTCCGATTTTTTGAATTTTATCTATTGACTTTACCCCTCTTTAGGCCTAGGACACGTGGAGGCCTGATGCTTGTTTAAGCCTTCCATTTTGGATTCAATCTTTAAAGGTGCGTTTTTTGACACTTGGTAGCTTCGGATGACTCTCTATACTTAGCCAATTTTGGGGCTTGTTCTAGTTATTTATAGAGCCTGAAGACTTTGAGCCTTTTTCATTTCTTTTCATTTGAACCTCTGATTTCTTCCTTCTTGATCATGCTCCTCCAGTTTAGAACCTACATGTATCCTACTCATTAGATTTAAAGCGTGGGTTCATTTGACAAAACCATTTCTTAAATTTCTTCTTGCATGATCCGTGTTTGATCAATTTTGTGGGGATAAAATAGAGATAACACTAAATCCTAGAGATGAGATGAGTGTATTATTAGCTCACACATATTGTAGATACTCTTATACCAATTATGTAATTCTCCAAGATAGTAACCCCTAACTCTAATGCTTCTTTGGCATCTAAATACCATGGACGAGCTTGATGAGAGACCTAACAAAGTCTCAAACCCTCGTCTTGTACCTTGACTATCTCTCTTTTTCCGATTTATCATTTATCGAGTCCTTTTTAGATATTTGATTAGCTCCATCCTTCCTTTTGTATGCTTGAGCTTGTGGCTTAGGTCCTTGAATTTCCTTCTTCACTAACCTACATCATAGAACCTTGGAATGTTCCCAACCTTGTGACACCTAAAGCATTGAACTTGTCTTAATTTGAACTAAAAAGATTTGTGTCAAAATTAATTACATTAATAGTAATATCCATTGACTTTTATTACATACCTTTTTGTGTTTGATGGCTCATTTTTACAATTAATTTCTAGGTGTCTTCTTTAATGACAATGATAACATTCAACTTTGTATCTTTACTTAACTTTTTCCTCTTCATTGTTATTTATTTTCTTCTTTATAAACATCATTATTTTCCACATTAGGATTACATACATTAGCCATGTGACCATAAGCACCAAACTTATAACAATTACCATGAAAAACACAATACTTATATGCATTGGGCTTCTAACTAAATATCTTGTAGGAGATGAATGCTTTGTATTAGTTCCATTGCTTTACTAAAATTTTCTATTTGAACATTCAATTGATTCACCTCCCATACTATATGAGTTTTTATGAATCCTAGTCTTGTTTTATCACCAAATACCCTTTGTTTTCCTAATATTCTATCAAAATTTTCTAAACTCTCTTGAAAATATTATATCTTACTTTTCATGATGCCTAATTCCTTAGGTTATTTTTCCTCATTGTTCATTTATTCTTGTGTCTCCTCAAATTGCTTTGTTAGGACTTTGACTATTTCTTCTCTTTTAGATTCATGTTTGAGCCATTCTTCTCTCTTGTTTCTTAGCTCAACTTGGGCCTGTTCAACTTGAAATTTCATGAATTTGATAATTTCATCTTTATTTTTTGATATATTTTTTATCACATCACCTTGCGCATGCCTACCATGTTCCTCATCATGAAGGTATTGCTCGAATAGTATTGAAATCTAGACGTGTCATCTTGTTGTTGGTACCCAAATTTGTTCTCCTTTTCAGTCTAAGCAACATTAGAGATATGGCATGAAGTTTGAAGTCAAATAGATCATGATGTCTATCATTTTGTAGATGAAGGAGGTGATCTAACTGGCACTCAAATTTGTGGAGAGACGGATAGCACTTTGAAAGGATTTGATCTGACCCTCACTATTTTAGGTTGTTCCTTTTGAACCAAGGTAAGATAACCTATATTGTAACCCAAAAATGGTGAAGGAGATGAAGATATCCCTCAATTTATGCAAATAATATTAAAAGGCCTTGGGAAAATATGATCAACACTACAAATTTGTCATTCACAAGTTGTCACTCCCGGATCATGGAGATATTTTCAATGGAAGGAAAGGGTTCTCAAGACATTATATAATCCTGATTTTCCTTGTGCATTTTTTGTAGATGGGTTAGATCCTTTAGTTTACACAAAATGTAATGCAGGGGTAGTATGGGTAGGATTAGTTTGTTTTAATAAATTTTTGGTGGGGTGTTGACAAGACAAACTGGGATATATCAGATCTTTGACAACCTCTACAATAATTGAACAACTATCAAATAAAATAATTCAAATAATCGGGATATTCTTTCAACCGAGAAGAGGCATAAAGGAAGCCCAAGTTGCACTCTTCACACACACTTTGAGAATTCACCACAAAATCTCAAAGTAAAGAACTCAATTAAACACAAAAATCCTTGATCAAACCACACCTAAGGTACCCCAAAGGATTACAAGCAATCTCTGCGAGTCAAGGAAGGTAAAGTGATTTTAAATTTGTTTATCTATTTATCGGATGATGGCTCTTACGAACATGAGATTGCAAATGCCACTACACTATCAACAAGAAATTGAGATTTTGTGTGATTTCTAAAGACTTTGAATACAAGATTGCAACAAGAACAATGAAAACTATTTACGGGCATTTAAAAATGATAATAGACACCATATTGCTCAAAAACATAGATTAACTTGAAAGCTTGTTAATTCATCAGCAGGGGAGAGTTTCATGAACAATCTCACAATTGTGTGATGGCTATACACTTATAACCAACTCACAAACATGAATATCCAACATAGAAGAAATTATTCGGTTCTTTTGTGGTTTTTCGAAAAATGAACTTTCTCTCGTAATTTTCTCATGATTTTCAACTTCCCCCTTTAAAATTTCTCCAAAATGCATTATATACCTTATGCAACATTGGATCCTTCTTTCCCAAGAAAATGATATGCCATGGGATCAAGTTTGTTACAAAATAGTTCTCATGATTTAATGAAAATGACATCAAACAGAAAAACATTCGCGAGGTTGCTAGGTGTGCCACAAAATATTAAATCAAAATATTGGATCATTATCTATCCTAAAGGCACATTTTTCATCATTGAGGCATGCAAACACCTTTTAATCATCATTTTCACCCTTTTTACCTTTTCAAATTACCTCTACACTTTTGATTTTGTCATTTCAAATTTTTGGATGGATTAGGGAAAAATTTATTTCAAAATCACCTCAGATCAAAGAATTAAGCCATGAAAGTGATGCCAATGATCCTGGAAGGCCAAGACAACACAAAATCACTATAAATTTGATGAATTTTGATGCAAAAATTGTGATTCCAAGCTTCTGGAGCTCCCATGGCGTTGAAACAAATGGATGCATAGCAACCGTTGATCTTATCCATCTTTTAATCTGGCCCTCCACATGTAAGATGCAAACTTAGAAATAAGCTTGAGTTACCTTTTTAATTTTTTGGATATGGCTGGACACGTGGCAAAAAAATGATTGGATCGGGCCCAGTTTTAAAACATTTACTTTATGACCTATTGATGGTGAATCACAACACCCCGAATGTCTACAACTTGATGGGTTAAGACTCTCGGTGCTATTACATAACATGGAGCTTTTCCCAAGTGTGGGACCTTGTGAATCGGGAAAGTTCTCCGGATGAAGGCCGGTTCCTATTCCTGCATTCGAGATGCACACATAAAAATGAAGGGTTCACTAAAAACAACCTAATCTAACTTACAAGGAGAAAGGGTTGAGAAGATGCAAGAAAATAAACTTGATCTAACCAAGGTGATGCACCAAAGGAATGATGAGAAACTATTTTTCCAATAAACACAAACCATAAAAATGCAATTCAATAAACATGCACAGGTAACCAAGGCTATAATAAGAGATCATTTGAATGCAATGAATACAAGAGAGGTTGAAATCATCCATAGAATTAGTTTTTATTGCTGAAATTATTGATACTGATCCATTATAATAGCCAAAAGGCACAAACATGCATTATAGTTTTAATGGAAGGTCTGAAACTCCACAAATTCACTGCCAAAGAGAAGAAGGGAGGGGCAAAACAAGAATGTCCAACCTTTAGAAAGAAGCCCCTCCTTAAAGTTTATAGGAAGAACAAGGGAGGGAAAAGAGAGGAATTCAAAATCTACCCCAACCACTTATAGATTGCATTTAATTCATCCCATTATGCAAAAGTAGGTGAGAACCCCAACAAACCCAAAAATGATGAACTATATTATGCATTTTTAAGAACTTGTCCAACCTTGCGTGAATCCGAGCTCCCTATGAAAAGTTATGGCCATTTGAATATTTCTGCATTAGAGGTCTACTTCTGTAGGGTTCGAGGTTCTCCTTTGCATTTGCATCGGGTTTGGATGGTGTTGCCATCACCAATCCAGCACTATGATAATTCACCACCGGGAACTCCTCATGCTATGATTATTTACTAATGCACAACCTTTAGTTTGGTGGATGTAATCTGGAAACACAACAACAAACATAACACAAGAATACCATAGACTATGATATGAAGGAATGATGAAAAATCTAAAAATATAGGTGTAAATTATAATATCAACATGAAATTGTTACAATCTCACCCATGAGGTACTTCAAGTGTTACTGACTTCACTTGCCTTCCAACAATAACTATGGTAGAAACTTCACAATGGATTCTTTAACACACCTTCTAAATGATGGCTTCCTTTACACACTTACTCATACAATATTTCTCACTACTTCTCTCTATGCTAAATGAGGGGGTGGCCTCTTTATTTATAGGAATTCAAGGCTTATCCACCCTATCTCTAAGATAGGATAGGAAATCTCTTCCGGCCAATCATATTCCATGCCTAAACTCTTGGCTTTACATGTAGGCTTATCTTTAAAATAAGATAAACCTTATCATCTCACATGGGTTCCACCTTTTTAGAATTTTTACAAATAAAATACACAAAATATTTGTGACTTCACTCCTTGTCCTTATTACAAATATAATATTTCTAATTCCTAATCATGTAGACCCTACTTCTCTACTTACCCTAACTTTGACATTTTAACATTATTGGACCACTTACGAAAAATATTTACTTTTTACCACAACATTCCTTTTGTACTTTATTTATTACCATACTTGTACTTTATTGGTGGCACCATCATCGATGGTGTCATTATCTTCTATTGGACACCACTACTAAATATACTTAACATCTTATTCCTAATACATACATTAATAAAATAGAAATTACGGAGGAAAATTTTAATGTCGACATTTTCCCCCTTCCTAGCTTCTACTCCATCCTCGGAGTAGATTCTTATCGACATTCGAAGCTAGTGCCTGAAAAATCTTCAACTTGTCATAGTTGACCCATTTTGTAATGGGAGTACCATCAATTCCTCCGGTCGATATGTACCATTTTCATGCACACTGCTATTTTGTAAGGCCCCATCCATTTGGGAATAAATTTTCTTTGCCTTCTTTTTTTGTATCTAGATTCATATACTAGAACCAAGTCATTCACATGAAATGGAGACCAATGGATCTTTTGATCAAAGTATTCCTTCTACTTCATTTTCTTCTTATAGCTTGTATCCTTCACTATTTCCCTCATTTCCTCTAGCAAATGAAGATGTACCAACCTTTGTTTTACTGAATCACTTCCATCCATCCTTTCATTTTTCATAACTCTCACAGTGCGAATATCAAACTCAATAGGAAGAACTGGATCAATGCCATAAGCCAAATGAAATGAGGAGTATCTTGTTGCTGACTTTGATGTTGCCCTATATGCCCACTGCTTCATGAATCCTTTTATCCCACTTATGTACCTGTAAGGCTACATCTTTTGCTAGAATTTGACACAACACAAAATTTGTTCATTCCACCTATCCATATGTGCTTCACTTGTATGTTGTTTCCTTCCTATGCTTAATAGAAAACTTGTTGACTAGGGCTTCTACCACCTCATTAATGAAGTGGCTTCCTTGATCTATTACAATTTCTAATGGGCAACCAAATCTGGTGACAATGCGTTCATATATGAACCTTGCCACTTCATGCATGGAAGTTGTTTTCAATGGCCTAGCTTCAACCCACTTGGTTAAATAAATTGTGGCAACTACAATATACTTATTTTGGCGTGGGGTAGTTGGAAGTGGACCTACAATATCTATTCCCCACTTTTCAAAGGGACCAACTGGAAGAATAAGGCATAATGGAGCTGATGAAGTCTTATGGTTACCATGTGTTTGACAAATATCACATGTCTTACAATAATTATAACAATCTCTAAAAAGAGTGGGCAGTGATAACCTGCATCCAAGATCCTTCTTGCTATAAGTTGTCCAGAGAAGTGTCCTCCACATGTACCATTGTGGAATTCTTCTATCAGCTCCTTCCCTTGATCACATCCAATTGCTCTCTTGTACTTTCCATCAGGTCCTATTCGAAATAATACTCCATGCAGAATAGAATATGGATGACTGGCTTGAGTAATCTTCCTCTTAGTCTTTGCATTGACACCATCAGGAAACTTGAATTCATTCAGATAATTCCAAATATCTATGTATTCACTAGGGATTGTGTCAAGGGATAACAATGCTACATTTGGGAAATCATCATCATCACAAGATGAACCTAAACTATCATAGGCTCGAGAGAGTGCATCTGCATTGACATGCTTCTTTCTTGGCCTATCTATAATATCAAATTCAAATTCTTGTAGCAAAATTATCCATCTTGCTATCCTCCCTGATGGGTTAGGCTTATTTACAATATATTTTAGAGCACGATGATACATTACAACTATAAATTTCTTCCCTAACAAGTAATTTCTAAACTTCTTTACAAAGCAAAAATGATAGCTACAGCCTCTTTTTCAGTTACAGTATAATTTACCTCAACACTACTCATTTGTCTACTCCCAAAGTAAATTGGATGATCATTCCCATTTTCATCCTTTTGGCTCAAATTACTTCCTAGTGTTGCATCTAAGGCATTAGTATACACAATGAATGACTTTCTCTAATCTAGATTCTTTAAAATAGGTGAAGACACCAGGGCTTCCTTCAGTTGTTCAAAAGCTTCATGCACCTTATTTCTTGGTTCATAAGTAACATCCTTCTTCAAGAACTAGGTTAGTAGTGGTGTGTAATCTTTGAGAAATTCTTGATGAACCTTCTATAGTAACCCTTATGGCCTAAAAATGATCTCAACTTACTTCTATTCATAGGAAATGGTAACTCTTTGATTTTTGAAACTTTATCAGGATCAGTACCAATACCATCTCTGGATACAACATGCCCTAACAAAACACCTTTAGAACATCCAAAGACACACTTTGTAGGGTTTAGTGAGGCTTGTGCTTCATCTAACCTTTGAAATTCTGTCTCCATTTGGTGTAGGTGGTCCATCTTACTCCCATAGATGCAAAAATCATCCAGAAATACTCTGATGAAGTTCCCAATGTAGGGTTCGAACACCCTATTCATCAAATGTTGGAACGTTGCCGGAGCATTACACAACCCAAAAGGTATAACTCTATAAGCAAATATTCCCCAAGGAGTGGTGAACATGGTCTTCATCTGATCTTTCTCTGCTATATGAACTTGGTTGTATCCGCTATATCCATTAGTAAAACTATAACACTCCTAGCAGCTACTTCATCCAAGATCTGATCTGAGAATGGAAGAGGGTAATGATCCTTCTTTGTTGCCTTATTGAGCTTCCTATAATAAACACAAATGCGTAGCTTCCCATTCTTTTTTATTGAGATCACAATGGGAGAAACCCATTCTGAATTCTCCACAGTAAATATGAATCCTACATCAAGCAACTTATCTATTTCTTCTTTTACAGTCTTGGAAAAATTAGGATTCATTCTATATGGCATTTGCTTTATGGGCTTAGCACCATCTACCAGCTCAATAGAATTTTCTACCCAACTTACTTGATGGAGTTCCTTGTAATCAAAAGTGAATATGTGTATGTACCTTCGAAAGAGCTGGAGGTAAGATTCCTTCTCATTCTCCATCACAGTATCACCAATCTTTATTTGTTGGAGATGATCATCAATTTCTTCTTTAGATAATTTTATGGGTTCATGAGTCGGTGTGGTGGAAGGATATCCATGATGAAACATCAACCTCATTTTCTTCATCTTCTATGTCCACTTCACCGGTACTAGAGTAATCGGAGGATGTCAATCATCGGTTTCATCACCTTAATCCACGAGTTCTGTCTTATGATGTCGAGGGATCATGCGTTTATCTTCACCCTCTCTCTACCACGTCCAAGTTTCATGAAGCCTTCATTCCAGTAGTTTCTTGCATGAACTCTCCTTAGCCATGGTCTTCCAACAACATTGGGTACGCAATAGTACCATTTTCATCACACTGAAAGTCTACCACACATACAACACCCATAATGAGATATTTCCACATTTGAAACAACACCTTCGGTTTAGTTTTTCCCTTATTTAATGACCTTAACATAAGTGTTGAGGGCGATCAATTTTAACCCCAACATATTCAGTAAAGACTTGGTCATTACATTAAGCTCGCAACACCTCCATCAACTAAGACATCATGAATTGAAATACCATTACATAATACCTCAGCTTGTGGAGCGTAGGGATCCACCTCTACCTCCAAAATAGGACCTCAACCTCCTTCCTTTGTCAAGCATTGAGTCCACTTCGCAGCTCCCGCCTCTTCTCAGAAGACATAGCCAAGAGTTGACCATATGTAATATTTGCAGGCCTTTTGGATAGATCTTCTAAGATGGAGTATGGTCCTTGTCCCTATGAAATCAAAATTCCTGCACACCCAATTTTCTTCTCTATGTTTTTACTAGTTTCTCCTTTCATCTTCTTAGGATCATTTCCATCTTGGTTATCTTTTTCTTTCTTTCTTTTTGTTACAAACACATCTACTTCATTATTTATGCTCTTATCTACTACATCAAAAGAATTCACAAGTGATTTTCCTTTATCATTATCTCTTGTACCAGATGTAGAAGCTCTATCTGGACAATTATACTTATAATGACCCTTTTTATAATAACCATAACATAAGACTTCAGAAATATTTATTTTTGGACCTCTATCTCCTCCCTAAGAACTAAATTCTTTTCCTTGAAGAAGATTAATAGTTAATTGGCCCATCTTCTGAGTCAGATCTTCATACTTAGTAGATGTACTAGGAGAAAGATTTGTGCTCACCGAGAGTGGTTGTGGATTCTAGACCAAAGGTGTTGGTGTAGGCTCTACTTTAGCAATAATTTCTTTGGGCTCCTCTTCTATGATTTCTTCTTGCCTTCTTCAAATCTCTTTTACTTGTTCAATGGTAGTTTGGTGGTCATACTTCACTCATTGTCTAATCTCGGCTTCATCCCAAGAATGAAGTGCTTACTGAGGAGATTATACACACCATTCATCAACCCATCCGCTAATCCTTCCTTCCGGATCCGGGCATCAAGCTTCCTTCTTAGCTCTAGAACATGAGTATGATAATCCCTTATCTTCTCCTTCTCTCCTTGGGATAAATTTGTGATATCAATCATGAGATCTGCATATATTTACATTGTTCACCAAAGTCTTCATGAAAACTTTCGGTTAATAAATCCCATGAGTTTTTCACATTATCACCTAGTGTTTTCAAACCACCTAAGGGTTGAACCATCCACAAAGGTAGGAAAAAGTTAGTCCATTGTTCCCTTCTTATAAGGCCATTACAAATACAAGATCGTTTAAACTCTTGAATGAAAGATGAAGCATCTTCATTAGATTGGGCTGAAAAATAGGAATCTTCCCCATTTTTAAAAGTAACCACAATGATAAACCAACCTCACAAGTATAATCAACAAGACTTATGTGCACAAATAATTGGAATCACTATAATAGAAAATAGAAATGACCATGGTAAACTATGGTAAAACTTGACTTACTATGGTAAAAACTGACTTTACTGTGGTAAATACTATTCACGAGTAAAAAGTGAAATTTACTATGAGTAAATACTATTCATGGTAAAAAGTGACTTTATTGTGGTAAATACTATTCATGGCAAAAAGTGACTTTACCATGGTAACTACTATGCACAGTAAAAACAAGGTTACCCTCTAAATGTTTTTTGACTAAGTGGGAATATCTCTCCAAAAAATCCACCAATGAGGAATGGTCCAGCAATGGAACCAAAATGTCATCACCAATCTAGCACTATGATAATTCACCACCGGGAACTCCTCATGCTATGATTATTTACTAATGCACAACCTTTAGTTTGGTGGATGTAATCTGGAAACACAACAACAAACATAACACAAGAATACCATAGACTATGATACGAAAGAATGATGAAAAATCTGAAAATATAGGTGTAAATTATAATATCAACATGAAATTGTTACAATCTCACCCATGAGGTACTTCAAGTGTTACTGAATTCACTTTCCTTCCAACAATAACTATGGTAGAAACTTCACAATGGATTCTTTAACACACCTTCTAAATGATGGCTTCCTTTACACACTTACTCATACAATATTTCTCACTACTTCTCTCTATGCTAAATGAGGGGGGTGGCCTCTTTATTTATAGGAATTCAGGCTTATCCACCCTATCTCTAAGATAGGATAGGAAATATCTTCCATCCAATCATATTCCATGCCTAAACTCTTGCCTTTACATGTAGGCTTATCTTCTAAGATAAGATAAACCTTATCATCTCACATGGGTTCCACATTTTTAGACTTTTTACAAATAAAATACACAAAATATTTATGACCTCACTCCTTGTCCTTATTACAAATATAATATTTCTAATTCCTAATGATGTGGACTCTACTTCTCTACTTACCCTAACTTTGAAATTTTAACATTACTGGACCACTTGACAAATATTTACTTTTTACCACAACATTCTTTTGTACTTTGATTGTTACCATACTCTACTTTATTAACAACACCGTACCGACGGCACCGTTATCTTCTATTGGACACCACTACTAATTATACTTAACAACATCTTATTCCTAATACATACATTAATAAAATAGAAATTACGGAGGAAAATTTTAATGTCGAAACGATTGCCTCAACATGTGTTTGATGCTTACGTTTTTCCAAACCCACTTTTACCGGTGTTGCCAAGATTTCCTTTGTTTGGTTTGGAAGTTGGACCTGTATATGCAAGTTTTGAAGGTGGCTCAACATGTTTTTATATGCTTTCGAGTTTTGAAGGTGGCTCAACATTTTTTTTGGAACTCCCATCGGGACATTTCGATTTGCATGCTTCATGTTTCATGTTTCCCCAAAACCTAAAATGAAGGATTTCGGACCTACGCAGGATATTTTCGTGTCAGATTTTTGGACATGCAATGCATCCCCCAAAACTTGAAATGAAGGATTTGACTAGGTAAACTCCAAAACCGAAATGAAGGATTCGAATTCCAAACTTTTTTTGAATGCATGAAAACCCAAAATGACCTTGGCGGGAGTAGAGGCATGCAATGCACCCTCTGAAACCCAAAATGAAGGATTTCAATTTTCCTTGATTTCCATATTCTATTGTTGTCTATATTTTACCGGTGAGGTAGATATATATAACATGACGTTTTGAAAAATTGGAAAAAATTCATTTTGTCCCCTCTCCTCCACTTTTGAATTTTGGAGCTGACATGTGGAACATGGTGGGTCCCATTGGGATTGTGCTTCAATTCTATGCATTTTGACCTTTTTGGAAAATTGATTTTTTTCACTTTTTGCCCATGGGCCCACACCTCTAATTTCTCCTTGCCATGTGTCTCCTTGTGATTCGTCGCGGAAAGCACTTAAAATTTTGATTTTAAGCCTTCTTTGCAAAAGGAAAAAATTCTCTCCTACCTCCGCCGGCCCACCCTGACCCGCCTTATCCACTCATGGACACGTGTCCTTTCCTTATTTGTTGTGGAGCTTTGGCCCAAAATTTTACTTTAAACCATTCGAAGTTAAAAACTCCAAAATCACCAAAACCTCGCCCCACTATTTTGACTTCTCCTAGACATGTGTCCTCCTATGATTCACCATGGGGCCACAATCCAAAATTTTACTTTAACCCTTTGAGCCAAAAACATAAAATTTCATAAGTTTTTCTTTGCCACCTGCATCCCCTCCTACCGAAATACTTCCATCGTCCTCCTCTAAGCTGGTTCAGGGGTTTCAGGAAAAATTTTAACTTTAACGTTTTGCAAAATAAGGTCTATAAACCTTAAGGGAATCCAACCACCTGCCATCCCCCTACCAATCAGAACATGCCACATAGGTAATTTTGGAAAAAATGGGTCCTAGGCCCGAAAATGCCCCATTTGTCAAAAAGGAGAAAAATGAAAAGTTCTACAACACTTACCCTTTTTCCTCGGCCAATTAGAATCTGCCACGTTACCAATACCTTCTAAGGATGGATTTGACAGAAAATGACACCCGTATGACCGTCAAAACATAAAAAATTCTAGGGATGCCCTATAATTCAATTTTTCACCAAAGAAGGCATATTTTTCGATTATGAATCAACTGAAGCATGATTTCCAAACATTTTCGACCTTTGGAAAGGATTTTCAATTGTACACAATTATGATTTGATCAATTTCAATTTTTCCACGATCTGACAAAGGGAAAAATGACATAGCCCACAAAAATGGAAAAACTAGGGCATAGAAAAGGGAAAACTTGGATTATTCTTTCAAATTAGGGAAAAACAACAAGTTTGTGAGCATTTTTAAAGCATTCAATTGGAGGGGAAGAATTTCAAACCATCAATTCAAAGGGTAAAACATTTTTGAGCAGATATAGATTTGAAAATTTTAGGGAAACATGGTGCAAGCTCAAAAATGGCACCAACATCGGCTCTTGCTTGGGGATGGGCACTCCCAGTGAGTGGCACAAGGAAAAAACATAGACCAAGTGCCAAAAAAAACCATTGGGAAAAGGATTCATGAGCCAAAATCACCAAAAACTAGCTGAGAACCCAACGAAAATGGCTGCCAAGAGCAAGGGCAAACCACACACCAACAAAATAGGAAAAAAGAAAAGAAAAAACAAAGACTATACAACTATATAATTGGTGCATACCTCAGATTTGGGGATTAATCTAATAAATGCTTCAAATTTTTGCCATTAACAGAGAGTTCAACAATTCCCCATCTAAGTCCTTGAGAAAGAAGGTATGTTCACCAATTTTGATATTAATGGCATAAGAGCCCATCCATATTGCATCAAATTTTCCATGCTTCCCCTTTATCTTCATGCCTACTATCCCACAACAAAACAAAATCTCTAACATTGAAGGCTTTAGGAGTGACCTTCTTGTTAAACAATCTCTTCATTTTTTCCCTAAATCTGATATGCCTTCAATGGGATGCTCTTCTCTCCTCATCAAGCTCAATAATTTGATTGATACTTTATTCATATGGGCCAAGTTCTTGATCTTCCAACTGTTGGGGAAAACTGAAATGGAGATAATTACAAGTGCAAAGGGCAAAGCAAAGCTGAGTTTGATACACCAATTCAAATGGGTTTTTACCGGTAGCTCTTTTAGGATTTATCCTATCAGTCCAAATTGCAAATTTCGATTATTCACCCCATTTCTTCTTGTTTTGCTCCAAGATTCTTCTAATGATCTTCAACAAATTCTTATTGCTGGACTTAGCTTGTCCATTCCCTTGGGGGTTATAGTTTGAAGAATAATTCAGATTGATTCCATATTCATTGCACATTGCTATTAAAGGTTTGTATCTAAAGCACATGGCATTATTAGCTATAATCTTGACTAGGACTCCAATCTACATATGATTTGATTCAACAAGAAGTCCATAACTATTTGGTGTGTTTCTTTCTTGGTGGGGATTTTGTCTACCCACTTTTTAAAATAATCAGTGGCTATAAGGATCCACTTATGGCCAACACTAGAAGGATTTGAAATCTCACCAATGAAGTCCATCCCCCATTGCTTGAAAGGAGATTCAATTGATACAGGTTGCAAAGGAAGGGAGTTTGAAGCTTTCAGTCTTCTAGAGAAACGTTGGCAACTATCACATTTTCTAACCGGTGGGTTACATGTTTGAAGAGAGTGGGCCACCAATAACTGAGATCTCAAAATATTATGTGTTGTTACTCTTCCAGCAAAGTGTCCTCCACAAAATACCCCATGGAAATCAACAACTATCTTGGGAGCTTCATCTTTAGTTATGAATTTCAAGAGGATACCTTTAGGGTCCACCCAAGGTCCTGTAATGATGTATTTTGAGAAGCCAACTTGAGGGCTCTTTTCTGATTTTTATTTAAGTGATTAGGGAAACATAGGTGTCTCGAGGTAGAAGATCACATCTTTGTACCACTCGGAACTTACCAATTTCCCAAGAACATCTACCCTTTCTTCTTCTACTTCACTCACTTCCATAGTCTACGGTGTTGCTCTCACCATGAGTAGCAAGACCCAAACCTCTTACTATATTTGTGGTTTGGATGTCCATATCATACTCCTAAATTTTTTCACCCATCTACATATTTTCTTGAGATCTCCATCTCTAATACGATGTCTTTTACCATGGTGTGGGGAACATAAGCAATAAATTTTGAATTAAAATATAAGGCACGAAAACCTTTGTTGCTTTCACCAAGGAAAATGCTTCTTTTTCCATGATTGTATATTTTAACTCAGTAGCTTGTAAAGCCTTACTAAAGAAGGCAATAGGCCTCTCAGCCCCATCTTCATCCTTTTGGAGCAAAACAGATGCAATAGTATTTTTAGAAGCAAAGGAGAAGATTTTGAAAGGCTTCCTGTAATTCAGAGCTACCAAGATAGGTGCATGTTTGAGTGCTTCCTTAATTCCTTCAAAATCCTGAATAACAACCTCTTCCCATTTGATAACCTGATCTTTCTTTAACATGCATGTGATAGGAAGAGTTAACTCAACAAAATTGGACACAAATCTTCTAATTAAATTGATTTTCCCAAAGAAATTGGATGCCCTTCCTTGTTCTTAGAATTGGCACCTTTTCGATTACTTTTATTATCTCAAGGTCAATCATGACACTAGACTTTGAAATAATATGACCGAGTAGCTTGGAATTTTGCACCCCAAAGTGACACTTCTTTGGATTGAGAGAGATCCCAAACTCTCTACATCTGATCAACATCCTTTCCAAATGCTGTAAGTGATCTTTTCTACTCTTTGAAAATATAGTCACATCATCCTAATAAACTACAATGAAGTCATTTATATAACCAACAAAAGCAACATCCATTACTCTTTGAAAGGTAGCCCCATCATTCATGGGACCAAAAGGCATACTCAGATAAACATATGTTCCCTAAGGAGTGGTAAAGGTAGTTTTAAATCTTTATGACTCCTTGACAACAACTTGATTATAGCTAGAGAAACCATCAAGGTGGACAACCATTCAGATCCGAGGTTCTAACTGCAGCATGTTCTTCATGTTTGGTAAAGGATAATTTTCTTTTAATGAAGTTCTATTTAGGTTTCTAAAGTCTACACAAAGTATGATATCTCCATTCTTCTTTACGATTTGGAACAAGGTTTGTAACCCAACATGAATACCTTGTGGGCTAAATGATCCCTCCCTCCTTTAATTTCTTTAATTCACCTTGCATTTTCATGAGAGGAGTGGATTAATTGGCCTTTTCTTCTATCTGAATGGATTGGAATTTGTTTCAAGAGAGATCTCATGCTGAAACAATTCTTCTCTATATGCTTTCACTTTGAATATGACAAGGCAAGGCAGTCTTGATATTGTTTCAACAATTAAAGATAGGAATTTTTTATTCCCTACTTAAAGCTGCTGCCCAACCAAATTTTGTTGGTTTTTCCTTTCTTCCCAAGTCATGCTCTTCCATGTCCCTTGAGGTATAAATGTTTCTATTGATGATGCAATCAACATTGGTAAAATTAGACTCAAGAGAAACAAGGCCTCTAGGAATGGTGTTAGTTTTCGATTAGATAATATTTTTTCCAAAAAAGTTTCTCTTCCTTCAATCATACACACCATTGGTTCCCAATCAATATTCTGATTTGTAAACTCACTTTGGTTTTGGAAGAGCTTAGCACTTGAGCATCATCATTAAAAAACCTGCCAATGTTTAACATTATCGGGGACAACCGGCCTAGTTAACACTTCAATGTTGTATTCACAATAAGGTGAAATGGTGTAATTTCCAAATCTAAAACCCAAGATCGCCAACTTTTCAACAATAGCATTTATACCTCTATCATGATACATAATGTTAAATGAATCAAACATTTCAATTAAATCCAAAATTGCATGTTTTTCTTTGTTTCATACGCTGATTTTTTTGAGCATACAATTTTCTTATTTGTTTGACAACTAGCTATGAATCTACTTTTGTAATAATGTCTTTTACTCCATATTTCCATGTAATTCTTAACCCTAACAACAATGCCTCATACTCAGCAATTTTGTTAGTCCATTGAAAATTAAATTTGAAATTTGATAACATGCAAACACTTTAAACTAGGTGAAATTGCAGATTATACCAGCACCATTTCTAAATTTGGACGAAGATCCATCAAATAGCAAGGTCTAAGGATAACCTAACATATCAAGGTACTTTGATTTGTCCATATTGTTTTTTTTCCAGAAAAAACAAATGAATTTCTAAGATCTACATCAGCAAACAACACATCATAGGAAGCATTTTGGGATCTTCAATTAGGTGCAACATCTTCTCTCCAGGAAGTAGAGCGGCGAGGCTGCCCTCAATAGGAATGGTGGTAAATACATATCCATTTGGACACGGGACCTCCAACACTTATAGCCCACGAAATTTGTTGACAAAAGAATAATCCATTTGGTAGGGGGCCAAAATCAATAATCACAACATCCAATTTTAAATTCCTCTTGGGATAAGATGCAACCGCACAACCAAACCTTTCACACAACCAACAAGCAAATAGTACTTCTCTTGAGTCCATAGCAATACACTTTCCATAGGCTGCTATCACCTTGATTTCAAACTCATTCATGACTTCTAGAGGATGACATTACATGATGCACGTGGAATCAAACATACAATTGTGAAGTAGCTTATCCTTTATGATCAAATTTGTTAGGAAAGGATCAAAATTCAATTGGGAATCAACCAAAGATGTCCCAAATATACCTCAAGTGTCTCTCTAAGATATCCTACTATTGGTGGTGTTTTATAATCAACAATGATCGAGGTGGAGTTTCAACAACATTTACATTTCAGACTGGAGTAACCTTCATTTCTTTCAATCCCAAGTACTCAAATGCTCTCTTCTTATGCTCAAGAATTCTAAGCAACTCAATGATTGGAACACTCACTTTAATTTGGATCAATACTTGGGCTATGTCATAGGCGAAAATCTTTGGCAAAACAAAATTAGAAGGGAGACAAGAAGATTCATTAGATTCAGCACATGGATTCTTGGTAGCCTTTGGGCATGAAGGAATGTAATTTTTGTTTAGGATAGCAGAATTCTAACATGTGCTTCCTTCCTAGGAGCTTCTTTTTTTTAATGATTGTGAGAAAGGTTGTTTTAGGTTTGGCTTGAGGACCAACTCCTTTAACAACTTTGCTTCTAGCATTATACTCTTTCTCTTGACCAACAACAACATTCATTAACAATTGTCTATCTTCCTCCAAAGGGATACCACCATCATATTTCTTAATCATCAATGCTCTTAGGTATTCAAATTCATTGTTAGTAATTTCTAAAGCTTCACTACATCAACTTCAAGAGCATTGTGGGGAAGAATTATTTGTGACCCATTTAATGCTAATCCCAAAAAGTTCACATCAGTCTCTTAGCACTTATTACTTCAGCAGATTTGATCCTCCTGTGAGCTTGAAGAACAACCCATCATGAAAATATCATCATTAGTACCATCATCATTATTATCTTCACTCTTCTTGAAAATTTAGATTAGTCCACTTCACATGGAGGATGGGGTAGAAGACACCTATCACACCAATCAATATCAGCAACCTCTTCAACAACATCAACCCTAGTAGTTAAGGGATCAGGAAACACTCTTCCTTCACGTGCTTGAGGATGTCTATTTGACAGATCCAATAGGCCCTTTACCTTTGTCATCAAACCTCTGCTCATTCCTATGGTGATTGCCAAATCTATCTTGTGCTTGCCCCTAGCTGACCTTGTGAAGTTTTCCCAATTCCTTTGCTCTTGCCAACTTGTATGAGATTTCTTTGACATCCCCTACCCTAAGTTTTCACAACCTCTTCTAAATCAGCACCTTTTCTCAAAAAGCATGAATTTTGAGGTTTTCAAGGTTTATCAATTTTCACCATAGAGTCTTGAGAGGCTTCCCAATTTCTTCGATATTGTTCTAAAATAAATTGCCATGGTGAAATATTTTCTTAGATTGGTAGGGTTCTTGTCTCTTAGGTAATAGGATGCCTTCTTATCAATAATGCATCTGCATATTTTATTGGGATAAGATTCATCACAAGGCCTCAAATTCACCAACCAAACAGAAAGCCTTCTCTTGAGTTTTGTTTAAACTTTCCTTGTGTTGAATGTGGACCTTGATTCATTAGGGTTATTTTTTTAATTCTCAAACTCAAATAAAAGAAATCTAGGATTAGTCTTGTCACCATATTACAACCTAAATGCATTTTTAAAAGGTCTTTGAATCAATAGAATTATCAAAGATGTAGAGCCTATAACAATCTCTCTAGCATCCTCTTCTAGTGTATGAATAAACAATTTGACATACACATCCTCAAACTCTATCTCAAAATCTTCCATCCTATTATCAAAAAGTTTGAGAATTTGATCTCTTCACAATAATAAGAATTTACCTTGGAATTTTGACAACATATTTCGAAATTTGTGGGATAGCATTTGGCTAACCATCCATTCCTCTAAAATTTATAGGAACAAAGGTGTTAAAAAAAAATGGAGGTCTAGGTGGAGGATGAGCCATGTGATTTTGTGGTGGTGATCTTGGAGGAGAAACAAAATGATGATGAGTGAGAGGTCTTTGGGGAATGGAAATGAAAACTTCAAAAAAATGCTCTCTTTAGGGCTCTACTTCTTGATGATCTCAAGAAAATTTAGAAAATATGAGCTAGATTTAGGAGCAAGCCTTTCAAATGCACAAGAAGGTCCCTCACCACGATGAAGAATTCAAATCAGTTAATAGGATTGTTTGAATGAGATCCACTTGAATAAGAATCTGTCCTCAATAAAGTGTTCACTTTAGGTAGCCTTGCACTTATACTTGTTAGTGTAGGTTATTATTTATCCTTTTATTTATTAGGATAATTCTTACACTTGTGTTATCCCTACACTTGTTAGGTTAGCTTGCTTTAAGTGTACTTAGTTGTGTGGAGTTAGCTTACTAGTTGTGTTGAGTTAGCTTCTTAGTTATGTGGAGTTAGCTTACTAGTCTTTGGAGTTAACTTAACTACCCTAGTATAGTTAGTGGGAGTTCTTCACCATGATTTAGGTAGTAGTTGCAATAGGCCCTTTACCTCCTCCTATATGTACATCTTTCTTATTGAATAATTCAAGTCATTCTATTGTAATGTATTGAACATTATGGATTATGATGGATTTCATATATGGTATTTTAGCTCTTATGTTTTCAAATCTAATGTGGTGTACTATTATCATCTAAGATCACGGTTTGGAACAATGTTCTTATCATTCATTTCATGGTATCGTGAGCTTATATTGATGATGTAGACATCCATTTGTAAGTTTTTTAACTGCAAGCAAGGGTTTATTATTTTCATGTATTTGGAATTTGTGAGCAATTTTCTAGAATACATTTTTATGCAAAATGAAGTGCGCCATTGGATTTGGAAGGTGCATCAAAACCATAGAATCGTGTAAACTCGACCATGTTTTGAGACTTGTGTCAAATGTTGATGCAGATGATATAACCTAGGGTGCATTCTTTTATCCATGGATAAAAGATGTACCTTCTAGGATGCGGTCTTTTACCCTCTAGATATTTTAGTTTTGGATGAATCAATTTTATCCACTGGAGCCTTGCAGATTTGTCCCTCTAGGTGTGCATTCTTTTATCCATTGGATAAAAGCAAAATGTACCTTCAAAAGATGAGATTTTTTACCTAATTGGATATTTGGTTTTGATGTAGTTTTTATCCACTAGATGATAGATTTGTACCCCGGGTGCATTCCTCTTTTATCCATTAGATAAAAGTGTGTACCTTCCAAAAGATGCGATCTTTTACCCTCTAGATATTTCAGTTTTGGATGCGAGTCTTTTACCCACTTGACGAATGAATGAGATTTGTACCCTTTGGGTGCATTCTTTTATCCATGGAGAAAAGCGTGTAGCAGATTTAGGATGCAAGCCTTTTATCCTCTGGATATTTCACCCGATTTTGGGTGCAGGATTTTATCCTTTGTTTGAATGAAGCCCGTATAAGAATGTGGATGCACTCTTTTACCCTTTGGACATTTGGGTGTCACGTGTACCTTTTGAAAAGAAGATCAAATTATTAAAATATTATTTTAATAGGAAAACCTTCTAGAGCTCATAACTTTTGATCCGTAGCTTGGATTAAGGTGAGTTAGCATTTGTTTGAAATTGTGTATTTTTTGAGATCTACGTTGGTGAGTTTTATTCACATATTTCAATTGTAAAAAGTAGTTTTACTCATTGTAATATTTACATGCACTCAATTATAAAGTGCCAATTTGGGAGGGTGTTGTGATCACTTGTGGATGCATTTTGGTATTGAGCTCTTATGTTTTGTAAATCTAATTGAGACATCCTAAAATTTTGGGTATTGCATTCTTGTATCTATGGGTGTATACATTTATATCTCTCTTGTTTGTTGAGATATTTTGGATCTGTATTTTCGACATTTTTTTGGCATGTTGACAATCTCTCTTGTGGGGGAGCTATTCTAGTGGAGCCCAGTGTTAGTTTGTCAGTGTTTGAGTAGTTGATTTTGGAAACTCATATGAAATTATCTTTGGTATCACTCTACTGCACAGGTTCATTATCCATGGGAGGGTGTGGTGTTAATACTGCTTCTTCAGTTTCATGTCCTTGCCTTGTTACCTTGGCTTTTCTTGGATCGTGGCACTTCTATTTATTTAGATCTCGTGGTCCTTGCCTTGTTGACTTGGTTGTTCTTTATCCCTGCATATTTCAAATTATGTTTGATGTTTTTTTCACTTTTCAACATCACCCTCCAGGTGCATTCTTTTTATCCATGGATAAAAGCGTGTACCTTCTAGATGTCGATCTTTGTTTTTGAGTTATTTGATGGATTGGTGGATTTAGACCTGGGTATTCTTTTAGTGTGCACCACACTTCTTCAACATTGTACTGGAAGTTTTTGGATCCTTTGGGTGAAGCTTTTTCTAAGGATGTCTTCAGATAGGATCTTTTTGCTCTGGATATTTGTTTTGGGCGGGATTTGGGTATCCTTTGGTGTCCATTTTTCCCAATGTATCGTGTGGGCACTCTTTTACGGGCCTTTCTTTGGGACATTTGGGTGTCCATTATTTTCCACCCAGATCTAACATTAAAATATTATTTTATGGGTAAGTGCTTCTAGAGTTAACTTTTTTGACAAAAAGGGGTAGCATTAAGTGACGCTCATTTGTGTAAATAACAACATAATATCAACTTGTGGGATTATTAGCAATACATACACTCAAAATTACTAAAAAAATATATTAATATGAATCATAGCATCTGGAATCTAGTTTCTAAAATACTTGTGGATTTTTTTTAAAAATGGACAAGATTAGCTATATAAAACACTCAAAATTCAATGACTTGGTATTTTTAAAAAACGCCTATAAATTATAGTCCGTTTGCTGTTGAGATTTGGATGACCAAAAATTTATATATATTTTTCACCTTTGGTGAGAAGTTAGATGCCACTATCTATCTTGGGATGGATTTTATTTTGTATTTTTTGAGTAATATTTTGTTTTTATGATTTTTTCCGTGAAAGTGGTATGAAAACATAAAGAAAACAGAGTTTCATTTCCGTTTGCCCACCATAACTTGATCAAAAAATATTGAAATCAAATAATTTATTTTTTTGAACATGTATATAATTTCACCTTGTTGACTTGGGATGGTATAAGTTTTATCACATTCTGATAAGTGAAACAAAATTTGATGTTTTTTTCTTTTAAACACTAGACATAAACATTCACTTTGGAAAAAGTGTCTTAAAGACCTACTATTAGTAAAAATTATAAAATGATATTTATCCTATTCTATTCACTTTAAAATCAGTTTTTAAAAAGCTAACAGATCTCCCTACACAATGGTATGATTTTTATGACATATTGTTTACTTTTCAGCATAGTTCAAGTCCTTACGGAAGACTAAATTTGATGTTTTGTTGTTTTTAATGTAAAATTTAGGATTTGATGTCCCTTAATTTTCCCCCACTTGGTGCAGCTTACCTACGGGAGGGTGTTAGTGTAGGTTATTATTTATCCTTTTATTTATTAGGATAATTCTTACACTTGTGTTAGCCCTACACTTGTTGGGTTAGCTTGCTTAGGTGTACTAGTTGTGTGGAGTTAGCTTACTAGTTGTGTTGAGTTAGCTTCTTAGTTATGTGGAGTTAGCTTACTAGTCTTTTGGAGTTAACTTAACTACTAGTATTAGTTAGTGGGAGTTCTTCACCACTAATTTAGGTAGTATTTGCACTTCCCTCCTCCTATATGTACATCTTTCTTATTGAATAATTCAAGTCATTCTATTGTAATGTATTGAGCATTATGGATTATGATGGATTTCCATATATGGTATTTTAGCTCTTCTATTTTGCAAATCTAATGTGGTGTACTATTATCATCTGAGATCGTGGCTTGGAACAATATTCTTATCATTCCTTTCAAATTTCATTCCTCAATAACATGCTACTCACTTTCAAACTCAACAATAGGGATCTCCTTTCTTGCAATCAAGTCTCCAACAACCTTCCACACCTTTCTCCCCTCTAGCTATGAGTTTCTTGAATCTGTAAGAAACTTCTTAGCAGAGTCCTTAATGAAGAGAGCTCTTCTTCCTTCCATTTTTGTAGAGATTAGCAGCACAAAAATAAATGACAGAAAGGTAAGAAAATTGGTATTTTCAAGATCAAATCAGCATGGAGTCACCACTAAGGAATTTCACCTTAGTTTTGCAAGAATGCACTAAAATAATCTATCAAATGTTTTCTAGTACTAAAACCTTTGCAAGGATTTATAAATCATCCTTCTTCTTCTTAAATCAATCAATCACAATGCACCCAAAGTGTATAAACTGCTAGGAAATGGAAAAAGGACATACAAAACTTGAAACTCTTGTTTAAAACTTACAAATCTAAAGCATAGGATGATATTTTAACAATGTACCAGCTCAAATAATTGAATACACAAATGCTCAAACTCTTCAAACACTTTGAAAACAAAAAGAAATTCCAATAACTCCCGAAATGGCGCTGGAAGGTGTTGGTACAAAAATTTGTTCTCCTTTTTAGTCTCCGAGCAACATCGGATATATGACATGAAGCTTGAAGTCGGATAGATCATGATGTGTGTCATTTTGTAGCTGGGAAGGTGATCTAACGGCACTCAGATTTGTGGAGAGATGGATAGGACATTGACAGGATTTGATCGACCCTCACTATTTTAGGTTGTGCCTTTTCAAGCAAGGTAAGAGAACCTATATTGTAACCCACAAATGGTGGAGGAGATGAAGATATCCCTCAATTTATGCAAATAATATGAAAATTCCTTATGAAAATATGATCAATACTCCAAATATGACTTTCACAAGTTGTCACTCCTAGATCATGGAGATATTTTCAATGCAAGGCAAGGGTTACTGAAGACATTATATAATCTTGATTTACCTTGTGCATTTTTTTAGATGGGTTAGATCCTTTAGTTGACACACAATGCAATGCGGGGTTAGTATGGGTAGGATTAGTTTGTTTGAATAATTTTTTTAGTGGGATGTTGACAAGACAAACGGGATATATCATATCTTTGACAACCTCTATAATAATTGAACAACTATCAAATAAAATGCTTCAAATAATCAGGATATTCTATCAACCAAAAGAGGCATAAATGGAATCCCAAGTTGCACTCTTCACACAATATTTGAGAATTCACCACAAAATCTTGAATTAAAGAACTCAATTAAACACAAAAATCCTTGACCAAACCATGCCTAAGGTACCCCAAAGGCTTACAAGCAATCTCTCGCAATCAAGGAAGGTAAAGTGATTTTAAATTTCTTTATCTCTTTATCGGATGAAGGCTCTTCAACATGATATTACAAATGCCACTAAACTATCAACAAGAAATGGAGATTCGTGTGATTTTAAATAATTCAATGCAAGATTGCAATAAGAACAATGAAAACTATTTGTAGGCATTTAAAAATTATAACAAACACCATATTGCCAAGAAAAAAATAGATTAACTCAAAAGCTTGTTATATTCATCAGCAGGGGAGAGTTTCATGAACAATCTTAGAGTTGTGTGATGGCTATACACTTGTAACCAACTCACATACATGAAGATCCAACACAAGAAATTATTCTGTTCTTTTGTGGGGTTTTCAGAAAAATGAGCTTTCTCTTAGAATTTACAATCCCCCTTTCTCGAAAATGCGTTATATACCTTATGCCACATTGGAGCCTTCTTTCCCAAGAAAAGAATATGTCATGGGATCAAGTTTGTTACAAAACAATCCTCATGATTCAATGAAAATGACATCAAATAGAAAACATTCGAGGGTTGCGGTGTATGCGACAAAAAATTAAATCATTACAAATATTTGGATCATTATCCATCGTGAAGGCACGTTTTTCATCATTGAGGCATGTAAACACCTTTTACTCATCATTTTCACCCTTTTTACCTTTTCAAATTACCTCTACAACTTTTGATTTTGTCATTTCACGTGTTTGGATGGATTAGGGAAAACTTTATTTCAAAATCACCTCAAATAAAATAATTAAGCCATGAAATGATGCCAATGATCTGGAAGGCCAATATAACATAGAATCACTATAAATTTGATGAATTTTGATGTAAAAATCATGATTCCAAGCTTCTTGGAGCTCTCGTGGTGGTCAAAACAAATTGATGCACAAGAACCGTCGATCTTATCTATCTTTTAATCCTGGCCCTCCACGTGTAATATGCAAACTTAGAAATAAGCTTGAGTTACCTCTTTAATTTTTTGAATAAGGCCGGACACATGGTAAAAATGATTAGATTGGGCCCAATTTTCAAACATTTACTTTATGACCTTTTGAAAATTTGGAAAAAAATTTCATTTTGTCCCCGCCCCTCCACCTTTGAATTTTGGAGCTGACACGTGGCACATGGTGGGTCCCATTGGGATCGTGCTTCAATTCTGTGCATTTTTATCTTTTTGGAAAATTGGAAATTTTTCACTTTTTGCCCCACGGGCCCGCACCTCGATTTCTCCCTCACCACGTGTCTCCTTGTGATTCATCATAGGCCAACGCTTCAAATTTTGATTTTAAGCCTTCTTTGTAAAAGGGAAAAATTTGTCTCCCGCCTCCGCCTTGGCCGTCAACGTACCTTGTCCACTCATGGACACGTGTCGCTTCCTGATTTGTTGCGAGCTTCGGCCCAAAATTTTACTTTAAACCATTTGAAGTTAAAAACTCCAAAATCACCGGAACCTCCACTCGCCATTTTGACTTCTCTTGGACACATGTCCTCCTATGATTTTGACATGGGGCTGTAGTCCGAAATTTTACTTTAACCCTTTGAGTAGAAAGCGAGAGAAAATTTCATAAGTTTTTCTTTGCCACCCACATCCGCTCGACCAAAAATACTTCCACACGTCCTCCTCTCGGTTGTTTGTGAGGTTTTGGGAAAATTTTGACTTTAACATTTTGTAAAATAAGGTCTAAAAACATGAAGGGAATCCGAGCACTCGCCATCCCTCTACCAATCGAACATGCGACTTAGGCAATTTTGGAAAAATAGGGTCCCAGGGCCCGAAAATGCCCCATTTGTCAAAAAGGTGAAAAATGAAAAGTTATAACACTTCCCTACTTTTACTCAACCGATTAGAAGCCGACACATTACCAATACCTTTCGAGGATGAATTTGGTGTGCAAATGACGCTGTCAATTGATCAAAATGTAAAACATTCCAGGGATGCCCTAGAATTCAATTTTTCACCAAGGATGGCAGATTTTTTGATTTTGAATCAACTGAAGCATGATTTCCAAACATTTTCGACCTTGGGATAGGATTTTCAATTGCACACAAGTATGATTTGATCAATTTTGATTTTTCCACAATCTGGCAAAGGGAAAAATGACATACCCGAAAAAATGGAAAAACTACGGCATAGAAAAGGGAAAACTTGGATTATTCTTTCAAATTAGGAAAAAACTCAAGTTTAAAGCATTCTTAAAGCATTAGAGATGGGAAGAATTTCAAACCATAAATTCGAAGGGTATATTGTTTTTGAGTAGATATAGATTTGAAAATTTTAGGGCAACATGGTGCAAGCTCAAAAATGGCACCAACACCTATCACCAAATATATCCCTTTAGCTTGTTAACACCACTTCCAAGGGCCTCGCTCGATACCAATTATTATAATTTACTGAGTCCTTTGAGGAAAAAAAAAAATTTTCACTTCAAACAATGAATATTCATTCATGTACATACACTCTTATAAAAGAAGGTCAATACTATTTAACACCTATAGATATAGTTTTTCATGGAACACATACAAGAAATGAATATAAGATATGATTAAAAATTATTGATTCAAATCACAAGACTTGATTCTTGATAAATATCATCAGATTACAAGATATAATTAGTATTATGATTCAAACATACAAGTATAAATTTGTTCTCTTTCATCAACTACGTATCACAAGCACTCCATTATCTTCATACAACCACAACCATCTACATACTTGAAAAACTTTAGGATATTTTTGGCTATACCCAAGAGGTTTTTCTTTTTTAAAGCAAAGAGTTATTATATATAAGATAATGGGGGTGATTAGCAACACCTAAAAACTGAGCTTACATGAATAGGTATACCTCTTAGACATGAATTTTGACATTCCACTTATCATGAAATTCCAAATTTGTGTTCACATGGTACATGGTCCCATCAATTCAAATAATTATCTTTTATGCTTACAAACTCAGAGCTTCTAGAGAGCCTAGTGATATAGAAGGATGTATATGGTCAGTTTAAATATGATGATAGATTATGTTTTGTGAGTATATGATGATGTAGATATTTGTTTTGCACATGGATTCCTAGAATCATGGTTTATATTCCCTTGACGATGAGTAGGGTATGTTTGTATTTCCTTTTATTACTATGTTACTCCATGAAAGATATGGTTTCTATAAATGGTTTTCTTAGACATTTAAGTTGTTTATGTAGGGTTAGAATTGTAGAATGTAGTGTTTGGATTCTTTGAGTTAAGTAGGTGTTGTGGATTAATCATGCACTAGTTGTATGTAGAACTCATTTGGGTTGTTTTTACCCAAGATCTTGTTTGCTTATGCATATTCAAGTTTGACTTGTCTTTGGTCAGTTGTGTTGGTGGTTGCATGGATACATGGATAGATGGTTGGAGAACTTGGTTTTTTTATAGGTATGGATATGGTTATGATTGAAGTTTGGTATTTCAGTTTGAGTGAGAAATATTATAGGTGTGCTAGTCATGGTTGCTTGGTTGCATGTGAGGCTTGTTGTTGTGATTCAATGGGAGCTTGATGAAAGGATCTCTCATGTATCAAGGATCAATTCAAGCTTTTGCAAGTATATGGTAAGTCATTGTTTGTTATCCTCTTGGTTTTAGAAGATATTTTAATCTTCCAAATTTTGAGATAATTTTTGTATTAAAGAATATTTTGTCTTCATAGTATTTAGAGGATGGAACTATACAAGTACAAGTTCAACAATTTATATCCAAGTGGGAGATTATTGAGTTGTGGAGATAAATTAATTCACAAGTAGCATGTTTTAAAACTTTCATGTTTACACTGATGAATCGATGTTAGTAGGGTAACCAAAGTGTCGATCACCCAAGAGGAACCGACATCTGTCTAAGAACCGACACCAATCAACAAATAGGGAACTATAATCAGTCAGGGGGAGCGACACCGGTCACCTCTGCGTGAATGTTTTTATTTAAGTTGTGGGATTAGATCCAACCTTTCATTAAAAGGTGATATAAATCTTATAAATACATAGAAAATATGATTTAAGTTTGTATATGCTTATATAAGCATGAAAACTAGAGTTAGAGGAGGTAATTGAGTAATTCTTGGTTTAGAGGAAGAATAAGAAGAAAATGAAGAAAAATGTTACATGAAGACAAAGCTTTCATGGAGAAAAGCTAGATAGCAGGAAATAATAGGTACATTTGAATGGTGAGAAGAGGGTAATGTCTTCAACTGTATTTCATTTGATTTTCTTGTCTCATTGTAATGGATTGCATAGTATACAAAGCAAATATAGATTCTTCCCCTAGATCCACATGTTGTTGTGGGACCTTGTATTGCTAGATCAAATGCTATTGTGAGATCTTGTATTTCACATCCATGAGGTCATGTTGTATTGTTTATCTATAGGAATCTAGTA
Source organism: Taxus wallichiana var. yunnanensis (assembly GCA_018340775.1). Classification (NCBI taxonomy): domain Eukaryota; kingdom Viridiplantae; phylum Streptophyta; class Pinopsida; order Cupressales; family Taxaceae; genus Taxus; species Taxus wallichiana. Next base: position 897,245,682 of record CM031240.1, on the reverse strand, counting down.
TTGTAACTCTTGGTAGTATCCACATATTGTAGATAACGTTTTTCTTCATGTTTTCACAGTTTGACGTAGTGATGGAGGAGAGACTTACATTTGTAGATTTATTTGAGAGGTCTTGTTTCTAGATTCATTGAAGATCTTGGTAATAGTTCAGAGATGTAGTAGTTCGTAGTTATTTGAGATGTGTTGGTGGTTTGGAGAAACAATTTTACTACACTAATGTAGATACGTGTACATATATGGAGGAGGAGATAATCTTGGAGAGATGCACTATACTCTTTTATTGAAGATTTTTTTGTACTCTTCTTTATTATATATTGAGATTGGTAGACATATATATGTTGTATTGTTTATATAGGAATCTAGTATTGTAACTCTTGGTAGTATCCACATATAGATAACGCTTTTTCTTCATGTTTTCACACATGGACGCAGTGATGGAGGAGAGACTTACATTTGTAGATTTATTTGAGAGGTCTTGTTTCTAGAATGAAGATCTTGGTAATAGTTCGAGATGTAGTAGTTCGTAGTTATTTGAGATGTGTTGGTGGTTTGAAACAATTTTACTACACTTGTGATACGTGTACATAATGGAGGAGGAGATAATTCTTGGAGAGATGCACTATACTCTTTTATGAAGATTTTTTTGTACTCTTCTTTATATATATTGAGGAATATTTCTAATGAACCACCATAAATTTGCATGTAATTTGTTTTTATGAATTATTCTAGTTATATAAATTTTCTAATTCCAATGAATTAGTTTGTTATTGAATCATAATAGTAGTTTGCGTCTGAATTACCATCATACGGAGGGAAATGCTCACATTCCCAAATATGACAGATCTTGTGCCTCTTATTGTTGAATATGACACTTGTCTACCTTATTTTGGTTCAATCACAATGATAAGGTGATCATTAATGCATATATTTCCTCTTTAAGCTTATTTTAAACATTTTCAAGGAAGTTTTATCCCTAAGCAATAGTTTTGTGGAAATTATAACCTCTGTTTTTGCATTGCATCGAAAAATGTCTTCATACACATACAAGTTGTGAAATATTGTAATCAAATCAATTTTAAATAAAATTCTATTTTTCTTTCTTTGTTTTATGAACTTTTTCATTGAAATGGTGGATTTAAGTGTTTTTTTCACAAAATATACAAGTCATTGAGCATAACACATCATAATTGTCCATCAAAGGAAAATCTTCAATTCATAACCTGTTTAGGTTGATTGTAAATTAACTTTAACTTTCTTATTTGGTTGATTTAATATTTTTTTTACATGCCACTGGTATTTTTCCTTGTAGGCACATGGACATGACCCTTGTAATTAATACATCAATGGATTCGGTGGACATACCTAGTATTTATTTTAGTTTAGCTAACATTGAATATGAAAAAATGAGCATAATTAAAATATTTTAAATTTTGATGGGCTTTCCAATATATTGGTTCTAACACTATCATGGAAGGTTAGAAGCCTGAGCACGTTTCTATGACAGAGACATTTTGTGTACTATTGATGGTGTGAAAGTTAATTTTTTTATTTTTCTTTTTTTATTCTTACTTTTGCCTTCGATTAAGAAATTACTTGAATTTTTCACAATAATTCTACTTGTGAAAACCTTTGTATCTTTCAAGACTTAAATTTATATTGTAATTGAAGGTTTATTATTTTTTTCTAGGAATGGCTCTATAGTCTTCAACACTTTCAATCACTTTTATTTTTGTGAGTATATATATTGTCTTTTAAGACTATACATTTCATTTCATGTTATATATTGAAGTTTTAATAATTAAGGAGTTTATTAGAATAGAAATTCACATGACCATATATGTTTTATTATTATTTAAGTATTTTAAATTAAAATTTAGTAATTACTATAACTATATTAATAGACATTTCCAAATAGGATTGAAACTTTTTGTGAACCATATCAAAGAAAAATAGTTGTAACCTTTTTGTCATTTTTAATTTTCCAATTAGATTACATATTATAATCTGTATCTCATGAAAATTTTTGTTCACTCTAATCTCAAACATCTCCATTTATTTGATTTGTTTATTGTTCTCTACATTCTTTTTTTTCCATAAACATGATTTTTAAAGGAATTTGAAGATTATGGATTTCTTAACTCGTGATGTTACTTTATTTTATCTATATTATCATGTAAAATGTGTGTGATTGAGGGTGATAATTATTTTCATTTTTGATACATACATGCTTATCCAAAGAATGTGAAGATTATGAATGTAGAATTTGTATTGCTATGTCATTTAATTTATATGCTCAAGTCAACAATGTGTAATTGAGGTGAAACTTATTGTCATTTTTCCATATATATAATTTTCAAAAGAATTTGAAAATTTTGTATGTATAAATCATATTGTTGCTTCATTTTTATCTATATTCTCGATATCGTGTTTGTGGGTGAGGGTAAAAACTATGAATCACAATTATAAAATGCTTTTTCAATAACAATGTTAGTATCGATATCCTTTTGTAAATAAATAACTTAGGCATTGTGAAGATCTCTAATTAATAATCATATCTTGACTATATGGCTTTTACACTACTAAAAATCTCTTTCGTAGCCTAATATTGCCTTGGAATGCTTGCTTACCTTATTCAATTGTAATAATTATATCCCTGCCAAGAGGAAAACATTTGTTAAAACCATTACACTTTTATAAGAAAAGGGTTTTAATATCCATTTATATTTTATTTTCATATTCGATAAAGCGATTCATTAATGAATCAAGTTTGAAAAATCAAGTGAGCTAAAAAGAAGGTGTTCTTCCCAAATATTTAAATTTGTGAAATTGTGGAATAATTAAGATTCCCAATAACATTAAAAAAACGATAATGATAAAACATAGAGGATTTATTATCTTCTGTGTGTATATATATGTATGTGTATATGTATGTGTATATATATATGTGTGTGTGTAACTTGACTAAAGACATACATAGAAATAGTCAATGGAAACTACTTCTATAATTATGTTTCTCCTCTATCTTTTGATAGAGGCTTCCCACATTTTTAAGTAGTTATAAATATGTCTACAATGACAAACATGACCAAAAGCAATAAATTATGACACTAAAATTTCTTGAGTAACTAGACTCCCCCTTGGATGATGATTTCTTCATTACTAGTTCATGTTTACAGGAGATGAAATTCAAAGCCTTCTTATCGAATTGATGAAATTCAAAAACATACTCCCCCTTTAATGACACACCTCTTCTTTCCTTTCATTAATGTTTCTCAATCTTGTCCTAGCATTGAATTCATGATGTGAAGATAACTACATCATTTAGCCTCTTTCAGTCTATTTTACCTTCTTTGCATCAGTCACCTTGAATGCATGCTATAATTTTGTTAGCAACACAACCTTAAATACTTTGTGAATGCAAATATTAAAACACTTGATCAACCAACTATGAAGCCTTTTAAACCTTATAATACACCATGATGTTTTTTCATATTCATGCCTTGGATCATCATATCAAACCTTGTTTGCTTGTGGAAGAGGTTAATAAAATACTTTATTGACTTATTTCACCTTTAACCACCTGATTTGACTTTTATATCACCATATATATCTCATGTTCCACCTCATGGTGCTATATCCATTCTTTTTCTCCATTTTTTAAAGTGTATTTACATGTTTGCTTGATTTACACCATGTACTTGTATCGAGGCCATGACCTAAAATGACTTGACTTGACCCATTTATTACATGAATAAATCATTTGGACATGTTACTGAAACTCATTGACACATCTCACTCACCTCATGGACCTTTTTTGACCTTCATACCACCTTTGAGAGACTAAAAATCACACATATGAACCTGTGGAGACTCTAGATCACTTAACCAACATGCCTAGATAACCTAGTGAACAAACCTAGATCACCTATCACAATGTGACATCAATGGAATTAACATAATTGAGAACCCAAGAAACACACACTTCTAACAAATTCCTCCTTTGTCATTGATGGAAACCTACCTGAGACATTGATGGTAACAATGACTATTCACACACTTGGATGACCTTGTTTACTTGTTTCTTGACACACTTCTCCCCTTTGACATCTATGATAGATAAATAAAATGATTTGACATAATTTATAATGATAATCATGACCAAAAGTAAAATAGTATGACAAGTAAACTATCTTGAGTAAACCAACTCCCCCTTAGATGATGATTTCTTCATTATTGGTTCACGTCTACAGGAGATGAAATTCAAAGCCTTGTTATAGATTTGATGAAAGTCACAAAAATAATCCCCCCGAGATGACACACCTCTTCTTTCCTTTCATTAATGTGTCTCAATATTTTCCTAGCCTTGAATTCATGATGTGAAGATAATTAAGTCATTTAGCCTCTTTCATTTTATTTTACCTTCATTGCATCAGTCACCTTGATTGCATGCCATACTTTTGTTAGCAACACAACCTCAGAAAATTTGTGAATACACATATTATTGATCCCTTTGATTACTTATTCACAATCTTCAAAAGCATTTTCTATAGATTTCATGAGACCCATATTACTTGAGTATACTTGAACACTAGACCAATCCCTTTGAAAATTACATAGAAATATATTCCCTTTGTAGTTTTCATAGTCACTTGAGACATGATTATATATAAGAGATAAACCTAAAAACATTTATGGTTTATCAATCACACTATGCATTTACACTAACTTTATACTTTTACACCATTTATACTGACATCTTTTCTCCATGTAGCTCATTACGGATGCACAAATTCATTCTCCTTTGACACTAATATTATCAAGTCCTTGATCTATAATGTGTAGACTCTAAGAAACTTGAATCTCATTACAAATACAGATCATTAACACTTTAAGAGCATCGAAACCTAGTCAAAACACATGAATACACTATGGAGACAACATTATACTATTAGGAAGCCTTGAAAGTATTTTAGACCTATAGAAATTCATTTTAGGTCCTTATAACTCTTTTACAGTACCTTTACTCCTTATACCACCCACAAATTCATTGTAGATGCAATTGATACTTGAATATTCATGAGAAATGTTTTGATGATCACTGATATACCATATGAGCCTTCACAAAATTTATCACGCCTCTGTAGTTACTAAATAATGTTATCATCATTTTTTAACCCTTGTTCATTCATATGAATTCCATGTGTATGGATTCAATGGTTTTAGAGCACGAAACCTTGATAAAAACACATTTAATTCAAGTACCTATCTTGAAATTTTCACAACACTAGAAGATGAATGAATGCTTCTTTAGGTCTTAAATGCCAATAGAGACTTTGAGTATTCTAATCCTTGACACTTGGTTTCCTTGGATCATCAAGTAACAAAATTGACAAACAAGTGTCTAAACTAAACCATTCGTAACCCCTGTAGATTTATTTACACTCATAGTTGATCAATTCAAATTGCATAGTAGAATAATTACACATTATACTTACTTGTACACTTTTCATAGTTCTTACGAGACCTTAAAAATCTACCTTAAACCCTATATATTGTGTTTTGAACTTCATTTTAGATTGAGGGCTTAGTGTAATATTTCAATATACTTAAAATATGCATCGGGATCCTTTGAAACACGAAGCTTACCTTGAATGTCACTATCAAGAGCATATTGATACTTTTCCAAGATTGAACCACTCATTATGTCACATAATATTATCAATTTTTCCTTCAGGATCTCAAATCACTCTTCACATCCTTGTCATGACATGTGGGAAGTAATATTCTCTTCTCTCGATGTGATATTGAACTTTTTTAACTTTATCCTCCTATAGATCAACATATTTGTCCTCCTCATGACCTTCATAATCCTTCTAAAAGATCAATTAATACTCAAACATCTTGAAAATTATATGCCATATTTCATTCCACATTCCTACAACATGAGGTTTTTCACCTTATTTCAATTTTTATCTCTTTAAAAAAATAATCCACTTAATAGTCAATCCACATCATCAAAGAAACATTAAACCTAACCCCTTGACTTTAAACATTTTGTATTTTTTTCGCTTTGTCTTCCGACAAGTAGTTGCCTCCTAAATTTGAAGCCATTTGCTCTTGTAACTATTCTTGAACTTACAACAGTCAATAAATATTCAACTACTTCTTATTTACATTCCAAGGGACAAATTCTTACTAAAATACAAGAAGGATAACGTTCATATTCCTCAACATGATTAGGAGAATATATCAGTTCATATTGATAAGAAAATTTGGCTATCGAGAACATCTTGTAAAGAATCCTTCTTTTATACTCCATGAAAAATCTTCTAACCTTTTTCAACGAAGGAATAATTATCTCATTGATATTTGTCCAAAAAAATCACATTTAGGATTGGTGAGTGGGAGAAATAATAAAAAAACGTTCTTAAAATCCTAAGGACATGGTTTGTGACATAAACATACACGAGGAAATAGAAAACTTGATTTCTTATTTTAAGTTGAATGAAATCAAAAAAGTTAAAAATGAAAGATCTTTGAGAGACCAAATTTACTTGCTCCAAATGATTTTCACCTTGGATTTATCTCCATTTTCTGCAGAATTCATAAAAATAGTTGTAGTGATGAACAATAATTGCATAAGAAGTAATTTGAACAATAACACTTGAAGAAAAAAATTAGCCACTATTTAAGTTGATTAGGAGCATTGAATCTTAAATCGGAATGATTTTTGATACTCTTATTATTTAGAGAAACACTTCACCATTGAGTTCAATGTGGCACTTTGTTAGATATGAATAAAGAACATGAGGTTTGCTATTGAGGACAATTATATCAAAAAAAAAAAAATTAGACTTGAACAAATTTTTGAATACTTTAAAGATGAAGTATATGATTTTATGAAGAACTCTCCATGTAAATTTCTTGAAATTCAATTTGGACAATATTTGCATTTGATATCTTTACCAAGGACAATTTATAGTACCAACTCCAAATTTCATGAAAGATGTTGTTTAGTCAATGTTATATTCTTTGGGGTATACCAATTTTTACAATGTTCATTGATTTGATGAAGTACATTTAAAATTTTCACTCTTGAAGGTTGTCTCGGACTTGACAAATGTCGATATAATCTTGAACTAGGAATTACTCTCAAGGATGCATGAGACACTCCTTTGCAACACTTAGATTGTAAAGATGCATTCATAAGGATTTAACAACCATTAAGGAAGATATAGATCATATATCAAGTTCTACCATGATTTATAGATTGGATAAACTTGAATATTTCTTTTGAAGAGAAAACAACTGATAAAAACTATGGAGTATATCATTTGAGAAGAGAAGACATTTGAAGCATTGACTAGAGTTGGTGACTTGGACATAAATATATGACTTAAGAAGCATGCAAAAATATCTAGACACCTTCAATGAATACTTCCAAGGTTCAAATTATACATTTGAGATCAAGATTTACTTTTTTCTTCTTTCGATTCAAACACGATCTGAAGAAACAAAATCTCCTTCGCCAAAATGATTATAACATTTAAACCACACCTCCTTTTGAGGAAATAATTTTTGCACATGATTTCTATTAAATTTTAAACCAAAATTCCTTATATTATTTATGCAATAAAGAATGTATAATTTTGTTTTGAATGCTAAGAAGCCAAACAACTCAAAATGAGTTTTTCAAAAAGCTTGTTTTACAAAAATCAAATAAATTAAACGAATGACCTAAATTTGACCTGAAATTTTGCATGAGGTATAAAAACACATTCCTATACATATCCCAAATTTTTTTGACAATAATACGTCTACAATTTTCTATCGCATCTAATTTCCATGTTATAACACCTGCTTATTCTCAACACTATTTATGAAAAACATACAAAAGCGACTCCTAGGGATGAGATGAGTCTAGTATTTACTCACACATGCTGTAGATACTCTTATAATAAATATTTCATGCTCTAAGATACAAAACCCTCACTCTAATGCTTCTTTTACATCTAAATACCATGAGCGAGCTTGATAAGAGACCTAACAAGGTCTCAAAGCCTCAAATCCTTGATCTTGATTGTCTCGTCTTTTCTGATTTATCATTTATGGATTTAATCAAATTCTGGAGTCCTTTTTAGATCTTTGACTAGATTCATCCTTCATTTTGTATGATGGACCTTGTGGATTAGGTCTTTGAATTTCCTTCTTCAGCTAACCTACACCAGAGAACCCTTGATGTTCCCATACCTTTTGGCACTTAAAACATTCAACTTGCCTTAATTTTAACAAAAAACCTCTATGTCAAAATTCATTACATTAATAGTAATATCCATTGAATAGTAACAATAATAATTTGATGGCTCATTCTTGTAGTTCTTTTCTAGGTGTTCTCTTTTATGACAATGATAACATTCAACTTCGTATCTTTAATTAAATTTTTCTCTTCTTTATGTCCTTGTTCTTTAGTTTCTTCTTTAGAACCATCATTATTTTCCACATTAGGATTACATGCATTATCCATGTGACCATGAGCATGAAACTTGTAGCAATTACCATGAAAAACACCATGCTTATATGTATTTGGCTTCCTAAATAAATATATTTTATAAAATGAATGGCTTTTAATAATTCCATTTCTTGACTGAAATTTTCTATTTGAACCTTCACATGATTCACCTCCCATACTACATGAGTTTTTAATGAATCCTAGACCTGTTCTATCACCATATACCCTTTTTTTCCTAACATTCTATCAAATTTTTCTGATCTCTCTTGAAAATATTATATCTTACTTTTCATGATGCTTAACTCCTTAGGTTAATCTTTCTATTTCTTTAGTTCTTCTTATGTCTCCTTAAATTGTTTCGATAGGAATTTGACTATTTCTTCTCTTTTAGGTTCATGTTTGAGCCATTCTTCTCTATTGATTCTTAGCTCAACATGGGCTTGTTCAGCTTGAACTTTCATGAATTTGATAATTTCATCTTTATTTTTGATATCTTTTTTATCACATCACCTTGCATGCATACCATGTTCCTTATCATGAAGGTATTGATCTTAATTGTATTCAAATTTAGAGGTGTCATTCTGTCACCCAATATCTCCCTTTAGCTTGTTAAGACCACTTCCAAGGGCGTACTACTATGATACCAATTATTATAATTTATAGGGAGTGAGGGTGGGTGAATCATTCCTTTGAGAAAATGTTTTCTTTTTCACTTCAAATAATGAATATTCATTCATGTAGATACACTTTTATAGAATATATGTAAGAATGTTTAAACATCTATAGATATAGTTTTTCATGGAAAACATACAATAAATTAGTACAATAGATGATTAAAAATTCTTCAATCAAAACACAAGACTTGATTCTTGATAAATATCATCAGATAACAAGATACAATAAGGATTATCATTCAAACATATAGCTATAAATTTATTCTCTTTCATCAACCACCTATCATAAGCACTTCATCATCTTCATACAACCACAACCCGCTATAGACTTGAAAATTTTAAGGGATTTTGGGAAATGCCCAAGAGGATTTTATTTCCAGCAAGGAGTTTTCAACATAAGATAATGGGGGTTAGTAACAACACTTCAAAACTGAGCTTACATGAATTTTGACCTTCCACTTACCATGACTCTTAAACTCACTCATACTCTTGTGTTTTATCTCTTCAAAATTATTCAAAATTATTACAACTTTGGGTTCACATGGTACATGATCCCATAAATTCAAATAATGGATTTTGTTCTTAAAAACTTGGAGCTTCTAGAGAGCCTAGTGGTATAAATGGATGTATATGGTCAGTTTATATCTGATGATAGATTATGTTTTGTGAGTATATGATGATGTAGATATTTGTTTTGCACATGGATGCCTAGAAGCATGGTTTACATTCCCTTGACCATGACTAGGGATGTTTTTATTTCTGTTATTATTATGTTACTCTATGAAAGATATGGTTTCTACAAGATGGTTTTCTTGGACATGTAAGTTTTTGTGTATAGTTAGAATTGTAGAATGTAGTGTTTGGATTCCTTGAGTTAAGTAGGTGTTGTGGATTAATCATGCAATAGTTGCATGTAGAACTCATTTGGGATATTTTTACCCAAGATCTTGTTTGCTTATGCATATTCACGTTCGAATTGTCTTTGGTCGGTTGCATTAGTGGTTGCGTGGAGACATGGATAGATGGTTGGAGAACTTGCGTTTTTTTAGGTATGCCTATGTTTGTGATTGAAGCTCAGTATTTTAGTTTGAGTGGGAAATATTGCAGGTGTGTTAGTCATGGTGACTTGGTTTCATGAGAGGCTTGGTGTTATAATTCGAGGGATCTAGATGAAAGGATAGCTCATGTATCACAGATCGGTTGAAGCTTAATGCAAGTATATGGTAAGTCATTTTTTTATCCTCTTGGTTTTAGAAGATCATTTAATCTTCTAAATTTTTAGATAATTTTGAAGTAAAGAATAGTTGGTTTAAGTAGTATGTAGAGGATGGAACTATACAAGTACAAGTTCAGCAATTTATCTCCAAGTGGGAGATTGTTGAGTTGTGGAGATAAATTGATTCACAAGTAGCATGTTCTATAACTTGCAAGTTTACACAATAACCGACACTAGTTGGGCAACTAGTTTCAATCACCCGAGATGAACCAAAATTGGTCTAGGAACCAACACCAATCAACAAATAGGGAAGCTGGAATCGTTCAGGGAACCAACAACGATCACTTGTGTGTGAATGTTTTTATTTAATTCACGGGATTACATCCAACCTTTGATTAAAAGGTGATATAAAGGTTGTAAATGCATAGCTAAGATTCTCTAAGTTTGTATATGCTTATATAAGCATGAAAACTAGGGTTAGAAGAGGTAATTGAGTAATCCTTGGTTAAGAGGATGAAGAAGAAGAAAAAGAAGAAAAATGTTACATCAAGACAAAGATTTCATGGAGAAAATCTAGATAGAAGGAAATAACGGGTAAATCTAAATTGTGAGTGTTGGTATCCAAATTGATTCTCCCTTGGAAGCCAAGCAGCATCACAGATTCAACAAGATACTCAGAGATAGATGAATCATAAGTCGTTTTGTAGCCGGGGAAGGGATTCAACTAGCTCTTTGTCACTTGGGCGCTAGAGAAATGGATAGCACCATATAAAAGGATTTGATCTATCCTCACTACTTTAAGTCATGCCTTTTAACCAGGGTGAGGGGACCCATTCGAAACCTCTTTTGGTGATGGAGAATGAAGATATTCTTCTTTACACAAATTTGAAAGGGAACCTTGAGAAAATATGATCAACTGCACCATAATTTAACTCTCACAAGTTGTCACTTCTAAAGAATGGTAATATTTTTAAAAAGGTTAAGGTTACTAAAGACATTATGGAATCTTGATTGCTTCTACGTATTGGTGATAGAATTTATTCATTTGTGGACATATAAGGTAAATAGGGGTAGTTCAAACAGGATTTTTTTTTTTTTGAGTAATATTTTGTGGGAGATTAAGCTTGATAAACTTGATTTTGACATCTCTTTAAGAACCTTGACAACAATTGGAAAACTAAATGATAGAATGCTTCAGAATAGCTAAAATATTCCTTCAACCAGAAGGTGTGCATCAATGGAGGCCCATATTTTCATGGTTTCACACAATCTCCGAGAATTTAACACAAAGGCTCGAGATAAAGACTCAATTAAACATTAAAGACCCCTGGTTCCTCATGCCTAAGATACACTCAAAGGATTACAAACAATATTTATCAACAAAATGATAGTAAAGTGATTTTAAATTATTTATCTCATTACATGATGAAGGCTCTTCTCGTAATGAAATTACAAATGCCACTAAACTATCATAGGGATGAGATCCTGTGTGATTCGGAGGGATTTTAACACAAGATTGCAATAGGAAAAAGAAAAACTACTTGTAGACATTTTGAAATAAAGTAGACAAAATTTTTCCCAAGATTAACATAGATTAATTTGAAGTTGATTAGATTCATGAGTAGGAGAAATTTTATTTGAATAGTCTAAGAGCTTGTCAATGGCTGTAAACTTGCAACCAACTTTACATGATCAAAAATAAAACATACGAGATTAAATGGTTTCTTAGATGGTCTCTTAGGAAGATGGGCTTTCTCAAATTTTCTAATAAGAATTCAACCCCGACATTTGTAAGAATAAAGCATGATTTTAATAGAACTCATTTACATCCAATACTTCCTCCCAAGAAAAGAATATTTGATGAACCTTTCTATGTTGCATATTTGATCATGATTTTCGAAAATGACGTTTAACAAATTTGTAACAAAAATTTGTCGCTTTTTCAAAAACGTGAATCATTGCAAAGATTTCCATCATTTTTTATCTTGGGCACCTAGTCATCCCCTTTGTGCAACATGTTTTTATCCTTTATGTGTGAAACCTCCATCATTTCATCATTTTCCCATTCTTTCCTCTAAAACTCCACTTTGCATCCATCTTCTCTAGTAATTCACATTTTTATAGGTTCTGAGAAATTCCAACTTCAAAATATCAACCTTCGCATCACAAATTAAGCTCTAAATCCATTCAATTACACTTTGCGAACAAAACGACAAGAAATTTCATCAAAAATGATGAAAAAAATGTGTATTCACATCTCCAAGAGCCTTAGAGAAAAATGGTGGAAAAATCAGATGCGAGTGCACAACAACCGTTGATTGTTCCCTTTAAAGTTTAGATTAGAGCCATCAAAATGGAAAATTCCACTTCAAAGCAAGCCTTGGGTTTCCTTTTGTATTTTATAACTTTTGGAGAAAATGTGCAATTTTCACATTTTACTCGCCCTTTGAATTTTTAGTGAAGACTCCACATGTTTCCCTAGTGTAAATGAAAAACTAAAGTATAGGGGTAGGTCTCAAACAGCATGGGCCCTCCATGTTTTCCAGGACCTTATAAAGTTGCTTGAATAGTTTAAGTATAGAGAGGAGCTAGTGGAGGCCTCCACGTGTCTCCTTGGTGAAACTGCTAAGGTAAGAATCAGAGGTGGATCCTCAAATGAGCATCATCCCTACATGTGTCCATGGTCAAACAAAGGCACCGATTTGCATGAAAAAAATGTCTTAGTCTAGGTAGGGCCAGTGGAAACCTTCACATGTCTCCTTGGCACAACTCCAAAGGTCAAACCAAGAGGTGAATTTTCAGATGAGTGCAGGCCCTCCACATGGACAAGACTTGAGTTGAAACGGGCCTTAGAGCTTCAAAATATCCCACCAGAGTTGCATCTAATCGGGAATGAACATGTATCTGCAGATGTTAGAGATAAATTTTGATAGGGAAAACATGCCCGTCAAACAATAAGATGTAAAGGAACTTCACCATTTACACCGGAAAATGAATCTTTCTTTAAGGATAGATAATTGTGAAATAATAAAAGGCCCAAATGTGATTCATGAACATGGAGAAGGATATTCAACAACATACAAATGAAGAAAACCCTTCACGTATCCATTCAGGGAAATAGAAAATAAGACAGAGAAGCTATGATTGAAGAATTTTTAGTGCAAATGAGGCAAGATAAAATTGAGCACCAACGGTGAGAAGAGGGTAATGTCTTGTACTGTATTTCCTTTTGATTTTCTTGTCTCATTGTAATGGATTTCATAGTATGAAAAGAAAATATAGATTCTTCCCCTAGATCCTCATGTTGTTGTCGGATCTTGTATTGTTATATTAGATGTTGTTGTGAGAGCTTGTATTATAGATCCATGAGATCATGTTGTATTATTGATCTATAGGAATCTAGTATTGTAAATCTTGGTCGTATCCACATATTGTAGACAAGGTTTTCTTCATGTTTTTATAGTTCAATGCAGTGATGGAGGAGATACTTACTTCTTGGTGCATAGTAATGGCTGCACATTCGTGGATCCATTTGAGAGGTCTTGTTTCTAGATTCTTTGAAGATCTTGATTATAATTTAGATATGTAGTAGTTCATAGTTATGTGAGATGTGTTGTTGGATTGGAGAAGCTTGAGTTATAGTTCACTAGTGTATATCCATGTACAAATATGGAGGATGAGATACTCTTAGAAAGATGCATTGTACTCTTGTATAGAAGAGTTTTTATACTCTTGTTTATTATATATTGAGATATCTATCTTTGGAAAACATATCCCACATTGGGTGAACCACAGTAAATGTCTTGTTATGCATGTGTAATTTATTTTGATATGAATTATTGTAGTTGATAATTCTATTGCTATATATTTTGGCGAATTTTCTAATTCCATATTTACATGATTTAGTTTGTTATTCAATCATAGCACTAGTCTACAATATGAATTACTTGCATGCTAGAGGGAAATGGTCGCATTCCCAAATACCACAATCTTGTGCCTCTTATTGATGAATATGACACTTGTCTAACTTCTTTCGGTTGGTAAAAATTATAAGGTGATCATGGAAATATATATTTCCTCCTTAATATTATTTTCATCATTTTCAAGGAATTTTTATCCCGAGAAATAGTTTTGTCTCCCTTATAACCTTTGAGTTTTGCATTGCATCATAAAAATGTCCTCATATAGACACAAGTTGTGAAATATTGTAATCAAAGCAATTTTAAATAAAATTTTGTTTTTCTTTCTTTGTTGTCTGAAATTTTTCATTGAAATGGCAGATTTAAGCATTTTGTTTAACAAAATATATAATTCATTGAGCATAACACATCACAATTTTCCATCACGAAAAATCTACAATTCATAATTTGTGTAGGTTCATGGTAAATTGACTTTAACTTTCTTATTTATTTGATTTAATAGATTTTTACATGCCACCGGTATTTTTCCTTGTAGGGACATGGAAATGACCCTTCAATTAATATGTAAATGGAGTTGGTGGACATCCATAGTATTAATTTTAGGTTAGCTAACATTGAATATGAAAAAATGAGCATAATTAAAATATTTTAAATTTTGATGGGCATTCCAATATATTGGTTCTAACACTATCGTGGAATGTTAGAAGCCTTAGCACATTTATATGAAATAGACATTTTGTGTACTAACGATGGTGTGAAAATTAATCTTTTGCTTTTTCTTTTTTTCCTTTTTTGGCCTCCGATTCAAAAATTACTGAATTTTTCAAAATAATTCTAATTGCGAAAACCTTTGTATTTTCAAGACTTAAATTTATATTATAATGGAAAGTTTATTATTTATTTTCTAGGAATGGATCTATAGTCTTCAATGCTTTCAAACAATTTTATTTTTGTGAGTTATATATATTGTCTTTTAAGACTATACATTTCATTTCATGTTATATATTGAAGTTTTAATAATTAAGGATTTTATTAGAATAGAAATTCCATATATGTTTTATTATTAATCAGTTATTTTATATTAAAATTTAATAATTATTATAACTATATTAATAAACATTTCCACACTAGATTGAAATTTCTTGTGGACCATATCAAAGAAGAATAGCTTTAACCTTTTTTTTTCCTTTTTAAATTTTTCAATTGGATTCCTTATTATAACATGTATCTCATGAAAATTTGTGTTCACTCTAATTTCAAACATCTCCATTTATTTGATTTGTTTATGGTTGTCGTCGCGTTTTTTTCCATATACATGACCTGTATCAAAGGAATTTGAAGATTATGGATTTCTAACTCGTGATGTTACTTTATTTTATCTATATTATCATATAAAATTTGTGTGATTGAGGGTGATAATTATTTTCAATTTTGATACATACATGCTTATCCAAAGAATGTGAAGATTATGAATGTCTAATTCATATTGCTACACCATTTAATTTATATGCTCAAGTCAACATTGTGTAATTGAGGGTGAAAATTATTGTCACTTTTTCCATATACATAATTTTCAAAGGAATTTGGAAATTTTGTATGTATAAATCATATTGTTACTTCATTTTATCTATATTATGATAGTGTTTGTGTGATTGAGGGTAAAAACTATAAATCAAAATTATAAAATGCTTTTTCAATAACAATGTTAGTGTCGATATCCTTTTGTAAATAAATATATTAAAAAGGCATTGTTAAGCTTTCTAATACATAATCATATCTTGACTAAATGGCTTTTACAGTACTAAAAATTCTCTTTTGTAGCCTAATATTACATTGGAATGCCCGCTTCCCTTATTCAATTGTAATAATTATATCCTTTCCAAGAAGAAATTTTTTTGTTAAAAGCATTAAAATTTTATATGAGAAGGTTTTTAATATACATTTATATTTTATTTTCATATATGAGAAAGGGATTCATTAACGAATCAAGTTTGAAAAATTGAGTGAGCTAAAATATAAAGTGTTCTTCCCAACTATTTAAATTTGTGAAATTGTGGCATAAGGATGATTCCCAATAGTATTAAAACAATGATAATGATAAAAAAATAGAGGTATTTCTTCTCTTCTACACACACACACACGCACGCACGCACGCTGCACACACGCACGCACACGCTTTGCACGTGTGTGTATGTATACATATGTATATATGTATATGTATATGTATATGTATATAATATATACATACATACATGCATGCATACATACATACAAATATAAATATACATATATATATATATATATATATATATAGACACACACACATATACATATATATATACATAGACATATATATAGACATATACATATACATATACATATATATGTATGTATGTATGTATGTATGTACACACACACACACACACATAACTTGACTCAAGACATACATAAAAGTAGTCAATGGAAACTATTTGTATAATTATTTTTGTCCTCTAATTTTTGTGAGGCTTCACATTGTTAAGCAGTTATAAATATGAGTACCTTGTGTATTTTCATTTTCCTTGTTATGTTTTATCATTTTGATTGTTGTTATTTGTGGCATCTATGTAGATGGAGTCTTATTCTCAATGCATTTTTATACATGGTACTTGTTTAAAGGGAGGATTTGAACCAAACTCCCCAAACTTATGTGTAGCTGCACTAATAACTCTAGGATTCTTAAGAAACAAAGCATGCTTTTCATCTTGGTCACATGGACAAGGATTTGGGAGTGTGGTTTATGTTTATTGGCCATGTTTGTAGAAAAATTATTGTCAGTATGTGGTGTGTCTACTTCATTTTGTTCCACTTCATAATGGTTCACTAAAACATTGTTTAGCGCAAACCTCAAATTTTTCTCTTTTGTTCGTGTATGACCTTTAATACGTTTATAAAACAATATTTATGTTTTATGTAAGTTCTTTAGGAAGTGAATTTGTATTTAACCTCCTTCCTTCTACTTTTTCATGCATTAGAGCTCTTGTAGTGAGCATTCTAAGTTTGGTGGATTTTTAATGTTCGTTAAACTTGTTGGTGTCCGCATCTTAATATATTCTCTTCTCGCTTCTACTATATTCTTCCAAAATGTACAACAAAGTAAAATATCACCTTCAGAGCACTCTCCCTTCCTCCTTTTCATATATTTCTATTTCAGGACTTGTGTTGGAGTATATATGAATCTCTATAAATCTTTCAAATATGTAAACACTAGGGGAAATGATTTGGGGCCTTCTCCTTATTAAAATTCATCTCAACGTAGGGTAGGATTTTACTTGTTAAACACAATTTAATATTTTTCTTTTTAAAAGTCGCACATGTCCATTGTGGGCATGGTCTACATAATATCATGTATTTCTACTTGAAAACAATTATCTTGCAAGTGGGTTATAACAAATGACAATGCATCAACAATTGAGGAAGGATAATAATGCAATGCGTTGAAGTTTGAACGTGCTTACGTTGTCCATGTGTTGCAATTATTCTTAATAAATTGTATTCTTATGATATGACATATTTCTTACTTTCTTTGTGTTTACACATTTGTTTACTATATTATTTCAATGCTCATATTATTAAAACACAAAAAATGTAATTACACATATTTCATAAGAGTTTTAAAGCTATTAATATTAATATTAGTTTTATTTTTATTGTTTCGACTCATGTTTTTATGTTTACATGTTAATGTATTCACTTGTGAATTATGTGTTTACACGACCTTCAAGAAATGGAGGAATTAGAGTTGTTAGGAGCTATCACTTGGGTTGAACTTTCACCCTAGATTTTCCTATTTGAACCCCCTTCAAATTCACCCATGTTGTACTTGACTCGTTACACATGTGAATGCCTTTGTTGGAAATATAGTTAAAGTGAGAAAGATGTCTCCTAGAATTTCATGTGTTCTTTCATAACCTAAGATGCCGAACAAAATTTCTTGTTATTGAAATTGTTGATTGCCATTACTTGCTACCAAAATTTTTCCATGAAATTTTTGTCCCTCATCGGAATGGTTGTGTTTTCCCCTTCAAATGATTGATACAAATCACACGTATTTCATTTGTGCTTCCTCTGAAGAGAAAAAATATTTTGATTGTTCCCCCACAACCCTTCTCCCCTCACTTAACTTCTCCTCCCTCAAACCCCTTCATCATTGACCCTCTCCTTTTTGAAATGTTTCACACCCTTCAATTTTACGTTTTTTTACATCCCCATTGGCATTTTCATCGCACATATGATGTGAGATTGATAGTTTTAAACATATTAAATATCTATTTATAAAATAATCACATCACTAGACTTTTATAATTTTAAAGAACATGAATCCATTCTAAGATGTTTTTCACAAGTTTATAATAATTAAAAATGCCTAATAAAGATCACGGGAAAAAGGAAACATATTGAAATACTCTAAAGTAGTTTGATATAGTAAATTTTAATATTATATTATAATAATCCATGTTATTTGAATAACATAGCTAATTCATTTATATCTATGTTGAACACAATACGAGGATCATGAAATCTTAAGTAACATGGACTAAGTCAAAATGGGATCGTAATGGATTGTTGTTAACAATATTGCCAAAAATATTGAAAGCCTTTTATTTCTCAGATATCATGAAACCTTATTTTAAGGCTTTCTATTTGGCAATTATAGTGTTTTGTGACTTATCATTCTATTGTACTAGCAAAAGCATATATAGGTGCTTACAAAAGGCTAATAGGCATGATTTGAATAGATTTTATGTTCTTAAAAAATGTTTTAAGATGATGTTTTTTAAGAGTTCAATTTAATTTTATTATATTTTATGTAAATAATTGTTTACATAATAATATTAAAGGAGGATATGTACAATAATTGTAAATTTAACCTTGTATTAAAAATATTCTTTTAAGAAAATAAAAGAATCTATTATTGTATTAATGGAAAATTTTACAGCAATTTAGGTCACCATGATATACTTTACATGTCAAAAATAGTATAGTATTCAAGATTTTTCAATCTAATTTAATATTTTTACACGAGTAGTCATTAATTTCATAATTATTCTTGTGTTCAGATAAAAAATTTAGGATGAAATTTCACATGAATTATTAAAACCATAACTAAATAATTCATCGATTATGAATCATCGGAAATGATTGTAGATCGAAACATGATAGCTTTATGGTGGTGAATTTAGACGATATCAAGGATGAAGGATTCTATTGAGATGGATCCAAGAGTCTCACTTTGTCTTTGATGACATCACAAAATGATGGGCATCTATTTAAGTAACTATAATTCGATAATATCATTTTTCAAGGAGCTGAATATTTTATTTCACATTAAAAAGTAATTTATTTTCCATAATTGCATGTAATATTTGTTGGATTTTGTGTGTGCATGACCATTTTTACTATAGGTAACTCCAAGTATTGTGTTGCATTGTTAAATTAATTTAAGACTTTTGTTGTACAAGATAGAATACTTTGTTATTACACAAATTTCATGTATACATTAGGGGAAACTTAGGTTTGATAACATCCTCCTAATGCATGGCTATGGCATTTTTAGACAAATTCATTACTTCGTATCAATCACATTCCCATTTGCAACAAAATTTTAAAAGCTATGTAGAAGAACCTCATAAGGTTAATATTGGCCTACATATTGCTAGGGAGGCACCGGGCATCATCTTCTTCCTACCCCAAAGGAAATCATCTCCAATTCATTCCCTCACCTTTTTATGTTGTTTAAATATCTATATAAATTTCAAATAAATGCTTTAGAATAAATTTTAAAGGATGATTCCACACTATTGGGTCTCTCTAAATTGTCCATGTATTAACCATCCAATGACAAGTGCACCATAATATAGTAGAGTATTATATTAAAGGGGAAAATATCCATAATTTATCTCGGTGACTCGTGATTAGTAGTGGAGGAGGAGGCTCATTTACTTTTTATCAATATTAATACCAAGGTGTTGTCTATTATTCTCAAGAGGTTGAGAATACGGGAACGTGAATGAGATCTACCATAAATATTCAACAAATATAATACAAATACTACTTATGTACCTACCACTTATACCTTCATTCTTGATCTCTCACAAACATTCATGTAGATATGAGAAGAGAACTAAGAGTGGAGAACAAAACCAAAAAAATAGACAATAAATTTGATAATTTTGGGGGAAATCACAATTAATAGTTTTTAAAATTGTTCTTTTGAAATAAGCTTGATTTGCAAAATATAATTAAGATTAGATATTGTTTATTATTACTGGTTTTTAATATATTTTTAATAGATGTTTGTTTTGTGATGTATATTCATGTATAATAGGACCTTCATAAGTCAAATGTATATTCATGTACATACACTCTTATAGACTACAATCAAGAATGTTTAAATATCTATAGATATAGTTTGTCACTTTAACGCATACAATAAATGAATACAAGATATGCTCAACAATTATTCATTCAAAACATAGGACTTGATGCGTGATCAATATAATCATATTACAAGATACAATCAGGATTAAAATTCAAATATATAATTGCAAATTGGTTCTCTTTCATCAACCAGTTGTTACAAGCACTTCATCATCTTCATACAACCACAACTAGCTACATAATTGAAAAAAATTCAGGGATTTTGGGGTATGCCTAAAAGCTTTTTCTTTGCAGGAAAGAGTTATTCATTAGAAAATAATTGGGGTTATCAAAAACACTTCACAAATCAGTTTACATGAATAGATATACCTCTTAGAAATGACTTTTGACCTTCCAGTTACCACCAATATCGAAATTTGAAATTCAATAATTTAGAAAACCCTTTTTATATAAATTTCATAATTTTTATATATTTTAGAAAATATATAATAAAATAAATTAGAATATTATAGAAATTTGATTGTATAATTTTTTTCATTATATTAACTTTTAATATTAGTAAGAAATTATAAATACGATAATATAATATTATATTTGTGTGTTAAATGTTATACAATATAAAATTTGCACCTTAAGTATAATATAAATTTCAAAAACTAATTTAAAATATAACGTGGAATTAGCATGAAAATATTACATTACCATAACAATTTACAATACACCTAAAATTTTATCTAACTAATACCTCTTGCCCTTTAAGTTATGCAATATTAAAAGTAAATCTAATTAAAATATTTTCCTAACAAATAAAATAATGATTATAAAAGATCTTGTAATTCCTAGCAATACTACCCTATATAGGTCAAAATGGAAAAAGTGCCATAAAAGTTTCCAAAATGAATGAGATTATTGCTTTTTTTGCTCTCCTAAATAGATGCAAATAGTATGAAATGTCTTAAGTAGCTCGCATGTATACGTAATTTTGGACGAGGTATGTGGGTTAGTGAATATTATGTCGGAGGTGTGCCTTTGTGCGGTTTAGGATCCTTAACGTCATCGTCGCGCTTTCCGTGGTTCCCACCACATGGCCACTAATAGTGCAAAATCACAAAGCACCCCCAAATGAGTCGTAAATGGATATGCTTTTCTAAGGCAGATTCATTTAGTGCGATTCACATAATATTGAGATTTCCTCAAAGTATGGTACCTTACAAAGGGGAAAACTCTCCGGATCAAAGGTTGGTTCCTATTCCTCTATTCAAGTGCATACATGGAAATTTGTAGAAGACATGTTCCTAAACTTAATCTAAGTTTTACCAAGGAGATAGGGATAAAAGGAATACAAGAAATAAAATCTAAACTACAAGGTGATGCACCAAAGGAATGATGAACATTAGTTTTTTTGATAGACACAAACCAACAAAATACATACAATAATCAAGCTCAGATAACTAGATTTATAATGAAAGACCAGATGAGAGCAAAGGAGACAAGAAAGGATCTAAAATCGATCACAAACATGTTGTATTACTCTCTAGATTGATACAATGCATTACAAACGGCTAGAAGGTAGGAAACGTATTGCAATTTAAATAGAATGTCTAAACTCCACGAATTCCGTTACTAGAAGGAAACAGGATCTCGCAAAAATAAAACAATATCAACCCCTTACGGTGAGTCTCGACCATGTATTTATAGATTCAATAAGAGGGAAGAAAGAGAGAGAAGCGGGAAAACCACTTTAGAGCTCAACCACTGCCATCAATTTCTCTTGTAAAATCCACCCACAAATCTATCTTAACTACACCAATTACTAGTTCGGCACCTCGAAGGAGGAGGAAAGCTTGAGTGGAAGCAGATCGAATCCGATCTCGTTGTTGGGAAAATAGATCCCGCTTTAAATTCCCAAATACGTTTCTCCATTTTTCTCCCACCTAACCTCTCCAAGCATAAATTTTCATGTCTCCATGGTATGGGGAGGACGATATCTTTCCAATGTATCAAATTTGCTATTTTTTTAAGCCCCGAGTAGAAAGATATGCCCCTTTGAAGTTTGTATTGGGTCCGTATAGAACGGCGGGAAAACTAGTTTGAAAAACGGGCCCCTCTTTTAATATGGGACACATGGAGGGTTAGCACTTACTTAGGGGTTGCCTCTCTATTTCACTCTTGGAATGGCATGGGGTTGACACGTGGCTTCCTCCACCGGCCTACTCAATTTCTATGTTTCATGGCTAAGTCCTTTTCTTGGCAGGGTCATATTTCTTGACCGGGGACATGCGGCGGTTTGGCAATTGTCTGGAAATCCTCTCTTTGTTCAAACCTTGAGTTAGTGTCATTTGGAGACTTAGCACTCTCCTCCGGCCTGTCACCATGTATTGACTATTTAACTCGACTCTGTCCCCTTTTTGAGACTGGACACATGGAGGCTCCACGCTTGCTTGAAAGCCTAATCGATATTTTCCTTTGAAGCAAAGATTGAGTTGACACTTGGCAAGCCTCTGAGGGTCTTTATAATTTTCAACGATCCGTCCCTTCCTTTTTGGGCCTTAGGCTATGATGAGGCTAGAATATGTCCGATTAATGTATAATATATGATCCCATCTTACTCTCTTTTTATTAAGTTAGATTGCATTGTGTGACTTTTAGTTAATCGATATGAGTTAGGATATAGTTGTTTATCTTTTGATTGATTGTGATTCTAATTTAAAAGCTCTAAAATTACTGATGTGGTGTGTGTTGAATTCTATTTTGTAATAAAGAAGGTCTAATCATTTGAGGAAATGAACCACGTGGCATTCAAGTATATTTTTGATAAGCATCTGTTCCTACACAACTTAGTTCTGGAACTTTCAAACTAGTTCTGGAACTCCATCACACAGTCATCACTTAGTTCCGAAACTTTGGACTTAGTTCGGAACTCCAAAGATTTAATTGCATAATTTTGGACTTTGTTAAGGAACTCTTAGGGATAGTTACTGGAACTCTCAAATGTTTTTGTATTTAATAATTTCATATGGTTCTGGAACTTCTTCAAAGTTCCAGAACTAATGGGAGTTATCTATTTTAAAACCACATCCAAAGATTTTGCATCTATGACCCTTTCAATCAAGAAGGACGAGAAGATTTCTGAACGCAGATCCAGGAGAGTTATCCTACAGCTATTTGATCAACCACAATTTGACTCAACATCTATTATGGGCATGATTCGATTTCATCAGAATCATTGAGACAACTATGATTGTAAAATTTATATAAAGGCATACCTGTAATAGATAAAAAAACTAGAAGATATAAAATGAGATAGAAATAGAACATAGAAAAGAAATAAACTAAGTACTTAGATCCAATACGTTTTGTAATATCGAATATTTTACTAATAAAATATCCATTGTAATTTGAGAGAATTCAGATTTGTTAAACCTTGATTTGAGGAGGAGCAAGGGCCCACCCCCAAGGACTAGGATATTTATTTATCCGGTATTTATATTTCTTTAGTAAATAGCTTAGATCAGTTAATTCTTTGTTGTTTTAATTCTTTTAAGTTAAACTTTGTTGTGTATTTGTTCCTGTAGGTGTTTAGATAGATTCTTATATTTCTTGCAATTATTTCCAAGCATTCTAAATTAAGTGTGTTTATTTCCAGAAGCAAGTGTGTTTCCATTTTGCACAGTGTGTTTCCTTTCAACAAATCTTTTAGTTTGTTTACTTTCAACAAGTTTTCATAGTTTGATTTAAATAATGTTTTACCAAGAATTCCTTAAGAAATTAAAGAGATCCCCCAGAAAATACAATAATAACTATAGTTAACTACTAGATTGATTAAATTACTCTTGTTGCATATAGCTTTAGACACACCCTAGTTTGATATGGCATCAACAAGAAGTTGATTAAATGAAGGGAATAACAACACCCATCATTTTTGGCGCCATTTCCAAGGATCACTAGTTGGAACTTTCTAATTAAGTGTTACCAAGAGCAACAAATCATACATCTAGTAGTTAAAGAATCTTCCCTACTATATCACAAAATATATGAGTAGACCAAGAGACTCACAAGGTAGATTCCTTCCAAAAACATCTTCACAAGAATTCATAACATCCTCTAGTCAAAGTAAGGAAATTGATCAAGAATTGGAGGCACCACCATCCCCTGTCAGAAAAGAAATAGAATTTCCACCTTTGGAATTCTTAGATTAGTCACCTGAAGGAAGTGGAACTTCTAGGAGAAGGCTTATTACTCAAGATCCATTCATGGCATGTTTTGATTCTCAATTGAGTAGTCAACCTCCTAATCTTGATTTTTCACGTTCCCTAAGGCATACCGCTTACCACATTGATTGGGAGGAAAATTCAGAAAATATCTTTAAAATGGCAGTTGAGGGAGTACCGAAGACAATCCAATTGGGAGATGATGATACACCAATGAAAAATATCTCACCTACACATTTACCCACATTTAGAGGGATGTCATCTGAAGATCCTGACCAATTTTTGTTTGAATTCAAGGTACTATGTCAGACCTATGATTATAAAATAGATAATCAAAAACTCAAGTTGTTTCCATCCACTTTGAAAGATGCAATAATGAGGTGGTTCATGGGATTACCATCCAACTCTATTAGCACTTGGGCACACATGGAAACTACCTTCCTAGATAAATACCAGGATTATTATAGAGGGAGAAATAGGAAGGAAGAATTCTTCAAAATCAAGCAGGAGGAAGATGAAAACATAGAAGACTATTTAGACATATTCCTCTTTGTTAGCAAAAGATGTGGATTTGTGCTTTCATAGAAGAGTTAAGTAAAACCATTTTTCTTAAATCTTAAAGGTTTGGATGATGAATCTAAGGAAGCCCTTAACTTGATAGGAGGTGGAGATATTGATCAAATAAGAATGAATGGAATTAAGGAGATTTATAGAAGCTATTCTAGAACAAAAGGTGGACTTAGAAAAGGAAAATCGGTGAAAAGTCCGAATCCAGATATGAACAAACTAATGGATGAATTAGAAAACTTAAAAAAAAAACATTCTAGTGCACTTAACCTCTACTATGGATGGACTACAAGATAAAGCAAATTCCAAAAGCTCGAACCATTGGCTATGTATTGTCCTAGATGCGGGAAGAAGCATGCACTAAGATACCGTCTTTGGATTAAAAAATGTGACTTATCTATGAATCTAAAGAACATGATACTGATGTTTGTTCCTTACTTCATGTTATTATAAATCAGATTAAACAAACCAGTGCCTCCTCTACAATAGAAGAATTGAATTTTGTTTAGAGACAACCCAACCAAGGGAAGTTTATGCCAAGATCAATTCCTAATCCATAGATGATGCCATGGGCTGCTCAGCCAGTACCAAAAATTGGGGACAACCACCTTGGGTATCTCAACCAACTTGGAACCCTCAAGATTGGAAAAATCAAGCTTGGTATGCTTAGGGACATCAACAATCATAGGCTGGTCAAGGAAATCCTTATGCTTGGTCACAACATTGATGAGAACCCCGATAATTATGCTCAAGGAAGAACATATCCAAATCAGAATCAATAGGCCATCATGGGATCCCCTACACAAAATTCACAAACTGAGAATGTAGTCCAAACGCAAATACCAGCACAACCAGTAGCAAATCCAAGAAACAAACAAACAACTCTTGTTTATGGAACAGAACTAGAAAAATTAGTTGATTTACATGCTATGGATTGTAAGGATATTCAAACTAGATCTGGGAAAATCATTAACAGTCCACCCCTTGTAATCACTGAAATGACAGAAGAAAATGAAATTCCTAGTACTATTATTCCAAAAGAGGATATAGAAAGAAAAGAAAAGGAGCCAGATAGCAACACTACTGAGACTCCATTTCCAGAGAGATTCAAAGAAGCTATAGAAATTAAAGAATCTGAATTGGTACATGAATTAAGGAAATTGAATATTGAAATACCACTTTATAAACAATCAAAGACATTCCAGAATTAAACAAATTAATCAAAATATTATGTCTGAAAAATCCTGGTAGGAAGAAACAGTTTCCCAAGACTATGAAAGTAGATGGGAAACTTGTTGATTTATTAGCAGGAAAACTTTTACTTCCCAAATACGGAGATCCTAGAAGTCATGTTATTTTTATCTCTATAGGAAATAAGGATGTACATAATGTTTTGATATATTTGGGAGCTTCTATCAATGTAATGACAGTAGATACTCTGAAAACATTACCATTAACGGGTATACAACCTACTAATACCATATTGCAGATGGAAGATCAGTCTGTAGCAAAACCAGAAGGAATTATTGAAGACGTGGAAGTTATGGTGGAGTCATGGGAATATCCAGTTGACTTCCTTATATTGCAGCCAAAAGGTAAAACATTTTGTTATCCCATTATTTTGGGTAGACCATTGTTAGCTACTGATTCTTTGCTTTGATAGATTGCAGGTAAGGTGATATGACAATCTTGAATGGTAAGAACTCTAAACAAATTTCCTTATATCCTACTGCACAAACTTTTACTAATAATAATGATCAATTATGGGTTGATTCTCATGAAACTGATAAACAAAATTTGTCTTCTTTGGCTATGATCACATTGAAGGATCATGTAAGAGAAGTAGAAGAAATGATTAATTCACCATTGGATGAGAACCTACTATCCTCGGAACAATCAGAAATAGTTCGGAACCTACAAACTTAGTTTTGGAACCCGTGTACTTAGTTCGGAACTGTGGCTATAGTTCCAGAACCACCACATTTATTTCAGGAACCACAACAAAAAACAATTCTCTTTGATTGAAAATGATTTCGCTCCGGAGGAACGAAAATTCTTGCGGTGAGAGGATGAATTAGTAGCTTCAATTTCAAGTATATCAGGAAGTGATGAAGAATTTTTGAAAGTAGCAGTGATGAGGAATTTGGCCTGCAAAGAGATAAGTATCATAATTCTCATTACTGTCCTTTTTCTAGTATTCTGTCTCAAGGAAATTTTGGAGATGTTGCTACATACCATATGTTGTTACCACATACATGTCCATTAAATAATTTAATAAAACCCTTCCCACAAATTAGTTCATCACATATTGGAACCAAGCATGTTGAAATTCAACTAGGTAAAACTTTAAACATTAACAGTTGGTTGAAGGATGATGAAGAAGCTAAATTGTTTAATGTTCTAAAAATCATATACTAAAGCTTTTTCTTTGGATTAAAAATACATGAAGGGGATTCACCCAAGTATCTACACTCATCACATTTATACTGAAAACATTAAACCAGTTAGGCAGCCTCAAAGAAGGATTAACCTTGCTTTAAGGGATATAGTCAAACAAGAAATTGAAAAACTATTACAAGTACGTTTCATCTACCCTATCTCGATAGCCAAGTGGGTATCTCCTCTTGTGATTATTCCAAAAAAGAATGAAAATGGAGAGTATGTGTTGACGAAAGGGAACCGAACAAAGCCACAATGAGAGATTATTTTCCCTTACCATTCATAGATCAAGTCGAGATAACCTTTCGGGTAAATAGTACTTTTCTTTCTTGGATGGATTTAGTGGCTATAATCGATTAGAGTTCTTTGTTGAAGATCGGACAAAACTACATTTACATGTCCATGGGTAACCTTTTCCTATAGAGTGTTACCATTTGGTTTATGTAATGCTCTTGCAACTTTCCAGAGAGCTACACTTGCAATCTTTGCTATTCTAACAAATGACTATGTTGAGGTATATATGGATGACTTCACTATACATAGAGTTACATTTGAAGATGCTTTGAGAAATTTTGACAGAGTGTTAAATAGATGTGAACAACACAACTTGTCTCTTAGTGATGAATTTTTTTATAATGATGGATGAGGGGATTGTATGTGGACACTATATTTCAAAGAGAGGAATTCATGTGGATCAAAACAAAATTAGGATCATTTTAGATTTACCTATTCCTCATACCCCCATAGATATCAAATCATTTCTAGGGTATAATGGGTACTATAGGTTCTTTATACAAGATTTCAGTAAAATTGTTGCCCCTATTTTTACTTTTCTAACCAAGGATTGTGAATTTATTTGGGATGAAAAGTGTTAGAGTGCTTTTGAAGAAATTAAAGAAAAATTAATCAGTGCCCCAATATTGAGAGGACCTAATTAGGAAAAGCCATTTCATATCCAAACAGATGCCTCAAATTATTCCATTGGTGTAGTATTGGGACAAAAAGATGAGGAAGGAAAGATGTATGCCATTTATTATCTTAGCAAGAATCTTACTCCCACTTAAAAGAATTACACCACCACTGAAAAAGAATTTCTTGCTGTGATTTATGCAATCAATATATTCAAACATTACATTACATGGTACAAGATATTTGTACACATAGATCATTCAACAATTAAGTATTTAATGAACAAACCATTGGTTCGAGGATGAATAATTAGATGGTTATTACTTTTGCAAGAGTTTTATATTACCATTATGGACAATCTAGGTAAATCTAATGTGGTAGCTGAATTTTTGTCAAGACTAACCACCAAGGGGAGAAATTTCTAGATGAACAACTGTTTGCAATCTCAACAAGTACACCATGGTTTGCTGATATGGAAAATTATCTTACAATAAGGAAGTTTCCTCCTTCTTTCACTAAGAAACAAATAAAGAAGTTAATTAAAATATTGCACAATTCAAATGGTTAAAAGGAATGCTATTTAAATGTGGTCCTAATTTTGTCTTACGTAGGTGTGTAAGAGAAGATGAAATATTTGACATCCTCAAAGCATGTCATGATGAACCAAGTGGAGGACACTATTTAGTGAAAAGAACAACTCATAAGATACTTGGCACTAGTTATTACTGGTCATCTCTGTACAAGGATGTGAAGAGATATATCAAGAGGTGTGATCATTGTCAAAGGATGGGACAACCAACTTTCACCAATGAAATGCCTCTTCAACCTCAATTGATGGTTGAACCATTTGAGAGATGGGGATTGTATTGTGTTGGTCCCTTTAATCCTCCTTCACAAGGAAAGGAGTATATTCTTGTGTGTAATGACTATGTAAAAAAGTGGGTAGAAGTGTATGCATTGACAAATGCCACTTTGAAGAAGTAGCTGTTGATTTCCTTTGGAACAAAATTATGATAAAGCTTGGATCACCAAGGAGTATAGTTTCAAATCGAGGCCACAATCATGTCTAATATGATCCAAGCTTTCACAAGGTATTACCAAATCAATCATAGGAAGTCATCTCCTTACCACCCATAGTCAAATGGACAAGATGAAGTAACAAACAGAGAATTTGAGAACATCTTTACCAAAACAAAGATTAAAGCCGGGAGAAAAGATTGGGTAAATAGAGTAATTGAAGCTATCTCGGGGCTTATAATACAACTTGGAAAACTACAAAGCAAGGATTTCACCATATGAATTAGTCTATGGGAAAATCCCTTGTTACCTATAGAGTTTGAAATTCATACATTGAGGACAGAGGTAACGGTGGGAATTGAGTTGAATATAACTTTCGAAAGAAAGAATCCTTCAACTTAATGAGTTAGATGAATTAATGTTGGAAGCACTTCACAGATAGAGATAATTCAAGAGTAAAGAAAGCAATGGCATGACACACACATCAAGAAAAGACAATTCAAAGTAATAGACTGGGAATTTCCATTCAATTCTAAGTACCAACAGTTCAAGGGAAAAT
Organism: Taxus wallichiana var. yunnanensis; assembly: GCA_018340775.1. Classification (NCBI taxonomy): domain Eukaryota; kingdom Viridiplantae; phylum Streptophyta; class Pinopsida; order Cupressales; family Taxaceae; genus Taxus; species Taxus wallichiana. The sequence goes on along the minus strand of CM031240.1, from coordinate 897,215,241 downwards.
TGAGAACCAGATGGTTGGGACCCTATCAGATTGAGAAAATATTTGAAAATGGTTCTATTCAGTTACTTCCCATTGATGGCAGCAGCATAACACTCTTGGTCAATGGACATAGGTTGAAACTCTATAGGAAGCCTCCCACTAAGGATGAATTCTTGAGGAAGATTGAAGCAGACAAAGAATTTGATCATATGGAAGAACCCAGTTCTTCCAAAATGATCAAATAACCAGATGATAGATCCAGAATAAAGGGAAGAAGATGAAAACCAACAAATGATGTTTTCTTCCCCCAAAAATTATATATATATATATATATATTCTCTCAAAGGTCAATTGAAAACCAGAAAATGGTGGTTGACCTCTTTTTGGCTAGTTCAAATAAAGGAATTCTTTTGAATTCCAGCTGTCTTATCTAATCATGTTTTGTTCCACTTGTAGGAATGTCGAGTCATCATAGCAAAAGGATTACATCATCAAGGATGGTAATTATGTCTTTTAACTTTTTTAGGGTTAATTAAATGTTTTCTTTTGGATTTGACTTAATTTAAAAGTAGGTATGATGAGTCATGTATTTATACATTATGATTACAAGTGTGTAATCATGAAGTTGATTTGGATGGAATAAGTGGCGGCATGGTTATCTCGTAGTAATAATTATTGAAAAATCAAGTGAAATAAGATTAGAGAAATATTTTGAAGAAAGAACAGTGAATTGAGTTTGTATCCCACAACAAAGAACAGAGAATTTAGATGTTCAGTAGCTAAGAATTGAGGTTCTCGAAGCTAAGAACAAAGGTTCTATAGCCAAAGTCATCGCTTTCATAGCTAACAAAAAGGGCCTACAACTAATTCACACAAAATCAAAAGACATAGAACTCAAGCTGATTATGGGGATTAAGAAGAAATCAGAACCAGAGGATGATTCTTAGCTGTTCATAGATGAAGAAGTGGCATCCATATTTGAGCGTGCAAGATGGCTTGAAGACCTCAATAAATATTCAAGGCATAATGATGAATTGGTAAGATAATTTTTCATAAACCTAGAACAATCCAGAACAAAGGTGAGAAATGTCTTTATTCATTTTTTGTGAATATTATAATAAATTTGTCTTGAGTGCGCATTGTGCAGTTCCACAACCTGCCAAGGGGACTTTGAAAGAACTAGTTGGAGTCTTACTGCAATAAGAAGAAACTGAACCCCAATACATCTATAATACAAAGAAAATCATAAAAGGGGTCAGAAGGGCTAATTTTCCCAAACCCTTTGCTAGGGTAGCATTTTGGATAGTAAAATATCTAATATGTGATGGTCAATTTTGGGTGCTGTGGGAAAAGAAGTCTTAAAAATGCTCATATATCTGAAGTATGGAGCCACCAAACCTGAGTACATAATAAAATTCTAGGGTTTATTTTTTATTCTATCCAGACCATGGCTTAGAGGTATTCCTAGGGTGTTGGGATAATTAGGCATCATGGTCTAATTCATTTAATATGCCAAGCACCATTTCCTATCAAAGAAGAATGGAGAAGAAATTTGGGACAAGTTTCTTGGAAAGTTCAAGAAAAACCCTAATATTATCAAAAGGAAAATTCCAACCCCATTCTCTCCTTCAACTAATCTGGAAATTGATGCCCTGTAGAAGGACATATGGAAATAGAAAGAGAAAATATACCAAAAAGAAGAAGGTCGGTGAAAAAGATAAAAATAGCAGCGCCATCTATACCTGATGAAGGAAATTCCTTCTTCTGTAGCAGCTTCAGGGAGCCAATATCTGTCTCTAATGATGATAGCTCACCCATGCAAGAGAAAGAAAGAATAGTAATAAGAATATCTAGGAAGAATTCCACTGTTGGGCATGATGAACTTCCCTAGAGAAGAAAAATCCATAAAAGGTCAAGGGGAACCCTAGAGGAAAGGAGTGAGTAGGAAAAGATGGAAGAAGAAGTTGCTAACATTTTAGGCAAAGCATGACTATGACTCCACGTGAGCCAAGTCAAGTTGAAAGGACAAGAGGAGAGGAAACATTTAAAGAGAAATATTTTCGAGGAATTGGTTGAACCATTAGTAGTGCCACATGAAGAAGAAGAGTTGGCATCCAGGATAAGAAAAGGAAAATTTCCTTTGATAAAGGAAGAATTCCCAACTCAAATAATTTTAGAGGAAGAAGAAAGACAACAAGTTAAACAAGCTTTGTTCTTGTCTAGAGAAGAGATCATTATCAGAGAAAAAGATGAGGAATTGGACTTCCTCAAACTTAAATTGGAACAAAGGGAAATTCTCATTGATGAGCTAATAACTCAAACTGCAGCAGAAGGACCGAGGAGCTATCAAAGAACCAAGAAGTAGCTAATAGAAAAAGAGGAAGAATTCCAGAATTCCAGAAAATAGAGTATTGTGTCCATAGCCTCTGCACAGACTGAGTTGACCTATTTTCCACTCAAATAGCTATGGGATGACATTTGCAGAGAGCTCAGAGAAGCCAAAACATCAAATGAAGAATTAAAGACCAACATGGAGGAAGAGATGAATGCAAAAAAAGAATGGGAAGAAAAATTTTATAACGAGGAAGGAAATAAATATAAATGTCTTGCTAAAATTCATATGGTCTATCTTATGAGTGAGAAATTGCTTTCATGCGCAGAGGCCTTCTCCTGCATATAGTGTGTTTTTGGAAGAGTAGTTCATTCACTACAAGCTGTCAAGAATTGCATGTGGACTTCCACATGAACTAAAAGATGAATCTAAATTCATGGCAGCTTACTCTCTATCCATCCCTAAGTAGAAAAATCTCTTGTGTGAATTTTATCTTTGTAATTTTATGCTAGAGAAAAACATAGGATTTATGATCAACTTGTATGTAGGGGAGAGCCAGCTCAATGCATTTGTCTCTGTTTTGCAAAACCAGATTGCATGGAAGGAAAGGGAATCTGAATTTTTATTGAAAGCTATCTCAATAGGTCTCTATATGAGAGCTCATTATGGTAAACCCTCTACCTTTCTCAAACATTTCAGAACTCATTCCTTTGATAGGAGATTCAAGACACATTACCCTGCCATTCTGCAAAAGAGTATTGATGTCTTCACCTCCTATGAGGATTGAAAATTTGAAGATATTTATGAAGGATGCTCAAAGAGGTGGGAACTCCTTACTGTTTCTTTGAAAAGAAGGGAAGTAATTTCCCCTACAAATATGATATGGAGTTTAGAAAGGCCCAAATCATTATGCACAATAATTCCCTAAATCAATGAAACCTATGGGCAGATATGGATGGGAATGAAAAAAAGGCCCCCTCTACTTCTCACCCCCATGTATCCTTGGCAAAAAAGATAACCTCAAGACCCTACTGAATTTGAAAAGTGGGAGACGAAATTAGAAGAAGGAGATGGGTACAGTACATCTGAGCTTAAGCATTGGGAAATCTAGTTTCAGCCATTTGATCTGAGCAATCAAATGGAATACAGAACATATGATCCCACTTTTGAAGAATGAAGTTTGTAAAGGGACTTAAAAACAAGTAAGTTTTGGGGAAATGATGAGGCTGGAATATGTCTGATTAATGTATAATATATGATATCATCCTACTCTCCTTTTTATTAAGTTTGATTGCATTGTGTGACTTTTAGTTAATCTGATATGAGTTAGGATGTAACTGTGTTTCTTTTGATTGATAGTGATTCTAATGTTAAAAGATTTGAAATTCTTGATGTAGTGTGTGTTGAATTTAGTTTTCTAATAAAATAGGTCTAATCATTTGAGGAAATGAAGTAGGTGGCGTTTAGTATGTTTTTGATAAGAATTTGTCCCTAGACAACTTACTTCTGGAACTTCTAAACTACTTCAGAACTCCATCGCACGATCATTACTTAGTTCCAAAACTTTCGATTTAGTTCTAGAACTTTGAGAATTATTTCCAAAACTCTAGTATTTAGTTCCAGAATTTTCATACGTAGTTCTGGAACTCCTGGGGATAGTTTCGAAATCTCAGTGTTTTGGTCTTTAACAATTTCGTATGGTTGGAACTTCTCCAAAGTTCTAGAACAAATGGGAGTTATCTATTTTAAAACCACATCAGGATATTTTTCATCTACGACCCTTTCATACAGGAAGAATGAGAAGATTTCTGAACGTAGATCCAGGGAGAGTTATCCTACATCTATCTAATCAACCACAATCCGACTCAACATATATTATAATCATGATTTAGTTTCATCAAAATCATTGAGACAACTGTGATTGTAAAATTTATATAAAGGCAGACTTGCAATAGATAAAAATATAGAATATATAGAATGAGATAGAAATAGAATAGAGAAAAGAAATAGACTAAGTACTCGAGATCCAAGACGTTTTTGTAATACGTAATGTTTTACTAATAAAATAGCCATTCGATTTGAGAGAATTTTGAGTTGTTAAATCCTTATTCGAGGAGGAGCAAGGGCCCACTCCCCCAAGGACAAGGATATTCATTTATTTGGTATTTATATTTCTTCAGTAAATAGCTTAGATCTGTTAATTCTATGTTATTTTAATTATTTTAAGTTAAAATATGTTGTGTATTTGTTCTTGTAGGTGTTTAGATCGATTCTTATATTTCTTGCAATTATTTCCAAGCATTCTAAACTAAGTGTGTTTGTTTCCGAAGCAAGTGTGTTTCCATTCTGCACAGTGTATTTCCTTTCAGCAAATATTTCAGTGTGTTTACTTTCAACAAGTTTTCATAGTTTTATTTAAATAAGGTTTTACCAAGAAGTCCTTAAGACATTAAAGAGATCCCCTAGAAAATACAAAAAAAACTATAGTTAACTACTAGATTGATGAAATTTCTCTTGTTTCATATAGCTTTAGACACACCCCTAGTTTGATATGACATCAATAAGAAGCTGATTAAATGAATGGAATAATGACACCCATCAGGCTACGTGGCGAACTAGCACTGTTTGTTATAGCCTGCTTTGACAAGTGGAAGTCTCTACCAATACTTCTATACTTACCCTTTTTTGAGGCCCTCCATATCTACCTTTTGACATCTATTAACCATTTTGTTACATGGAGGGATGGTGCAAGTTTGAGTCTCCTCCTTAGACTCTCATTTCTGATTTGCGCCGAGCCGACACTTGGAACCTCCTTGCCTAGTTGAAGACTTTTCAACAGCCTCTATAACTTTTGGGGCTCTGGGACGCGTGGAATCCTTGCACTCATTTGATCTTCCTTTTCTAGATTCAAATTTGGAGAAGTTTTGTGCCGACACATGGCTCTCTCCACTAGTTCCTCCATACTTAGTCAATTTTTGGACTCATTCTAAACCGTTTTGAGCCACAAGACTCTATATCTTAACCATTTCTTTTTTTTTTCTTATACCTAGCCTCTTTGACACTCTTTCCTCATTTTCTCGACCCCGATATTCTATTTCCAAGCCCATCTGTAGCCTGTTAAATGGATTTAATACATAGAAATCACTTAATGAGCCATTTCTTCTTGCATAGGGTCATTTAGTCTTTCTCATCCCCCACCAATCCATTTTTGAGTCCTTCGTGACTGTTTGCAAGATCTCGAACATGATTTCTCAAGTTCTTTCTATGTAGGGTCGTGGTTGATCCAATATTTTTCCCGGGGGGTGAAATATGGATAACAAGTTGGTGACTCTTAGGGGTATCTACCCGCTAGATGAAAAGACTAATTGCCTTGTCATATCCGTTGTGCATGGAGTCGTGAATGTCATTATAATACCGATCCTTCCTCGATTCATGAGCCTAATTGTTTGTACTCTCAATATTCATAAGAAATATCAAAACGATGGTTTATGAGAGTAGAAAATTACTTTGACCTGTGGCTTCATCTGTCTCTCTAAATGGACTCCAAAAGTGCAACAAAACAACACCAAAACTATATAAAAAATTAAAATCATACATGTTCCAAGAAGAACATGCAGAGTGTGAAAATCACTAAGGAGAAAAGCAACCTAAACCACAACAAGACAATGTGTACAAGAACTTATAGGAAAAGAAATTAAACTAATATGTACAAGGTGAGAGCCTTTCTTCTAGTAATGATGTTTAAGATAGATTCCATTCACTTGAATTTGTAACTCCTCACCATCGAACGTAGAAAATTAGAAATAATTGCTACTTTTACATCTTGTGACCATGTAGGGGCCACTCCAAATGGCATAAAACTTTGAATGCCTTCCTAGTTTTTCCCGATCGCATCCCATTTCAAAACTAGGTCTCCTTCCCGGAAGGTCCTTGTTCTTGCCTTCTTGTCAAAGCATCTCTTGATGAGGCCTAATCCTTCTCTATTTTTGGAGTGCATGCTCTCTGGTTTCTTACAATTCCATCAACTCGCATACATGTCCTCCATTAGTTCAAATTAAGACATATCCAACTTCTTCATGAGTTCCAATGTTGGCAAATCAAGTGACATCGAAACACTTGTCTCTTTCCCATAGATAAGTTTTAATGGAGAGCTTCATGTAGATATCTTAGGTGTTTTCCTATTGGAAAATAAGGCCGATTTGAGCTTTGTGTGCCGTGTTCTCTCGATTTCAACAAGAGTTCTTTCGACAATCTCTAGCATGTTCTTGTTTGTGGACTTAGCTTGGCCATTACCTTAAGGGTAAAAATTTGATGAAGTGCTCAAGTAAATCCTTTTCCTAACATCCCATCCCGTGATCTTAAAACCTATGAATTCGAATGCATTATCTCGATAAAATGGTGGTTGGCACTCCGAATCTAGTTACTATCCCTTCATAGAAATCTAGTATACTAGAATCATTAGATTCTTTGAGTGCCACTGCCTCGGTCCACTTGGTAAAATAGTCCGTTGTTGTTAGAATTCATTTGTGGCCTTGGCTTGAATTTGGCTTGATGACTCCAATGAATTCCAATCCCCATTGCATGAATGGTTGGTCGACTAAAATTGGGTACAATGGAAGTACTACTTGCTTTTCTTTGCCTTTAAAGAATGCACAATTTTGCACCTTTTAATCCATGTATAGTAGTCACTAAATACCCTAGGCCAATAATAACCTACCTTCATGATTTTGATTGTTCTCACCCATGGAGAAAAATGTCCCTCAGCTGCTCCAACATGGAAATCTTGTAACACTCTCTCAATCTGATATGTACCAATGCATCTTACCAAAATTCCATTGATGTACCTTTTGAACAAGACACCATCAATAAGAACATATGGGATGGCCTATAGTCTTAAATGTCTCATTTTTTCTTTACTCATCCCATGAGGACATAGGCCTATTTGAAGGAAGTGCACAATGTTTTGAGTCCAAGGAGTGGATACATCATCATTTTCTTCCTCTTGATTATTTTACAGAACAAAACAACTTCCTTCTCACTATTTGCCTCATCTTGTTGACTTGAGGCTAGTTTTTCACACAATCCCTTCCCACAGACCAACTTAGTGACCTTGATCTCAATGTCATACTCCATAACACGAGTTATCCATCCTGCACATTTTTAATTGAGATACTTGTTGAGAAGGAAATCTTTAACTCCTGCATGGGAGACTAACAATTGGATTTTAATGTTTGAAACCAGATGCTTAAACTTCTTTAATCCTCTTATCGCATTCAGGACATGGTTTTCGATGAAAGAGTATTTCACTTCATAGTCTTCTAGATTGTGAGTGAAGAAAGTAATTGGCTTCTCTGTACCTTGTTTGTTCCTTTGTATTAAGATTGTAAAAATTGTGTCACGCCAACAAAGGCATATAGTATGAAGTCTTTAGAGAAATATGGGTCCACAAGAGTTAGGTCTTGTGATATAGCTTCTTTTATGGTCTCATAGTTTGCCTTCCTTACACACAATATGGCCCAAAAGCATGCCCTCATGGGACAATAATATGGATTTGTTAGGGTTCAATGATACCCCAAATCTCCTACACCTTTCAAACACCTACCTTAGGTGAAAAAGGTGGTCTATTGCATTTTGGAAAACAAATTAATGTCATCCAGATAGATCGAACTATTTTATTGATCAGCCCCTTGAATGCTATATCCATTTCCCTCTACAAAGCGGCTCCAGATTAGACAATCCAAATGGCATTTTTATGTAGGCATAGGTGCCCCATTTAGTGTTGAAAGCTATTTTTAACCTATCATATTCTTTCACCATGATCTAGTTGTACCCTTACTAGCCATCTAGGAGAGAGAATCTCTCTGATCTAGAAACCACTTGCAAGATCTGCTCCATTGAATGGAGTGGGTAGTGATCTTTGAGGGAATCTCTGTTCAAGTCTCCAAAGTCTACACACAACCTAATCTCTCCATTCTTTTTCTCGATCGGGACCAAGTTTGTAACCCAACTTGAGTGTTTGATTGGAAATATGATATTCACCTCTATCAACTTTTTCAACTCATTTTTCATCGACGTTAAATTTGTGGATTGACCTGGTCTCTACTTTTTCCGATGGGCTTAAGCAGCTAGATCTAGTTTGATTGTGTGTTTTGCTAGCTTCGGATTGAACCATCTCACGCCTTCATAGCTATAAGAAAATACATCTAGAAACTTTTGGCAAAGTTTCTTGAATTCATACCTTTCTTGCTTGGTGGCCACTTTGCCAATTTGAAGTGCTTTTCCTTCTCCAACTAGAATTGACTCTGAATCTTCTCCTTTGATATGTATATTAGCCTTCTCTTTTCAAAACTGATCATTAGGATTGAAGATAGAATCCAATGCCACTAAGACTTTGGGAAGCTTGTTTTTATACAGCTGCACTATTTGATCTCCATATTACCGCTATAATATGCTTTTATTTGTAGTTGAGAATTCAGCTTCTTGGAAAAAATTGATAATTTGGTAATCATTCTCGAACACCTACCACCATGTGTTGTTATCTAACACTACTAGCCACACAACCACATGGATATGTGGTTGTATTTTGTCCCTCTTGATGCTATCAACCACGTCAAATGTTGATCCAATTGTTGTAAGCCTATCGTAGCTTCATTCTCCTTCTTGGGTATGGACACAATGTTGAAGGCTTATAAATCCTCAATGAGATCCCATACCCTACTCTTATAGCTCTTGATTAGGTCATTCTTAACAAGCATTATGTCCTCTCGATATGATTGACAACAAGTTCACTATCACCAAATTTTTTTCATATTCTTGATTCCTCATCTTCTATCCCAATGAATATCATGGACCAAAGCCTCATATTCTACAGTGTTATTTGAGCAGGCAAACTAAAATTTGAAGGCTGAATAATATTTCATACCTTGGGGGACACAATCATAGCTCCTCCTCTGGCTCCTTGTCTACTCCTCAAGCCATCAAAGAATGATTTCCATACTTCATTTTCATCTTTGTATTCTTGCTTAGTGATGTCAGGAAGAGGATGATTCTCTTCATGTAGATGGTAGACTCCTAGCTCATATTCTTCCATCTCCTTATAGGGTCAAAACCATGCCTTTTGTTAGCCCATTCGTTGAGAGTCAAGTCCGGGATACACCCTACCTTAGCATATCTGCTTCATAAGTGTTTAAGAGGTCCTCCGATCAAAAGTTGGACAATTTTCATTGATTAGGCTCGACACATAAGACTTAAAGTAATAATCCGCTATGGGCTCAGATCTAATTGTGGAATTCACCCCATACCTTGTTCTAAAGAGCATATGTGACGATCAACAGACAAATAGCTCCAATTTTGGAAGTGAAGTCCCTGGAAAAACACAATGAAAAATGTGGTGGTAAGTCTATGACTGATATGTTCTATAATACAGTCACATTGGGGTAGGCATGCAGAGTGAGGCTCAAATCCTTGATGATTCCAACAGTTTTCACTATTGTCCCATCCAATTTTACTACCCCTCTAGAGATGACTTTGTACTAGAGACCCATTTGATCAGCTATTTGTTTGGAATTATAGAACTACTTGCCTGAGTCAATCATGCAATTATGCACCAATATATCCCCGATGATTAACGAAATATAGAATGGAGGAGGTCTCAGGTTCTTACCTTGTTGCTCTTGATGGTTTCCCTAGATTTATCTCGTATCGTAAGCACTCTCTCTTGCTAGTTAGGGGTTTTATTTGAGCTTGACCAATTTTACATGGCAGCCTCCAATAGATCCCTACCTTGGAATGGCCAAGTGAATCCCATAGTGAAACATTCACACTTGTCCTCTTCATTTGCTCAATGATGTTAAATGAGCTATCCTTCTCGCTGCCCCTTCCTTAACACATTTTTTTCTTGTACATGGGTTGTTACAACCAGTTCCGAGTGGATTTGGAAGGTGGCTTGGATTGGCTCTGCATATTAGAGTTGTATTTTGGATTCCAATACCTCGTGGAGCAATGGAGAATTGAGGATCACCCGAGTTTGGCAAATGTCCTTCTCCAATATTTCTCTTCTTGGACCATGTATTGGTAGCTATACTTTGAGAAGGAGTCTAATTTATTCCATAGAAGTCTTCAACTTACCTATTGACAAGCATAGTTTCACTTAGAGGTCCCTCTTATTAGTCTCCTTACTACGCTGATTTTCTTCTTGGCTAAGTTATTGTGACATACCAATTAGTTTACACCATCAAATCTTGATTTAGTGCACCATTGAAGCACATCGATTGATTATGTGGTTGATTGCATGGGAAACACCAATAATATTCTTGTGCCATTTTATTCTGTGATGGAACAAATTCCCTTGATGTTGAAGTTATGTTTAGATCATATGACCTAAAAGTTCTAACAGCTTGAGGTTGTTCTTGGTGTTGACTCTGATTTACATCCCGGGCTTGTGGTCTATTTTTGTAATACAGGGGTCTATCCTCATACTTAGCTTGAGGATGATATGGCCTAGAACTCGAGCCTACTATTTGTTGATGGTTACTAATTCATTCACTAGGTTTTGAAGTTGTTTCATAATTTCGAACCTCCGTGGGGAGATAGATGATGAGGTGGAGGCTTCAGATGAACTTTGACTCCTAGGAGTAGGTATAAGAGCTATTGTGGGTGTTTGGTTGGTACTTGGGTTTCCTAATTCAGGGTATAGAGGCATGGATGGCCTAGGAGCAAGTTTTCTAGCCTGAATTAAATGATTTTCAGCTCCTATGGAAAGGTTATAGGTTGTAGGTAAGGTTGTGCCCCCCATTGACTGAATCATTAAAGAAATATCGGAACTTAAAGCTATAAGAAAGTATAAGAAGGCATCTTCATTAGTTGGTTTTACTGCTATTGGAATCCTATCCCAGGTTCGACAAAATCTGTCAATTGCTCATTCGGAGCTCTCTTGATTGTTTTTCAGTTGCTTCAACAAGGATAATTTATCTCCTTTTTCTCCAAACTGGTCATAAAGAACTATGAACAGATGATCCTAAGATCAAATAGATCTCGCTTCTAGGCTCTTGAACCATTGTGAAGATTTACCATTCAGTGAAGAGGCTAACAAATTGACTCGCAATGTCCATCTCAAAGTGGCCTCATGGATTGTTTAGACATTTACAATATCTTGATCGTGGTCACCGAGAGAAGTTTGGTTTTCCAAAATGAAATATGGGATGTGTTAATGGCAAATCACAAAGACCCCGAAAGTCTCCGCAACTCGACGGGTTGAGACTCTCAATGTGATTGCATAACATGGAGCTTTTCCCAAGTGTGGGACCTTGCGAATCAAGAAAGCTCTCCGGATGAAGGCCGGTTCCTATTCCTCTGTTTAGATGCACACGTAAAAATGTAGAGGGTTTACTCAAAAACCTAATCTAACTTTCCAAGGAGACATGGTAAGAAGATGCATAAAAATAAACCTAAACTAACAAAGGTGATGCACTAAGGAATGAAGAACACCTATCTTGCCAATAAACACAAACCATTAAAATGCAATGCAAGATCATGCATAGATAACCAAATTTGTAGTGAAAGATCAGGAGGATGCAAATGAACACAGAGAGGGTTGAGAATCATCCATAGACATGCATTATTTTCTCCAAATATTGATACAATACACTATAAAATGCCAAGAGGAAAAGTTGCATTACTATTTTAGATGGGAGGTTTGAACTCCACAAATTTTCCTGTCAAAGAGAAGAAGGGAGGGGCAAAACAAGAATGTCCCACCTTTAGGAAGAAGTCCCTCCTTAAAAATTTTAGGAAGTATGAGAGAGGGAAGAGAGAGGAATTCCAAATCTACCCCAACCACCTCTAGGTTGTATTTAATTCATCTCATTATGGTGGTAGGTGAGAACCCTAGCAGACCCAAAAAATGGTGAACTATATTTTGCATTTTTGAAGAATGTGTTCTCACTAATTAAAGATATAGCTTACAAGGTCCTCGTAGTTGGATAGAGGACCTTGTAAGCTTTTCGAAAAGTCCAACCTTGCATGAATCTGAGCTCCCTGTGAAAATTTATGGCCATTTGAATATCTGGGTCAGGGTTTGCTTCCTGTCGGGTTCGGGGTGTCAACGCTCAAAATGTTGCACCTCCTGAAGGTGCGCCTTGGCACATCCATCCTCACGTCAACATACTTTTAAGTGCACCATAGGCACTAAAAATGTGGTGTCGGTGGCTTCTAATCTATGCCAAGGGTGCAACTTTTTCCATGTCGGTGCCTTCTAATTCGTTCAGGTGTAATCTTATCCATCGGTTAGATGCTTGTAAATGGTTTATTATGATCTACATTACTTCATGTGAATATGAACCTTGTAATGACCTTGTAAATGGAAATTAAGTTCTCTCAAATCTAAATGTGTGTTTAGGAGTTCATTGTTATAAATTTGTGCTCTTGGATGGGAAATAAATGTTGATCTCTTGTATTATTGACAACCCTTGCTTACTTGAATATTGAAATAAATTTCCTTTAAGAGTGGTTTATTTTTATTCCTCATCCAACTAGGTGTATAAGAAGGATTAGATAGAAATCATTTTATAATGCAACCCCATCTTTGTTGCAATTGGAATCATTGTAAGTAAATGAATAAATCATAACTAATCATACCCTTAAAGTAGTTATATAAATGAAATTGAAAATGATGACCTGGTTAAATATTATAAATGCTCAAATTTTTACTCTACCACATTTACCTTTGTATATGCAAATTTAGTAACCATATGAATTTTATAATTTTAAAATTCATTATTTCTCACTATTCTCCAATACCATATTTTTAGTGGAAACCAAATTAATAATTAAATATGTATTATTAATATATAATAACTATATATTAATGATATAGATTGGTCAATTTCACAATTTATAATAACATTAAATGAATGTCATTATTTAAATATCATTAATAAATGTACATACTCAAATGTTAGTAATATATATATATAGTATATATATATATATATATATATATATATATATATATTCATTATATTTATAGATATATTAATAAGTATTAGTAATTTAAAATAAAATAAAGTAATATTAAAATATTAGGTATGTAATTCGATGGAGTGAAAGTTTTTTTATTGAATAAAAAAATCTATGTTTTTAGGCAATGGAATAGTTGTGGCCATTTGTGGTATGTATTATGTTTTAATGGTTGGGAGAGGGGGGTGGGGGTGTTGACCACACCCCAAACCCATATGATACATATGGGGTGGGGGTGGGGTTGGTGCCCCTCCCCCACTATTATTATCCCCACCTTATTAAAATAAATTCGCGACCTAAACTCCTTGCCACCGTTTAATATGTAGTCGGCCTTATTGTATTCTTTTTCACACATCCCGGTAAAGATCTTAATTATATATATATATATATATATATATATATATATATATATATATATATATATATATATATATATATATAGGAAGATTCGAATTCATAAATAAAATATATATATCAATATATATACAAACATATATAAATAAATATATACGTGTGTATATAAAAATATATGTAATTGTAAAAAAATAAATAAGTTGGGTTCTTGTGTATCCAATGGGTATATACTCATTATATATGTATTTTATTTTTCTTTCAAAAATAATACTCTGTAAAAACAAATAACGAAGGAAGACCAATATCCACAAAGGAAATTAGTAGATATTTGCCCTAAACACAAAAAAATAGTAAAGGAGAGCTTCCAATCCTCTCTAATGGCCTCTATGGCTTCTTTTCCCTCTCCTTCCTCCTTCACCAGAAACTCAAACAAGATAAAATGAGATATTAGATTTAGAAAATCAATATATGGCATTCCATAAGGATATATGGGGTTACTTTTTCCAAACCTAAATCTAAGGGCTAGGAATGATTAGATCCAATTATGTAGGATGAACCCTACATCACTTAAGTGATGGGGTATTTAGGTGGGAATGAAAGAAATAAAATGTGTGTGTAATGTTAAATGGGGCCCTAGGGGTTAGCACAAGTTGTGCACACTTGACCTTTTAAGAAATAAACTAAATATTAAGATGCATGACTTTGAGCTATAGGATTTTGGGTCTTGCCTAATTAAATTTTAAATTTAATTAGGGGTCTTTAAATAAATTAATTTAAAAGGGATTTATGGAGTTAAGCATTTAAAAGCTAATGAAGATTATTTAAATAAAATTTTGGAGTCTTGTTAGTGAAATAATATAAGCGTAATATTAAGTTTGAAAAGTGGGGCAATCTTAACTAGTCGATTATTATTTTTAGATGTCTTGTAATTGCTTAAAATTTTTATAATCCGGATTAGATTAAATCTCAACTAATGCCTTGTAACCTTTTAAAAAAACAATTATTCCATAATTTTCACGGTTTGCTATCGGGTTTATCGTGGCTTGAGTGGCAAAAATGTGGTCGTTACACTTGGTATCAGAGTCATGGTTTCAACACTTGGACCTTGGTCTGAAATCGAAAACCAAAAACTAGTTACAAAAACTTGAACCTTTGTCATTTAAAAATAATAATAAAAAATAATAAAGTTGTTCGAATTTTTGTACTCACTTAGTGGCATTTTTTGAACCTGGGTAATAGTAAATGTTGAATAAGACTGCTATTCTTACAAACTTCGATGTAGCAAGAACTTGTTTCTCCTTTGAAAATATGTTTTTTTAGGAGTCCTAACTCTTTCTTTAGTTGTATGATGTGATAAACCCTTTGAGAATTTTTGTTGTTGGAATGATAAATTGTAGGGTGTGATTGTTGTGGTTTAGCATTAGTGGTTGTGTTCGGGGGCTCGAGACGAGTAAATTAGAAGTTGTTTAAGTTGCCTAAAGGCTCCATTTTTGTTCAAGGGTTATACGAGTTAGTTTTGGCTGTTGCCTTAGCAAATTAATACACATATGAGTGAATTGATATTAGGTCTTTGTGTCACAATTTATCTAATCTTGTGTATGTGTTCTTAGAACTGATCTCCGTGTATAGTACATTTTTTCATCCATGAAGGGATATAAAGTGAATGTGATGTTGAATTTCTTTATTTTAAATTCGTAAGATTGTGTTATTTTATCTAGGACCAGCTTCTTATTTTATGATTTGATTGAGAAGCTCGAGGCTCTCATAGATAATTATATTTGTGCGATATTTTTAGAGATTTTAATTCGATTACTTAGCTATTTCCCTTGATTATCGATATTATTGGATCTTATTTTGATTGGTGACTCTGAGCTTGTCTATCTTGTTGTATACTTAGCTAAATTTTTGATTCTTTCGCATGTTGTTGATTACATTGTTTTTATTGTGACATATCATCATATGGGGCTTACCTCAATGTCTTCCTTGTGCTTTGTTATTCTTTGTTTTGGGAGGATGAAACCTTGAGTGTGTCTAGGATCTTAGACTAACTCTTTCATTACTCAGCCTTGTGAGAAATAATTTTTTTTGTGTTGTGCAGTCTTGTTAGCAGTTTGATAGCAGTGGTGGTGATTTCTCTTACAACTGGTAAGATTTTGGATCCTAATAAGAGTAGATGTGTTTGATTGGGAGCTTATGGATTGTGTTAGGTTAGATTAACTCTTGGATGATTATAGATTTTAGTGGATAAATATTTTTTCTAAATATGATGTTCCATATGTGGCATGCCAAGTTTTATCATGCTTTCCTTATTTCATTATAGAAAGTATTGACTAGTGAATTCTATATATCTTGGTAATTATGATTAGATGTAAGCCCATTCAAGAAATGTGTTTAATTAATTATTTGCTTTTTGCTCTCAATGACTAATAAATAGATATTGTTATCCAAAATTCACCCCCAAGGTAACTTTGATAACATGCAAGCAATTATATTGAGTTAAAAGTCATGTTTCTAGGGTCCCCTCATATTTGTCTAACTCCCCGTCCAAGAGGAAGAGAGAAGGCTTCTTGATCCAGAAAATAGTGAAAATTGGCTAAGTCCCGCTCAAGGTCGCCTCGGGACGCTTTGGGACAAAAGCGAACCGCCGAACCGGTGAAATCATTAGTCAAACGCAAAGCAAGGACAAATGAGACAAAAGTATGCGGGCGGGCACGAAATTGTGACAGAGAAAAATCTACTAATCAGAGAGGGTCACCTTTGGGACAAGAACAAAAGACGCGAACTTCCGAACCGGCGAAATGAGTCAAGGCAGCCGAAACAGTGGGACGCGTGGGCCAAAAGTATGCGAATGCTTGTCCCGCAGACGGTCCGAAGCTAATGGGACATTTGGGAAATGGGCGCGAACCGGCCGGTTCATCGAAATCAGCACAAGGAGGATGGGACAAAGGGACGCGCTGGATGCGAAAAGCTGAAATGGCCGAAGGCAGGAAGAAAAGTACGCTTGGTCCGAAACTTCAAACGGCCATAACTTTTGACTCGAGCTTTCGATTTTCATAAAATTGGACTTTCGAACGAGCACGACGTCCTTACGCCACAAAAATAGATTTCTTAATTTTAATAAGGGTAGATATATTTAAATAAAAGAAACATATTCGGCTCCAATACCAATGCTCATTCCCGTCAAATAGGATGCCAGACTCAAGGCCATAACTTTTGATTTCTCAACGAAATCACACTGAATCGTGGTTCCGAGTCGACACATAAAAATCAATAAATTCCAGATTTGATCATAAATTTATTGAGATTTTTAAGAAAACGTGGCCGGGTTCGTAATGTTTTTTATTGGTAGTTTGGGAGTGCAATTAAGAGGCATGGTCATCATTCATTCTCTCGCCGCAACACATGGGACAGTATGGGGAGCCTTTTCCAAGTAATTTATACCCATTCCACTCAATTTAATGCCTACAGTGGTTGAAGGACAAATTTGTGATTTCCATTTTCCTTCTCTTTTCCTTCTCATTTTTCTATAAATTGGAGTGTTGGGCTTATAGGAGAGTTTTTGGGTAACAAAGCTCACAAAATTGCTTGAAGCCGGGTGTTGCATCTTGGTAGTGGATTATGATCCAGTGCCCTTATCTTGTAATAGTGAATCTGCATATCATGAAGCAATAAAATAGTCAGGATACATCTTCCCCGCTCGTGTTTCCTGCATTCTTCTTGCCCCCTTTAATCTTCTACAAGTATATTGTGTCTATTTATTATGTTCTTGCAGGAATTCATTATTATGTGTGTGCTTGGAAAATGGCTATGAATATCGGATTATGGTTTCATCACCTCTTTAACTCCGTATTTACATTCGAGATTACTCTCATGTCCGGTGTATCACCGCTTTAGTGTATTAATTTTATGCATTCTCTCTCTGGGGAAAGGTTAGAATACTAGTTTCTCCCGCATTAGAGTAGATGGATGAGTTTATCGGGAGGTCTATCTCAAAGCAAAGCTAAGTCCCACAACTCGAGATGGACATTTTCCAATTGCTTAGAGTGATCAAACTAGAAATCTGATCAACATCCGTGGGTCGTGATTCTGGTGATAGATATACCATTGCCTTAACATTTTAAATTGTTATGTATACCAATCTATGACCTAATAGTATTGGGAATGTTGAGACACTTATGGATGTTTTTGGGTCTTTTGGACCTTTCTCTTAGAGATGTTAGTTTGGTAGATCTTAATATTTTAATCTCAAGTGATGCTAATGTTGTACTCCTTTAAAAATTATAACTCTTGGTCGTAGAGTCCATTTTTTATGGATTAGTTGATTGTCCTCTTACATTTGATGTCGTTTAATAAGAAATGTGGTGTCTTGGGAGTAAAATTTTCCTTGTCATCTTGTTTCTTGGTTGGTGGTATTTTGGGGAAATATGAGTCTTGAATGGAAGAGGATTTCCTTTTCTTCTCATGTGAAAAAAACTTGAGAGTAAAAAAAAACATTTTTCCTTTCCAAAGTAACTCAACCCCGTAAATTTGTAAAATTAAAAATACCTCTTTAATGGATCTTTTCTTCGCAAATTCTTTTGAGACTTATGGATACACACTTGGAGTGTTTAGTGATGCTCATAATTATTTGATAAACCCTTGGAATATTTTTATGGCACACATTGGTTGATTGATTCCTTTTTCTTACAAGATTAATGATGTGTTTTTTATGTTGAATGTCTCTTGTTCCTTTAGAATTAAAAATGTGATATGTTGATTTATCTCTTATTCATATAAAGGTAATAATGTGATAGGTTCGACTCCTCCTTCCCATTAAAATCTATTTGGTAAAATGATTAATTGATCCTAATAAAACCCTAATTGAGGGGCTTGGACTTGAAACTTAACAAGTAAACTAGAACATTAGAACAAGGGAAATGGTTCCTTTCTATAATCTTGGTAGATTAATAGAATAAATAAAGCTATGTGAAATTAGAAAGGAAATGTTTTCCATCTTCCTCCGTAATAGTAAAATAAATAGTTTTGCCACCTATACAGTACGATGAGATATCATGTCAATGTTAGAGGTGCTCCTTAATGACACAAATATGTGATGCCATAATAGAAAGAAGATTTTATTAGGAAAAATTGTAAGAAGAGTGCTTAACAAGAGAAACTGTAACTTTGACTTAATAGTTGATTTATAAAATGAGTAAGATTTATGTGTATTGAGTGCAATGTATAGTTGAACCTTTAGTTCTACCAACTACCCGGAATTGTGAAACACCTTGTTGTTAGTGAGGTTTTCTAATTATGTATTACTCCCTTGTTCATAGACATAGGTGATTTTCCCTTGTAGGAGTTTGGGTTGTCATACCCTTGTTTCCTCATAACTTGATGAGTGTGAGTGGTGGCCTTTAGTATTGGGTCTTATCTCTTATTTTTAAGAAAAGCAACTTGCTTGTTTGATTATTTAGTCCTTGTTGACCTACAGTATTTGTAATTTTAAGAAAACACATGTTAACGATATGACATAAATTTGGGAATTCCTTCTTTTCTTCTTCCTTTCTTGAGACACCCCATTGTTGTTTTTCCCCTTTTTATCATTGGGAAAAGGAAGTGTAAGTTGATTTTGTAATCTGTTACTCGCATTTAGGTATGATGCACCTCTAGATTATAGTTAGACCCCTCTTGTTACTTCTTGGTCTCTATCTCCCTTGAGTGCTCTCTCGGTATTATGATTTATGCATGTGCTCCCTTTATGGTTATTTCAAGATTGAGTATGATTTAAGATAAATAAATCCCATTGTGCTATAGTGAGTGGTGCTTCTTGTATTGATATGTTAGTTCTAGTGGAAATATTTTCTAAATTTTTGAAGTTTTAACTTAGGTTAGTGTTGTGTGTTCAATTTTAAGTGTAAAATTAGGCCATAGGAAACCTTGTGGTCATGATTCGCTTAGTATTACCATGAAAATTTAATTGTACCCTCTCGAGTTATATAAGTGCTTCCCATGAATAGTTTTCTTGATTGTAAATGTTTTGGCTAACTTAAGTGTCCTTCCTTGTTGTTAAACCTCATCTTGTGTGATCTCAAAATTGTGAGACCTTTGAGTAGACATGTTTTCTCATATAAATTTATGATCTTGGGTTATATTTGTGATCCTTGTCTAAATAACTAACTTTGAATCACAACTCAACCTAGTTAAAGCCCTCACTTTTGTTATTCTTGTGTATTGTATCCATGGGAAACGATGTGGTCATATAGAGTTCGCAAAATTCACCCTGTTACTCCTTTACTTTGTGGTTATTCTTGAGACTCCTTTGACCATTTCATGTTTTGATGCTATGTGTTGTAGCTTGGTTGGTCACGTAGAGTTACTCTATAGAATTAAATTCTTGTAATCCTACTTGAAGAAAGTTTAGAACTCATTCCTTACAATCTCCCTTCTTCTTGTTGAATTACATTAGATTAGACTTGGGTTCTATAGAAACACACTTATTTTGTAGTCCCGACTAGAATCATGTCCAACATAATAATAGAAAAATTTAATACATGGGGTAGGTGAGAGGGAAAAGATAGGTCTTTGAGTGGAGCCAATCCTTGTGGGGAGTTCTAAATTTAATTTTGAATTATTTACTCCCAACCATGGACACTTATCATTATTCTCTATTGGGCGCACTTTTTTGTCTTCCTTGCTTTGGATTCCCTATTTTTTATTATTATTTTTGTCTAATGAGTGCGGGGGTTGCTAGCCACCTACTTCCCTTTTATTATTTTAATTATGCCATACTTTGGCTCTTGAGAAGTGGGTAGGAAAAACCAAATACAACAAATCTATCTGCATGGATACATTGGCAAAGGATTTGTAGATTTTTAGAAACTCTCACACATGGATCATGTAAAGCTCGATTTTTCTAGTTGCTATCAGATTGGAGGATTGGTAATCAATGCATTGAAAATTATAACAAATGAATTCTACTAGTTAGATATCTACTCCCTTCCCGTGTCAAAAAGCTAACTCGGAGCAGGTATAGATGTCCATTCAACCACAAAGGAAGAGGAATTTGTTGGTGTTGTGGTTGTAAGTGCTCTAGATGAGATTCCTGAGAATCGGGATGCATGCATAAGGCATGTGAACTGTGCACACAAATTCCTGAAAACAATGTGGCCTCATGAACTGAAATGGGTGTAGGATATGCACAAAATGGGTTTGTTGAAAAGGATTAGAAACTTTCAAGAAAATGTGATTAAAAATTTGTAGTGAATGGATCTTAGGGACGTGCAGGTAATGTACCAATGTTAATGTGTAATGATCCATTTCCAGTAGCTACAAAAGGTATTTTGTTCCTGGAGAAACTATGAAAATAGTCAAAGGACCACTAAAGTCAAGATAGAAAATACAAATTTTATGGAAAAAGGAGTTTCAGATGGATCAATAGTATGTACTATTTGAGAAATAAAAACATGGCCGACTGTGAGAAATGTTACTCCTGGGAAGGTGACATTTATAGTGAATATTTGTGCAAAAGTAGTCATTATAAGAGAATTTATAAATTTTGAGTTGACTGAAAATATTTATAAATTTAGTCATAAGAGACTTGTTTCATGCTCCATTGAAAATAATGTGTAGAAGTTTATTCTTGTGGATGTTTGGATGTGTAAAGGTTATATGTAATTATAGATTTCCTATCTGGCAACATTAACATAGAAAAATGTTTTCCAAAGGAAGAAGCATCATTTACAGGTACAAATGGTCAAATTGTATGCCTAAAACAACATAAAAAAATCTAAGGAGGATGCCTCAAGGAGACACATCAATTGTATATGGACACACGGGTATCTCTCTTACTGAAAAAGTAACACAAGTGGTAACTATGGGACTGAGTGAAGAAATAGTGCATGGTATGTAGATAAGAGTTTATGGATGTGTCCAAATGATTTGAGAACTTGAAGCAAAGGGAAGTGGCAAGTGAAAAACAAATATCTTAAATCTAAAGCAAGTGTTTCTAGCTTTTTCCAAGAGGAAAAATTTGAAACGAGTATGTACCCATCAAAGCATAACAGAAAGTGGGTTTCTTAGTTGTAGTAGTTGTCTATACCTTGGTAGAAATGTTTGTAAAGGGGATAAATGCATACAAAATTCAAATGGATGATATTTTGAATGCACACAATCTGTTTGATGAAATGCTAAAAGTCATTCAACACCTTTTGGAATGTGGATGAACCCACCATACACTATGGATGCAAATTTATCCCAGGCATGGTTCATCTCTCCTCATCTCTCATAATTTATGTTCTTTAGTTTTTCTTTTGCAACGGAATGAAATTTTAAAACTGAAGGATTTTTGTATATTATACTGTATAAAATAAACTTGTTTTAAAAATAGTAAAACCTTATATCGTAACTTACAGGATCCAATATTGCTTGGTAGACAATAAACCTAAACCCTCACTTCATGATGATCTAGCAAACATCGCAACCAAACTAGATTACTACATTACCCTTTTTTATTGATAGGTTGAAGTTGAGTTCCTTGTAAATAATTTGACCACTCCCTTGTTTAAATAGATCAATTACGGTTTTGAGACTTACAAAGTAACCTTCGTAACTCTAGAAAGGAGATGTTAAGTTTCCTACGTGTACCTTGTTATGTGAGGTGTCACTTTAATCTTTGGATCGACCCCAAATAAAAATTTGTGACCTTTTGACGCCCTTATAGGAGCCTTGTTACATTGTTTTGCAATGGTAGGAAGCTGTTAAATCTAAAAAGTTGGCTTTCATTTTGAACCGCCATTTGAAACCTGGATAGCGAAATTATTATCCGCATTTGCAAACCTCTAGTAATTTTACTAGACAAGTACCTGAAACCTTTAGTTCAAAAAAATCACATTCCAGGTTATTTTGGCAAAGGAAATTTTCATGCCTCTGGTCACAGATTGACGAGGTCAAATTGGAACAATTACGACTTATAACCCCAAAAGTCATGTTGATGGAAAAATGTTTTGTAGATCTCATTTCCATCGACTTTGATGAATTATCTATATATAGGGGAACTTATAGGAAGTTCCTCATTGCGTGTTCATCCATCGAATTTCATTTTTGGAAGTGGTTTTCTGAGCCCTCGAGCTAACTTTTCATCATTAACAACTAGCTCAATTACAAAATGATGGCCCCAAAAAAAAATTGGTGCCAATCATAAACCGCTCGCTAGTTCAAAATTATGTTAGTTCATATGAACTCTTGGTATATAAGTGGACATGTATAAATTTAATAGTGGAGTGTTTTCTCATCGGAAGATAACATGTGAAAGTTGATTCTTAGCCTCTAAGCCTATTTTGAACATTTTTGTAGCTAATAGAAAAATGTAAGAAGGAAGTTGTAGGATCCCCTGTTGGGTGGCCAAACCACTGTGCAAACTTTTGACACATGTAAATAACAGTTTGAAAACTCTATAGTGTAACTTCTTATGTGAAATAGAACTTTTGACAAAATGGTATTTCTATCTCTTCCTTTCTATTTCTCTCTACTTGGTTACGAAAAAAAGTGTAATGAAATGAAATGAGATTAAGTTAAATGAATACATGTTTCTAAACCTTTTCTTTCAAATGAAAATTATAATTATTATTACATGTAAATGGGAAACTAAAGACATTAATTATGTTAGATTTGGTTGTATTCCATTACAATGATTTATATGTAGATTTCATGCTCATATGGTTTTGCGCAGGATGCAAGAAAGATGGCGAAAAGGAGATGTGTAATTCATTATTCATTATTATAATTTTTATAGGTCATTATAAAATGAATATATCTATAATGTAGTTTCATGCCATAGAAATGTTATATTTCAAATGTTCTAATATGTATGGGATGCTATTTTTAGGGATATCTTAGGAAATGTGCATTTAATCACAGGTTCAATTTTATTCATAGTTACGTATGGTAAAAGGGTTTGATATATATATATATATATCTAGTAAATGAATTTGAAATTAATATATTTTAATGTTTTTTAGTGATCAATTAACAATTGATTAATTAGCGTTTTGTATTCTTACCTTGTAAATGTAATAAAGAGATGTAATCAAAACAATCAACCCTAATATAAGATTTGTGCATACCATGTGTTAATGTGTGAACCTTCTTACCATAGAATAAATCGAAACCGTAGAAGGAACTTAAAATTTTGTACTCGATAGAACCTACTAGATTAGGTAAATAAAACCCTAGTTTGAGTTTGCTGTTATAGTCATTATGTTTAGCGACATTATTGTCAACCCATATTTTTAGGAATGACATGGTTCAAATTTATCCGAAGTATGTGATTTCCTTAAATTTTTGGTAACCCCAAGGAGAATGTCTTCTCTTCGAGGTCCGATACCATGTGGAGTGGTGAAGACCACCTTGAAGTCACCTTAAGAGTCATTATTTGAAGAGATCAATATGCGGTGTAATGTTAACATCTATGGAATAAGTAGGGATATTACTCCTTAGTATCCTATTGGATTTCAGGTCTTACAAAAATAGATCTAGAAATTCACTTCACTCGGTGAATGAAATCTCTGTTGGATTCATACAACATAAATGGAGATCGTGAAATATTTGTTCTAGGTATTAAACTATTGTAAATGAACTTCTTAGTTCCTCTCAACTAAATGTGTTACCTTGGTTTCTATAAACATATCACCTTGGTCTTTCATGAAGGTTATCTATCATAGGCATGTCCTTTCACCTTAAACTCTTTTATAGTTGACACAAATATTCTTAGGTGCAATTGGAATTAAACTAAATGGCATTTGATTGAGAGGTTAAATTGAGGTTTGTGTGTAGTTATAGTGCTTCTAATTAGATACTTTATCAAGATGTTATTTGAATACTTTCATAACTCTTTCTCCTATAAAACTATGCTAATAATGAGACCATAGTGCAAGAATGTAACATTAAATCATATAAGAGTAAAAAAAAATTGAGGTTAGGAATAATGTCACTCGTGGAGTCCTTATAACTTAATTAAACATTTTCATGTGTTACAAAGACTATAAATTGCAACAGATGGCCCCAAAATATTGGTGCCAATCATAAACCGCTCATTATTTCAAAATTATGTTAGTTCATATAAACTCTTGGTATATAAGTGGACACGTATAAATTTAATAGTGGAGTGTTTTCTCATCGGAAGATAACATGTGAAAGTTGATTCTTAGCCTCTAAGCCTATTTTGAACATTTTTGTAGCTAATGAGAAAAATGTAAGAAGGAAGTTGTAGGATCCTGTTGGGTGGCCAAACCATCTTTGTGCAAACTTTTGACACATGTAAATAACAGTTTGAAAACTCTATAGTGTAACTTCTTATGTGAAATAGAACTTTTGACAAAATGGTATTTCTATCTCTTCCTTTCTATTTCTCTCTACTTGGTTACGAAAAAAGTGTAATGAAATGAAATGAGATTAAGTTAAATGAATACATGTTTCTAAACCTTTTCTTTCAAATGAAAATTATAATTATTATTACATGTAAATGGGAAACTAAAGACATTAATTATGTTAGATTTGGTTGTATTCCATTGCAATGATTTATTGTAGATTTCATGCTCATATGGTTTTGCAGGATGCAAGAAAGATGGCGAAAAGGAGATGTGTAATTCATTATTCATTAGTATAATTTTTATAGGTCATTATAAAATGAATATATCGTAATGTAGTTTCATGCCATAGAAATGTTATATTTCAAATGTTCTAATATGTATGGGATGCCATTTTTAGGGATATCTTAGGAAATGTGCATTTAATCATAGGTTCAATTTGATTCATAGTTACGTATGGTAAAAGGGTTTGATATATATATATATATATATATAGAAAATGAATTTGAAATTAATATATTTTAATGTTTTTTAGTGATCAATTAACAATTGATTAATTAGCGTTTTGTATTCTTACCTTGTAAATGTAATAAAGAGATGTAATCAAAACAATCAACCCTAATATAATATTTGTGCATACCATGTGTTAATGTGTGAACCTTCTTACCATAGAATAAATCGAAACCGTAGAAGGAACTTAAAATTTTGTACTCGATAGAACCTACTAGATTAGGTAAATAAAACCCCTAGTTTGAGTTTACTGTTATAGTCATTATGTTTAGCGACATTATTGTCAACCCATATTTTTAGGAATGACATGGTTCAAATTTATCCGAAGTATGTGATTTCCTTAAATTTTGGTAACCCCAAGGAGAATGTCTTCTCTTTTGGTCCGATACCATGTGGAGTGGTGAAGACCACCTTGGAAGTCACCTTAAGAGTCATTATTTGAAGAGATCAATATGCGGTGTAATGTTAACATCTATGGAATAAGTAGGGATATTACTCCCTTAGTATCCTATTGGATTTCTAGGTCTTACAAAAATAGATCTAGAAATTCACTTCACCTTTAGTGAATGAAATCTCTGTTGGATTCATACAACATAAATGGAGATCGTGAAATATTTTTTCTAGGTATTAAACTATTGTAAATGAACTTCTTAGTTCCTCTCAACTAAATGTGTTACCTTGGTTTCTATAAACATATCACCTTGGTCTTTCATGAAGGTTATCTATCATAGGCATGTCCTTTCACCTTAAACTCTTTTATAGTTGACACAAATATTCTTAGGTGCAATTGGAATTAAACTAAATGGCATTTGATTGGAGAGGTTAAATTGAGGTTTGTGTGTAGTTATAGTGCTTCTAATTAGATACTTTATCAAGATGTTATTTGAATACTTTCATAACTCTTTCTCCTATAAAACTATGCTAATAATGAGACCATAGTGCAATGTAAGAGTAAATCATATAAGAGTAAAAAAAAATTGAGGTTAGGAATAATGTCACTCTTGGAGTCCTTATAACTTAATTAAACATTTTCATGTGTTACAAAGAATATGAATTGCCTTGGTGTGATCAAAATTTGAGAAAACAAAAGATATATATAAATCTAAATGGAATTCAACAAGTTATTGAACTATAATAACTATGGTAGGGAAATAACTATACCGTGATCGAATAATGTTTTCAGCAAAAAGATATCTTGAATATAAGTCTCCCTTAATCCTAATATTTCATCTTGACATCATGTTAGATTCACATGTGTAGCAATGGTAAATTTTAAACATTGAATAAGCATTTGGGAAGCATAATACTAACATAAGAATGAGAGAATTACGATCTTTGTATGTAATTTAAAATATGGAAAATACTTATGTAAGTTATATAGAGATTGTCATAAGGGATAAAGAGAAAAATTAAATGGTCGAACAGTAAGTGGAATGTGAAATGAATTTGAATCTGTAGGTGGAAATCAGAGAAAATTATACTTAAATAATAATGTTATTGGAATGTTAATCATAACCTAGATGTAACCATGGTAATGATGTGTTGTGTGTTTGTCAATCCTTAAGTCCCTTTTCTTGTGGCTAAGTTATTGATAGCATTTGATTCATTGGAGAAACTATGTCATTGACATGTATATGGTGTTGTCATGTGTCTATGTGATTTCATGACTTATGTAAGTGTCTTGTTTTTTTTTTAATTTTCTTTACTTGAAGCCCTTGTGGAATTGTGTAGTGAGAAATGTAAGTCAAAAAAATTATCTTGGTATTTTTACTGTTGTTTTTGTGTGCATAAAATGTGGATGTTACATTTGGTATTAGAGCATAGGTTCATGCTCTTGAACCTCTAGGGAAGATTGGAGTTGTGATAGTGTTGCATGATGGTGGTGGAGATTATAAGAGCAATGTTATATAAGTGTGATGTGAAATTTGTCGTAATTGTGATATGTGTGACATGTTGTGTATGCCACTTAGTGCATATTTGTTATCATGTTGATGTGCTTGTGATGAGAGTACTCTCTCTCCCTTTTTTGGATTTTATGAAAACTTCATGTGTGATGTGTAACCTTGTTGTGTGTAAAAAAATGTTATTATGGATTGTAGAGTATTGGAGCATTATGACATTATGTGAGATGTAGGTGTGTTGATATGTTGTATGAAAAGATTGGTGTAAAGTGAATTGGATTGTATCATGATGTCGTCATTGTGTTGTGATGAATGGTGTGCATCACCTTGTTGTATTTTAATTGACCATTTGTTTAAATGTTAGACATTGTATTCCTCAAACGTATAATTCATGTAATATATGATGAATCATGTCGTGATTTAGGGGTATAGTGAGAAAATGATCCCTATTGTATAGTGATTGCACTTTGGGTGCAAAATGTGGTAATATAATGTATCATAACCTTTGTGAAAGTAATTATTTTTTTATACCCTGTATATATACCATGCGTAAGATGATATGGTTAATGTGTGTGAATCACCATTATACTAGTGATGTACTTATGTGTTATCTTGTGAACCCTACACTAACCAATCCTAAGGGAAATCAGTAAAGGGTGTATATTTGGAGTGAGGAAATGTGTACCGTTGACTAGTCACTTGATCGAGTACGAGATAGGAAGTGTAGCCTTACATGGGCTGAAAACCCACTTTTTGCATGTTTTGTATGTGTGACACTTGCTCAATGGGTGTCATGAATATTGTGTTTTGTGGACACCTTAGGCTTAGTAGATTGTGACTTGTACTCTTTTATCTATCCTGATATTTTTTTCATATGGATTCAACCTATGTGATTTTGACTATGTTGAGCCTTGTCCAAGTGGTGGCGGGATGATTCTAGATAGAGATGATGACAGTTGTATTATTTGATATGTTATTTTATGAGCTGAGGCTCGATGTTCCAAGCGTCAGCAACTCATTGAGTACACCCCTAGTGGTCATATAATGCCACGTAGTTATTGTAATGTATTATTTCTATACATGTGTTTTTTATTCATAAGTTGAAAACTTTACCTTTTATTCCTAGAACCAAAAATTTTCTTGGTTGACATGTTCTTATATTTTGGGCATTTATTTGGTTGATAGAGGCAGATTTTTGCACTAACTATGGCTATTTGGCCATTTGATTTTCTTAGATTTAAATTTTCTTTTTAAGTTTTAAAATTTTATTGCCTAGCCCAAGGATTTAGATCTTTCCACTTGGAATTTGAATGATTTGTTATGTTGGTTCTAATGTTGTAGTGTATTGGAATAGGGTCATGGGATTCACCATGGAGTTGTGGGACATATGGACCCACTTCATTGTATAGGGGTACACCCTAAGGAGTTCTGAGATAACTAGTGGGTTTTTGAACCATGAGTTATTATGTCACTTGGTTTAGAGGTGTTTGGATCTTATGTGCCAAGGACCATAGGGTGACTGACCTCTTTTGTGGAGCTATAAGGAAAATTTATCTTTTTTCTTTTCTTGAGGAGGCATAAGAGACACCTTACAGAGGCGTAAGATACTTGAGGGAGGCATAAGATATTTTTGTGGGTGTTATTGATGCTTTGGGAGGTATAAGCGGTTGTTTTATGATGCTTTGGGAGATACATAGAGTTGTTTTTGATACCTTAGAAGGTATATGGAGTATTTTTGTGATGTTTTGGGAGGTGGATAAAGTTTCTATTTTTATTTATGTGTACTCTTGTGAGTCTTGTTACACATTTTTATGACTAAGGCTTGACTCTCCCCTTGGTTGTTATGGAATATTGGATATTGTCTTAGCACTATATTGGTACAGTCATGGATTTTTGGATCATTAGGAATTAGAGTCCTTTTTATGTGATATAGATGTGAAAGTTTGTCAAATTATGCCTATGAATTGTTAGTGTTGTGTATAACCTTGGTATGGTATTGTGATAGCGGTTCTGTTGGGCACCCACAAGAATGAATAAATTAAAATTTTACAACAATGAAATGTAGAGGAAAAGAGATTAAAAAAATGAGCTCAGATAAAAATTCCAATCTTCACAAAACATTAAAAGTTAAATAATTAGCTAAATTTTCTAGTCTACCCTATGGTCGTGTTCTAACGATAGAGATCACCCCGTAGAGAGATCTTGAAGTCATTCACTTATTTCGTTTGTTATCACTGCGCTATCATTGGTGATATGTCGCATCGAGGATGATGCTCTTATAAGGGGAGGGAAATGTAGTGTCGAAAATAATAATAAAAATGTTAATGCATGGCATGACCTTAGAGGGAAAATATAGGTCTTTGAGTGGCACCGATCCTTGTGAGGAATTCTAAATTTAATTTTGAATTATTTACTCCCAACCATCGACACTTATCATTATTATTTTTTGGATGCACTTGTTTTCTCTTCCTTGCTTTGGATTTCTTATTTTTCTTTGTTTTTTTTTGTTGTCTAATGAGTGCATGGGGTTATTAGCCACTTGATCACTTTTTATTGTTTTAATTGTGCCATACTTTGGCTCTAGAGAAGTGGGTAGGAAACACCAAAAAAAGGAAATATGGCTACGTGGTTACATTGGTGAAGGATTTGCAGATGTTGGTGAAGATACCATACGTAAATCATGTAAAGCTTGATTTTTTCTTGTTGTTATCGACCAGGAGGATTGAGAAGTAATGCATTGAAACTTATAGAAAATGAATTTTTTGGCTAGAGATATACTCCCTTCCTATGTCAAAACGCTATATTTGTAATAGGGTATAGATGTCTAGCCAAGCACAAAGGAAAAGGAATTTGTTGGTGTTGTGGTTCGCAAGCACTTTGGCTGAAATTATTGTAGAAACGTGATGCATGAGTAAGGAATGTGAATGTGCACCAAAATTCCAAAAAACAATATGGATTGATGACCTGAAATGGATTTAGGACATGTGCAAAATGAGTTTTTGAAAAGGATTAGAAACTTTCAAGCAAATGTGATTAAAATTTGTAGTGAATGATCTAAGGGACATACAAGTAATGTACCAATGTCAATGTGTAATGATCCATTTCTAGTAGCTACAGAAGGTATTATGTTCCTGGAGAAGCTATGAAAATAGCTAGAGGACCACTTAAGTCAAGATAGAAAATACAAATTTTATGGAAAAAGGAGTTTTCAGATGGATCAATAGTATGTACTATTCGAGAAATAACAACATGGCCAATTTTAAGCATTGTTACACCTCGATAGGTGATGTTTACGATGAATATTTGTGCAAAAGTAGTCATTATATGAGAAGTTATAAATTTTGAGTTGACTGAAAATATTTATAAATTTAGTGATAAGCAACTTGTTTCATGCTCCATTGAAAAGAATGTGTAGAAGTTTAGTTTTGTGGATGTTTTGGCACAAACATGTAAAGGTTTTATGCAATTAGAGATCTCCTATCTGGCGACATTAACATAGAAGAAGGTTGTCCAAAGGAAGAAGCATCATTTCCATTTACAAATGGTCAAATCGTATGCCTGAAACAACATAAACAAAGCCAAGGAGGATGCCTCAGGGAGACATGCCAATTCTATATGCACACACGGGTATCTCTCTGACTGACAAAGTAACACAAGTGGTAAATATGGGACTGAGTGAAGAAATAGTGCATGGTATGCAGATAAGAGTGTATGGATGTGTTAAAATGATTCAAGAACTTGAAGCAAAGGGTAGTGGCAAGTGCAAAACAAAGATCCTAAATCTGTAGCAGCATTTCCTAGTTTTTTCCAAGAGGAAAACTTTGAAATGGGTATGTACCCATCAAAGCATAACAAAAAGTGGGTTTCTCAGTTGTAGTAGTTGTCTATACCTTGGTAGAAATGTTTGTAAAGATGTTTGTAAAGGGGATAAATGTATACAAAATTAAAATGGAGGATTTTCTGAATGGACACAATCTGGTTGACAAAATAATAAAAGTCCTTCAACACCTTCTGGAATGCAGATGAACCTGCCATACACTATGGACAAAAATTTATCCTAGGCATGGTTTATCTCTCCTCATATCTCATAATTTTTGTTCTTTAGTTTTTCTTTTGCAACGGAATCAAATTTTAAAACTCGAACAATTTTCTTAGATTCGATTGTATAAAATGAACTTGTTTTAAAAATAGTAAAACCTTATATCATAACTTACAGGATCCAATATTGTTTAGTAGACAATAAACCTACACCCTTAATTCATGATGATATAGAAAATGTTGCAACCAAAATAGATTACTACAATACTCTTTTTTATTGATGGCTTGAAGCGAGTTCCTGTAAATGATTTAACTACTCCCTTGTTTAAATAGATCAATTGCAATTTTCTGAGACTTGTAAAGTAACCTTTGTAACTCCAGAAAGGAGATATTAATTTTCCTACATGTATCTTTTTATGTGAGGTGTCACTTCAATATTTAGATTGACCCCGAATGAACATTTGTGACCTTTTTATGCCATTATAGGACCCTTGTTACATTGTTTGCAACTAGGAGGAAGCTACTAAATCTAAAAATTTGGCTTTCATTTTGAACCGCCATTTGAATCTTGGATAAAGAAATTAGTATCCGCCTTCGAAAACCTCTAATAATTTTACTAGACAATTACATGAAACCTTCAGTTTGGAAAAGGCATTTTGTAGGCCTTCGGTCATAGTTTGACGAGGTCAAACAGGATCAATTACAACTTTTCACCCCAGAAATCATGTCGTCATTTGAAAACTATTTTCTAGATCTTTGTCCCATCAACTCTAATGAATTATCCATATATAACAGAACTTTTACGAAGTTCGTTATTACATGTTCATCCATCAAATGTTAGTTTTGGAAGTGGTTTTTAGATCCCTTGAGTTCACTTTTGATCATTAAAAACTAGCTCAATTACAACTGATGGCCCCGAAAACTTACCCATCAATCGTAAACCGTTCACCGAGCCCAAATTCTATCAATTCCCATGAACTCTTGGTATATAAGTGGACAAGTAGAAATTTAACCTAGAGTGTTTTCTCATCGGAAGATAAATTTTGAAAGTGGATTCTTAACCTTTGAACCTATTTTGAACATGTTTGTAGCTAGTAGGAAAATGTAAAAAGAAAGTTGTAGGACCCCTGTTGGGTTTCCAAACCACCGTGAAAGCTTTTGACACATGTGTAAATAATCGTATGAAAAATCTATAGTGTAACTTGTTGTGTGAAAAAGAACTTTTGACAAAATGGTTTTCTCTCTCTTCCTTTGTCTTTTTCTCCGCTTGGTTACGAAATGAAGTGAAATGAAATGAAATTAAATGAATACATGTCTCTAAACCTTTTCTTTTGAATGTAAATTATAGTTATTATTACATGTAAATGGGAAAATAAAGACATTAATTATGTTAGATTAGGGTGGATACCATGCCATATATTTATCATTGATTTCATGCACACATGGTTCTACAGGATGCAAGAAATATTGTGAAAAGGTGATACATAATTCCTTATTTATTATAGTAAATTTTATAGGTCATTATAAAATGTATATATGTATAATAAAGTCTCATGCCACATAAATGTTATATTTGAAATTTAGTAATATGTATGGGCTATTAGTTTTAGGGATATCTTAGGAAATGTGCATTTAATCATGGTTCAATTTGTTTCATAGTTACGTATGGTAAAAGGGTTTGATATGTGTGTGTGTGTGTATGTATATATGTATATATATATACATATAGATATATATATAGATGTGTGTGTGTGTGTGTGTGTGTGTGTGTGTGTGTGTGTGTGTGTGTATATAGTAAATGAATTTGAAATTAATATATTGTAGTACTTTTTTAGTGTTCAATGAATGATTGAATAATTAGTGTGTTTTATTCTTACCTTGCAAGTGTAATAAAGATATTTAATCAAAATACTCAACCCTAATATAAGATTTGTGCATACCATGTCTTCATGTGTGAACCTTCTTACCATAGAATAAATTGAAACCGTAGAAGGAAATTAAACATTTGTACTCAATAGAACCTACTAGATGATGTAAATAAAACCCCTGGTTTGAGTTTACCATCATAGTTGTTATGTTTAGCGACATTGTTGTGAACCCATATTTTATGAACGACGTGGTCCAAATTTATCGGAAGTATGTAATTTCCTTGATTTTTTTGTAACCGCAAGGAGAATGTATTCTCTCGGTGTTTGACACCATGTTGAGTGGTGAAGACCAAGTTGGAAGTAACCTTAAGAGTCCTTGTTTGAAGCAAAAATATGCAATGTAACCTTATCATATGTGGAGTAAGTAGGGCTATTACTCCCTTAGTATCCTATTGGACCGCTGTGTCTTATGAAATTAGATCCAGAAATTATCTTCACCAGTGAATGAAATGCCTGTTGGATCTAGACGACATAAATGGAGATCATGAAATAGGTATTCTAGGTCTTGAAATATTTGTAAATGAACTTCTTAGTTCCTCTCAGCTAAATGTGTTACCTTAGTTTCTATCAAAATATCACCTTGGTCTTTCATGAGGTTATCTATCATAAGCATGTCCTTTCACATTAAACTCTTTTATAGTTAAGGCATAGATTCCTAGGTGCAATCTGAATTACACTAAACCTCGTTGATTGGGAGGTTAACATGAGGTTCTTGTGCTCTTATAGTGCTTCCAATCATATACTTCTTCAATATGATAGTCAAATACTTTCAGAATCGCTTCTCGCTATAAAACTATGCTAATAATGAGACCATAGTGTGATGGAAGAGTAAATCATACAAGAGTAAAAATATTTGAGGTTAGGAATAATGTGACTCTTGAAGTCCTTATAACTTAAATAAACATTTTTATGTGTTACAAAGAATATGAATTTCCTTGGTGTGATCAAACCTTGAGAAACCAAAATATATATTTATGACTCTTAATGGAATTCAACAAGTTATTGAACTTGTTATCTCTTGAAAGTGCACCCGGTAGAGAGATGGTAGCAGGTGTTCTAAGTCTGTAAAAGATCTCTCACTCTCGTAGATACAATGGGGACACCTCAGGTCTGTGGGTATACCTATTTTGAGGTGAACCTCCGGGGTTAAAAGGTCGGTTCCTTATCGGTGTTCACTAGACTACTTTCTGGGAGTTTTAGGGTTAGGAGGTGACTAAAAATGAAATAATTACGAAGGTGATACACCAAATTTTGAGTGGAGAACTTGACTTGAGTGGGATACACAACTGACTCGTGAAGAATTCTTTGTGTGCATGAACCAATTTCACTTTCTACAGAATGTAA
The DNA here is from genome assembly GCA_018340775.1 of Taxus wallichiana var. yunnanensis. NCBI lineage: Eukaryota > Viridiplantae > Streptophyta > Pinopsida > Cupressales > Taxaceae > Taxus > Taxus wallichiana. Next base: position 897,180,494 of record CM031240.1, on the reverse strand, counting down.
GGGCAAAAACACTTAATTTGTACTGAGGGAAAATCACAACAGTACTAGTAAGCTAACATGCACAATGATATTTATTAGAAAATACTAGATCTGCATAGCAGGTAAAGTGACTAATCAGGGAATGTTGATTCACAAGATCAATGCTGGCATACACAAGACTGTAGAATAACTTGGAAAGGAAAGAGTAATTCAACACTTAGAGGGTAAAACTGGTAGAAATTGCTTCAGTACTCATATCAAAAGTTCTTCTAGGAAAAATCTCTAAAAAATTCCCCCTCTTTGTGCTTTGCAAGAGCACACAATATATAGAAAAAGTTCAACCTCTTTCCTAAAAATAGACTAAGGTTGTACTCGTCCATGTGTCCTAATTTTATCCCTTAAATAAAGGAATAAAATAATACAAACTAGAGCATGTAATAGAATAGGCATTATTAGCCTCAGATACAATTCAGTCAAACTACAGTTGACTATTCTATTTTTAGGAAAGAAAGATGAATAATTGCTAAATTTACAATATTACTTACTAGGAAAGTCTTCTCTGTTCCGTCTATTGTGTAGGCATGCAAAATTATCTCCTCTGTTTTAGGTAAAAAGGGATGCAACTTTTATCCATATTTGCAAAAATAAAGTGAAGTGGGTTTTTATGATTTCCTTCATTGATCCGGACCATAGTCATGAAAGTGACATTTGTAAATTTGTTCGAAAACCCCATGTGGGGACCACCTTGGTTTGTTTGGAATTTTGGATGCTTCCACTTTTGTGGACTTAGGTAATTTGCATGTGTTTGATAAAAGGGGACCACCCCTTGCCTAGCCCACCATGTATATGATTTACCACCCTTGGACTTTGGCACATAATACAATTTTGCCCTTTTCGGGACTTTTGGCATATATAACGATTTGCTTTGATTTTGCGGGCATGCACCATAGTTTAGACTTTGGATAGTCTTGGCAAAAAAATTGACTACCCACATGGGCTGGCCCTCTCCAACGATGACTCGACCCTTTCCGGTCTTAGGCGGTGGTAACCCTAACCATTGGTAGTTTGGCTTGGATTTTGTGAGTGCTAATGGCCTTTGATATTTTACCTCAGTTTCTCTCCTCCGTTGATCCTGTAACCTGGATTAGGGTTCTGGCCCAAGCATTGAATATGGTTGGTGGCATTTAATTTGGCTCTATCACTTTGAACCCTGTGTAGACTGATCACCGTTCGATCTGGCACTTGGCATTTGATGAATCATTGATGCTTTACCATGGGTTAGGGTTTTGTAACCCTAGTTCAATGAATGGTTTATACACTTGCGAGCTCTGCTTGGTCATTTCATTTGGTTTTTTCAATTTGTGGGCGAAGCCCTAGCAAAATTTTTCTTTCTCTATATTTTTGATGAAAACTTAGAGATTTGGACGTTTTGAGCTTGCATTTCTGTTCTTGAGCCTTGAAGCCATTAATACTTGATCAAGTATTGCATTCATTCTGAAGGATCTGGAGGTATTTCCTTTTGTTTTTATTTCTATGCTCTACATTTTCATTTATATATGAGCTAAATATCATTTTCATCTATTATTCTGCTCTGTATCACTTGTAGAGTGATGAACCTTTTTTTCTCTCTGGTTCTCTACTTTTGGTAGCTAATGAGCTCTTGTATGAGCCTATAGAAAGAAATGTTGGCATGGTTTGTTTGTTGTTTCATTACTGGTGAGTTCCTTGCACTTTTTCTTCTTTTCTTTCGGGCTTATGTTTTCATCATGCGATCTTTGTATCTTTGCTACCTTGGTTATAATGTTTGTAAAATGAAAATATTTGTGGGTCTGCTTTGACCTTGAGCTCGGAACTTACTTCACTTGAATTTTGATGAACCTTTTTGTGTTTGGGTTTGATATTTAACTGTAAATTTGGCTCTATACTCAAAAGTGTAGACTGTTGATATTTTTAGGCTCGATGTTCAAACTTATTTCATTTTCCTGTAGATGTATATTTGGCATCGTGGCATGCCTCCTTCCTGGACTGTATAAGTTCAAGATTTTTGACTTGTTTGTTTTGTCTTCATCCTTAGGCATGGTGAGTTCTTTAACCATTTTCTTATCATAGTTTCTCCTTTTCAAATTTGAGTTTAACCTCTGCACCCTAAAGGAAACATAGAGATATTTGGTTATACGTTTGATAATGAATTATTTCTATGTGTATGAAGTTCATATTTCTTCTTTAATGAATTTTCAAGCTTGAAAACCACCGACACTTGTAGAAGAACTCTTTCTAATCTGATGTTTTGGTATTGCTCTTGTAGACCGCCCAGTACTTGGAAGTGTTTCCTATTTTGGTTCTTTGTTTTTGATATACGGGTTTTGTTTCTTCATGTAGTAGACATATGCTTGGTATTTGTCTAACTATGTCTAAAGATGCAGTGAGAGGAACCTCACTTCTTAGCATTGGTTTCTAGTATTCCTTCCTTGCAGGACTATCACATTTCTTCTTCCTTTTGTAGATGTATACTTGACTTGTCATTGTAGCCTTGATTTGTAGATGTACATTTAGTTTTCACTTGCTTTCTTTGTATACCGTATCTTCGACAAGTGAGGATTTGCATTTCATTTCTTTCTGATTGAAACTGAAAATTGGGCAAGATTGTATGAGTTCAAGCTCTTGTAGATTCATTCTTCTTTCTATAAATGCAACTCAATTTACTTTTGTGAGCTTTGTGAATGCATACTTTACTTGTTGATCATATTTCTGTAAGGCATGCTTTAGCTAGACCTTTATTGAGCTTTGTAGTTTACTCCTTCAGTTGGAAGATGAATGCTATCTTCTATATTCTATAGTTTTGACATTTGCATTTAGGATAATGAAGAATCTGGAAGTTGTATGCTTTTCATTTGTTGCAAACATGATTGCATACTGTCTGCATAATGAAGTAAATATCTCTTTTCCGGAAAGTGAAATAAAGTGCTTTGTTTACTTTTACGTAATAGTACTTTACTTCCCGAGAAGTCATAGTAGCAAGTATATTTTAATTTCTGCATTATTTCTCAATTCTATTTTTCTAGAAAAGTTCATTTTGCGCAAGGGGAAACTCTAGAAAAAAATTTTTAATCCTTCTCTCTCCATATTCTTATGACTTGACCATTTTAAAAGTATATGAAACTGTCCATGCTTTGGCTTTACTTGATTCATTACAACTTTTTCGAAAAATTTGCAAAGTAGTTGCTTCTTCCTTAACGAGTTAGACTTATTTTCGCTATATACTACAACCTTTTCCTGCAAAACTCAGAAATAAATTAGAATAAATAGGATTTTTCCCTCTATTGTATCCATGTGGTTTATTCCTTCTTGCTTCCTTCCTCTGCAAGTTGTTTTTGAACTTCCTTCATGTGTTATTCTTCATATTTGTTTCTTTTCCGACAACTTCAGATTCTGCCTTTTCTTACCCAATCCTTAGCTTCTTTGATTTTCTCTTACCACTCTCTCTTTATGAACTCTACCTTTTCCTTGTTGCCAGCTCATCTGTATTTCTTTGTTTCAAGTACCATTAGATACCTTTGAATTCAGAATTTGCATTTGCTTTAGAACATGAGTATTGGAATAACATTGTACCCTGAGCTCAATTTGACAGATGCTTCTCTTTGTCTTGTAGGTGTTAAGAAATGGAGATGGAAGCGAAAGATGGAGGAGTTGAGATGGAGATGGAAAGGCGAGGAGTGGAGACAGAAGACAGAAAAGGCAATGATGGGTTCCTTTTTACTCCTCTTCTCTTGTTCTTTAGCACACGTGGTATTCTCATTTCCATGTATATGATGAGTCACTTAGTCATATCCCATGGCTTGTGTGGGAAAGCTTATGATCTCTTATGAATAAAGCATTAAATTGAAATAATGAGTTGATTATCTCTTTCTGCATTCAGTTTTCTTTTGGTTGTACAATGATGTAGGCAACTCAATATCTCAATGAAATGAATTAACATAAGGGATAACTTGAAGTGAATACCTGTAACTCCAGTGGATAATCATTGAATGAAATGTGTCTCTTTGTAAGCTGTGTGATTATCTTAGCTTCCATTCTTCGTTTTGACTCCTTTCTGTTATCTCCATTTGGACATTATTGTCACTGTTTGTTTGTCAATATTTTCTTGATGGAAGTAGCAGGAAAGGAATCAATTGTAATCTTTTATGGCAGCATAGGTAAATGTAGACTTATAAATCATAACAAATTTAATGAACATAGAGCAATAAAACTGATAGGCATCAAGATAATAACCGTGAATCTGACTATCTAAAAACTGCCACTATGTCTGTTGTTCCAAAACTATACACCTTACATATTCTGTAATCTAGTGTCTTCATCGGGATAACACAGATGTCCTTTGGGGCTTGTGTTCTCTTGCTGAGGATATTCATGAGATTGCAGACTATGTGAGTTGTTACATTTTGTAACAGCACACATAGCTGCAGATTTCACTTAATCATTTTCACAAATCAGCAATAACACAATAATCTGACGTAAATCCCTTAGCTTAGGTATAATTTTGTTTTTCTTGAAAAGTTCATTTCTGTTTGCCGTAATGAAGTTTCGAGTTGCCCATTTTTACACAAGTGAAAAAATTGTCATGAGAACTATAATAACTATTTTAGGAGAAATAACTATACCGTGATCGAAGAATGTTTTGGGAAAAATCTATCTTGAATCTAAGTCTCCCTTAATCATAATATTTCATCTTGAAATCATGTTAGATTCACTTGTGTAGCAAGGGTAAATTTTAAACATTGAATATGTGTTTGAGAAGCTTAATCTTAACATAATAATGAGAGAATTAGGATCTTTGTATGCAATTTGAAATATGGAAAATACTTATGTAAGTTATGGAGATTATCATAAGGGATAAAGAGAAAAATTAAATGGTCGAATAATAAGTGGAATGTGAAACGAATTTAAGAATCTATAGGTGGAAAAGGGAGAAAATTATACTTACATAATAATGTTATTGGAATGTTGATTGTAACCTAGATGTAACCATGGTAATGATGTGTTGTGGGTTTGTCAATCCTCAAGTCCCTTTTCTTGTGGATGTGTTGTTTCTAGCATTTGATTCATTGGAGAAAGTGTGTCATCGACATGTATATGGTGTTGTCGTGTGTCTATGTGAGTCGATGAATTATGTAAGTGTCTTCTGCTTTTTTAAGTTTTCTTTACTTGGAGCCCTTGTGGCATTGTGTAGTGAGTAATGTAAGTAAAAAAAAATTGTCCTGGTATTTTTACTTTGTTGTTTTTGTGTGTGTAAAATGTGGATGTTATGTGTTTGAAGAAAAGAAACTCCACAAATGGTGTCATCTTGTTTATTTTGCATCATTCCCTACCTCTTTCTATGTGACTTCCAGGAGGAAGTAAAATCTAAGGGGAGGGGGATGTAATGCCCACTCCTCTTTAACTCTAATTGAACCATGTTATCAATTTCAAATTGATTTTTAATCTTAAAGCGTTCTTTGGTTTATTCTATTTAGCATGCAAATAAAACGTAAAGGACATAATTATTACTATTGTGTTTCGATTATTATTTTGATTTGTATGGTTGTATTGTGGACGTTGATGGGAATTTAAGGATATGATGATGATCTAGAATGGTTGCCTTGCTACATAGTGATTGTGACATCGTTACCATTTTTATATTATTATGTCTTTTCTCACTCTATATTGGATCCGTAGACCTTGATATTGTATTAGATATTAGACATTGCTAGATAGGAATTGAAACATTTGTTTTACTTATTTGATAGACAATACAGATGTAATATACTTGTGAAAGGATGTGACTATTGCTTTAAATTTTATATTCTTGATTCAAATATAAGTATTCGATGTTCTAACCATTACTACTTTGTATGGGCATATTAGACATGATTTTTGATATTTATGGATGATTATTAATGTTATGATCATAGTAAAGGTTGATGAATTGGTAGAATCAAAATGTTAGAAAATTGAACTATTGGTGAATTACTTAATTCTAACATTTTTTTAATTATCATATTCGATGATGTAATTTTTAGGTATACATGCGCGTGTTTAATTATTTCTAAGTCATTAATATGTCCACAAGGCCGGAAAGGTATTGTTTGATTTTGGAGGAAATTATATCACAACAACAAACTATGTGGGATAGGATACCAACAACAAAGGAATGTGGAGTATTGGCAACTAATCACCATGGAAACTTGTGTATTGTTGTTGTATTGTTATTTGATTTTAGGGGGTTCCCATGGGGGGATGAACCCAATTGTGACCAAGGGTTTGTGTGTATTTATTTTCCTTTCTTTTATTTAATTTTGGTGTATGTGATTTAATTTGTGATGTAATTCCCTTTTATCAATTATTAGTTTATGTGTCTTAATTAAGTGAACTAATCATATTATTAAGCTAATTTTTTGATATGACAAAAAGGATTTATTTATTATATTTGTTGGGTCTTTGGTTCTTGTGTTTATTAGTTGAGTGTACGTGATTTTGAGTGTTGTACACTCCACCCTACATGGGAAACTCAAATTTTGTCTTAAGGGCCATTTTTTGGCTTATGGGACAAGTTAAACTTGTCCCACACCTCTTAATTTCTTATACCAACCCTACCTATGGGTTGGGGGTAAAAAATAGACCCCATTATGTGTTTTGGAAGGCAAAATGTTAGATTTAATTACATTCTTACATGTTTTAAATTTTTCATTAAGGGGTGTGGGTTGGAGTGGTGTGTGTAAGAGGTTTGTCATTCCTCTCAACCACACATTTACTATTACTTGGGGTATGGGTTTGACTGGGTGATGTGGGATGGAGAAGAAATGATGTGGCATCCAACATGGAGCCACATTACCTCCCTCTCCCAATTTTCTATTTATTAGAGTTTTTGGGAAGTATTGGGTATTACTTGCTTTGTTTTTAGACTTGATATTTTTTTGGGAATGCTTGTATGACATGAAAATCCATATACGAATAAATTTCCATTGATAAAAATACCAACTCCATGCAACATACAAAATTTAATGCAACCCGAGAAAGTAAAATATTCCTAACTCAATGCTACATACATACTACAATTCAATACAAGAAAGTAAACAAGCTAACCTAATAAAGAAACATAACCTAATGTTTTTATTATTAAGCTTCAGTTCCAACCTATTTAAATTAATGGCACAAGTTAATGATGGTTCCCTAAGAAAGGATACATGTAAGGGGAATAACAGAGGACACTTGGGTCCTATGAAAATCTTTGTTTTCCATGAAACAATATTAATAAACTAGTTGTACCTTAGAGTACAGACAAAGCATGAAGAATAGATTTTTTTAAGGGGTTAGACCCAGATGATCCATGAGTCATTTATGGTGGGAACAAGAAAGAACCAAAGAGTGACATTTTGTAGGATGATTTTTATTTTTAGAATTTTTATGAAACATATTTGAATGTTTTTATGATTTTGTGCTTTTTTGAAGCTATGTAAAGGAAGAAAAAAAAATATGGATCCCCTAGTGATAGATGGGATGTATAAGGGAAGAAGGCCACACACGTATGAGAAAGGTGAAGATGAAAAATGCCCCATCAAATACTTGGGAGTATTCAAAGGAAAACTCTTCAAGGGTAGAATTTGGACCTAAGGCCATTATGGATAGGTTCAACATGATGATTAATGTAAACCAATGAAGTGTTGGGAAGAAGCAAGGATTCCCTTAGTGCGAAGTTGATCTAAAATCACATGATAGAAAGGAAGAATTATTTTTTTTTCAAAGGTGAAAGAGGTGATCAAAAACATGGAAAAAAAGTAATCTTATACACATGGATGTTCGAATGAAGTAGAAGAATGATGTGAATTATATGAATGTATCTTTTAATCCTCGCGATGAATAAGTGATTAGTAAAAGGCAAAAATCGTGAGATGAGATGAGGACTAAGGAAAGAGTCTTAACAAGGTCAAAAAAGACACTGGGTAACATACTAATCTTGCTCACTCATAGAGATCCAATGTGTGCAAGTGGAATTAATTACCTCTTGAAGGGAAGATTTAATAAACAAGTGAAGGTACCCCTATCCAATGTGTAGGAATGATTTATTTTTATAGGTGATAGGTGATTTGTGAATGAAGGGTGGAAGGATATTCGTACATTGCTCCGCTACTAGCAAGATGTCCATAGCCCAAACGGAGATGCATTTGATTCTAATCGCAACATTTCTCTATCACTGATCAGGCATTTATAGCCCTAGTAGAGATTATTGGAAATACTCCAAGAGAGAGGAATATATCAATTTACTTTGGCTTTGTAGATTTTAGCTTTTTATTGATTGATTTTGTTTCTTTTTGAATTATGAAAACTTATTTCAGCTCTCTGGTTTGACAAGGGGTTAAGAAAAACTAATGGCTTGATGGAAGGAGGTGGAAATTATTATGATGATGACATTGACTAGTGTCAAAAAATATGTCAAAATTTCTTTGCAAAAAAATTGTTAGATGTTGATTTTCATAGGATTTTTATGAGGTTAGTCATTCTTTAATTTACAAGGTGACAAAAGACAAAGGTCAACCAAATACCATAGAAATAAATATCACAATATGTGTGTGAATTGGCTCACCAAAATATCTTGAAGGGATGAAAATGGTATGAATACTTGCAAAAGAATAGAAAGGAATGGAAGAAAGAACATCCATGTGTATGAAATACCTGATTGGAATGTGTGTTCATTTACCTTTTATTTTTTCAAATGTTTTTTCATTTTTTTTGTATTTTTATAATTTTTGAAAGGTTTGACTGACAAGGTCACTTGGCATGATAAGATGCACCAACAATGTTAGTAATTTACTTGATAAGGAAGACTAGGCATGTTTTCTTATCAAGAGTCATATTATTCCTGATTTCAATGATCATGGTGGTGACACTCAATAGATGTCATTGTTTTATCATGAAACATGGATTTTCTATATGGGATCTTGAGGTCCCTGTCTAGAGGTTTTCTACACTTTGAGCCGACTTGATGGTTACGTTGATGTGCATTCTTGAATCGTGCTCAATTTGCAATTTTGATAGTGTTCGAGTTGTTAGGGATTTCAAGCTCTTGGATGTTTTGAATTGAGGTTGATTGAGAAGCTGTTTTGGTTTCTTATAAGATGATGCATCACTTGTCTGATCTCGAGAAGGAGAAAAACGTAAATGTAGAAGTTTAGAACTTATGTGAGAACCACAACCATTGATAGAAGAAATATGCGATGGATGAAAATGATATGGTCCAAGAATAGAAGAGGATGAGATACTAGGAGGTGAGATATTGATAGAAGATTATGAATAGTTGATAGAATATGGCCCTAAGATGGAAGAAATTGGGCTACAAGGACATGGCCCAATAATAGAATATGATGGGCTACTTGAAGGTTTCCCATAGATAGAAGAGGATGAAGAGATACTAGGATGTGGCCCAAGAATAGAAGGTAATGGGTTACCCCAAGGTGACTCATATATGAAAGATTATGGAGGGATACTAGAACGTGGCCCCATAATGGAAGAAGATAATGAGGGAATATTAGGGGTGACCCAAGTATAGACGAGGAGGGACTACTTAGACGTATCCCATAGATAGAAGAGGATGAAGGGCTACTAAGACATGGCCCAATAATAGAAGGGAATAAGCTACTAGGAGGTGAACCACAAGTAGAAAATGAAGGGCTACTTGGGGGTAGCTCCAAGATAGAATAATATGATGGGCTACTCAGTGGTGACCCAAGGAGAGAATTTAATTAAGGAATGATGATAGATAATGAATGATTTGGTAATGAGAAGATAGGCCATGGATCAATGCTATACCCCAAAATCTCATCATGCTCAAAAGAAGGTGAAGATGGAATGCTGGAAGAAGAGTCAAGTTCCATGACCTTAGGCTCCTCATCTATATTGTGGCTCCTCATCTATATTGTGACAAAAGGGATAAAATTATTTTCCCTAATACGTGAGTGTATCGATTTCTAGAAATAATCCTTGTTTATAATCCTCTAAAGGGACATCTTTGTGTATTCTAATCATTCATTCATTCTAAGAGAGAGTAATTAGTAGAGGTTGTTGTTCTTTTGCCATAGAAGGTTCAATAGAAGAAACAGGTCCAATAAGTGGGGAAGATTGATTGACAAAAGAAGATGACTCAAGAGAGGAAGTAGGATTAGAGGCAAGTGTCTCATGAATGGATGATTTAGATATGGTCTTAGATCATTTTTCTAAAAGATGACTTAATGTGGAAGAGAAAATAGGATCGTATAGCCATCCATTGAGTTGCGATGTAGGATTCAAATTAGATGATTGACTAGATGGAATCTGAGTCATGGAATTATTTGATGGAGGAAGAGGTCATTGAAGTGACTGATAAAGGTGGTCCTATGAAGGAAGGGAGGACCATGACTCAAGAACCAAATTAGATGTTTGATCAATGGAACTTGGAGTCACATGAGTATTCAAAGGAGGAAGATGTCATTGAGGTGATTTGGAATAAAGGTATTGCCAAGGAGGGGAGGAACTTGATTCGAGATTTGATCTAGGGGTATCTCGAATTATAGTTCGGATCTGCATCTTCAAAAGAAGAGTAGGAGTCTCAAGCAGTAGTTTGGATCGAATTAGAATAAGAGTGGGGGACCCAAATAATAATTTGGATCATAAGCATCCAAACCATACCACTTAATATGAGTTGAAGGTGGGGAACAAGGTAACGTAATGGGCCCTCTAGCATGAAAAACCAAATTAGGTTTAGTCGTAATGGGAATCTTTTGATTTCATTCCTAAACCTAGGTTCTATATATTTTTGTAAGTGTGAGAAACCACATGATATTTATTCATTTTGGAATTTTTTAAAGAAAAATTTCTAGATCTAGATAGTGTGATGGAACTCCTTCAAAGGGAAGGAATTTACATGTCGATTCACATAAGCATAATGACATCTAACTAGAAATTTTGTAACTATAAATATGTGTGCATGATTTTTGAAGAATTCCTAAGGAAAAAAGACAGCGTGATGATGCAATATCGATGAGATAAAAAGGATTGTCCTAGAAAATAATTTTCTAGATGAATGATCATAACCAACAATAATACAAGTGTGAAATAAAAATCCAATCCAAAAGGAAATACTCCCTAAAAATGTGTGTGTAAAATGATAGTTTAATGCAAAGATGATCAACATAATGTTGATACGTATGTCAAGCTCAAAATTAAAAAGGAGTAAATATTAACAAAGGGTAATTATGATTCACTCAAAGGATATTATGACTAGTTTAGAGACAAGCAAGGCCTAAATGTCAAAGGGAGAGGATTACAAATATAAGCTACGTAACCCCACCAAATTGGACACGTCTATCAAGCTTCATGGAGAAGTGAGATATTGGTATCAAATTGGTATTGAAATGACAAAAATAAAGTAAGTGACACCCATCAATATTTGGAAAAATGTTTGAATTTAAACCAAGTCAAAGTATACTAAGGATGTGCTATAATGTGCGTAGCATAACGCCGCAATGCGAGATACTTAGATCACGTTTATAAAAAAGAAAAAAATATGTATCTTAATTGTGTCAAGACAATGTAAACAAGGTAACACGTTAAAGGGATATCAATTGATGAATCAATCATAACTATGATGATGTTCTTGAAATCAAAATCAAGTGGCCATGAAAGATATAAGGATACATCCAGTACTTTAGATGTTTAAAAATTTAGTCGTAAACAAGGATGAGGGTAAATGAAAAAATAGTGGTGAATACTATCTATGATAACACTCCCGAATGAAACTTTATTTTTTCCCAAATGGGAAACAAGAATCCAAAGGTATATATAAAAAGATGTAAATAAACTAAGCGTTACTTTGGAAAAGTTTCACCTCGTGCAAAGGAAAGAAAGAAACCAAGATAAGTAACATGTTGTAAACTCTGTGATGAGTGTCACTTAGATATAACTTAAATGGATTTATTCTTGTGATAAAAAGAAAGGTCTCAAATCCAAACAAGTTATCACTTCATGATGGATAAGAAGTGATAATGGACTAGAAAAGTAGGCTCCTTGAAAGAATGGCTTCCCTAATAAGATCTCTCAACTAGGTGTCATAAGTTGTCTAGGAGTGAGCTCGATTTTACCAAAGAGATGCACTAAATGATTTGGGATTATCATGGCTTTGCTTTATAACCTTTCGATACAATGAGAAACCAAGTGCTTTCATTTTTACCGTCGCTAGGGTTGTGATACAGGCAACTTTGACTCTAACTTGCAGTGTAAATCTAGTCAAGTGGGTAAGTGGAGTGCTTCCTATTTCATCCATGAGGTTACTTACCGGTGGATTACTTTAGGGTTTTTGGAACAAACCCCATTGTTGTAGCTTAAATCATTATGCCAAAGGGGTTATGTTTCTAAAACCTTCAATATAGTGTGAAGTGAAATGGTGTGTTTTTAATCTTGCTTAACTTAATCTGGTTTTAAGTAGCACACCGTTTAGCAACCTATATGAAAATACATGTATTAAATGGTTTTGTTGTTTTGAATCCTTTCTTTAATAATCGTTAGGTCCTGAGACTTTAAAGTTTAGTATTTTTCATCAAATATTAATATCAAGAAAGAGAGTTTACACATTCTTCTTGATTCCTATGATCACCAAAATGTGTGAAGGAAGAGCATACAAAATGTGAAAATTCCACGAAAAAAATTATATGGAAATTATTTTACTTTTAAAAGCATAAAACCAAGTGTTTTTAAATGTGACAAAAAGGTTTTCCAAGTGTTTCGAACTCCAAGATCACCTAGATGGTGTGAGGAGAGAGCATACACACTTTATAAACCTCGTTTTAGTTAAGGAATGAAAATAATTAATCAACACCTACAAATTACTTTGTTAGACCTTGAAAACTTTAGAAAATTTGAAAAAACGATCTTATAATCGGGTGACAAAAATTTCAAATTTTGACAAAGACGCTTGCTGCCCCAACCAATAGATACACGCCCAAACCAACATGGACATATGGCATAGTTTTATGACAAGTAAACACAAACACCTACATGGGTGCATCGGACATGTGGACTAGTGTTCCGATGCGTATGCTCTATGTTCATGGGTATGCACGATCCAGAGCAACAATTATAGTGGCACAACTTCCAGAGATCATAAATTTTGCACCGTACCTTCGATTGACTCTTTTCAAAAGGAAACAAAAGCTTGGAATGCATAGAATGTGATGAAAAGGTGAAAAATTTGTTTGGAAATGTTTGACCACCGATATCCATGTTTAAGGGGCCAAAATGTGATTTTTGTAGTGTTGTCTAAAAATAGTAAATTCAAAAAATAGTATGTTTCGCAAAATTAGTGCACATGTAAGTCTTGGAAAATGAAACACCTTGTCTCCTCGAGACGGTGACCTTCCACATTCCTCTAGGTTCACTTTCATATTTCCAAAATTATTATAAATGCATATGTAACCCGAAAAGGGATAGACATTTCTGGAAGAGATAAGCGATGTATTTGAATTCTTTGAGTAATTTACATATCTTTTTAGAGATAGTTGTTTTTCAATTCATCGGCACAATTTTTAATTTGTTCCTTAAGTTGAACCCCTCGGTTTTGGATCAATGTCTGCATGTAAAAATTTAAGAACACAATATGACAAGTAAACACTAGCATGTCCAAAAACTCGAGAGAAGTTCAATAGTCGATGGAGATGTCGATGGTTCATGAGAGACTCGGACCAATCTGAAATGTGTTGTCAACCAATAGTATGACAATTGGATATGTGGATATCTCGATTCCAGCACTAGGGTGTTGATGGAGATGCCCCTTCGAACACCTACGTGTACCCCTGAAAGACCTAAAAATTCACAAAATTGAAATTTTTTGACAAGAAAATAGGTTAAAGATTAGTCAAAGAAGCCTGTTTCTAGCTCAAACCCACAAAAATACGAACAAGGATGATTTAGCTCACTTAAAAGTGAAATCATGTAAATAACAAGTTGTTTCTCCTCGAAAACATGGAAGTGCACAAACCGAAACTAAATAGCTTTAACAAGACTCCATTAATGGATGATGGACTTCAAGTCCCACCTAGCGTGCCAAATGTATACATGAGAATTTTAGCTTTGTTAATAAACAAGAAACAAACTAGGTAGTTCCATGATCTAACTAAACCTATCATAAACATCAAGATGAGTGCTAATAAAGATAACCTCTACAACAATGAATTAAACTAAAATACTATAATTATATCTCTAACTACTCTATGATTACTTAAATCATGAATTGAACCTATTTAAACCTATGAGAAATCAAATTAGATTATCTTTTACTTCAATGAAGGTGAGCAGGTCTATCTAAAATGGCTCTGAGGCAAAGTTAGGTACCCTCTTACTAACCTACAATGAAGTTATGGATGAAAGATGGATGAGCTTCAACAATGGAGGATAGCCAAGATCAAATGCCTTATTAGTTTGGCTAATGCAAATGAGGTCTAATGCCAAGATCTCCAAATATGAGAGAGAAGGACCATTTGAAAGGAAAGCCTTAGGCTTGTATTTATAGTTTTTGGTTTGGAAGAGTTTGGAATTTGGGTGCATGTGGCACTAAATTTCAAAAATAACTTTTAGATTAGATTAGGATAAACATCATTTCGGCTTAGTTAAGTTATGTTTAGGATTTTTAACTCGGGTGTAGGATAGTTAAACTTGATTATCAAGTGATTAGAGACTCATTGAGAGTTGGGAGGGGTTTGGATAACCATTTGTGACTGATAAATAACCTAGGAATCTTGTAGAAGTGGTTCAGAGAGAACTAGGGAGATTTTGAATGGTTGAAAGGAGAAATGTTTAGCTAATAAGAGATATATTAGCCAAATAAGATGATTATAGGAGGAATACGATTTGAGAAGGTGTTGTAAATTTGTATCTAAGAATGGAGCCAAGATTAGGGAATTAACTAAGTGTAGTTAATTGACTAGATTAGATGAAATGCTAAGCGTAAGCATATTTTAGGTGTCTACAATACCCTTTGTTTTCCTAACATTCATGTGATTTTTTTAGCTCTCTTGAAAATATGACATCTTACTTTTGATGATCCTTAACTCTTAGGCTATTTTTTCTCATTCTTCAATTCTTCTTGTGTCTCCGAAAATTGCTTCATTTGGACTTTGACTATTTCTTCTCATTCAACTTAATGTATGAGCCAATCTTCTCTCTTGATTCTTAGCTCATCTTGGGCCTCTTCAACATGAAATTTCATGAATTTGATAATTTCATATTGATTTTTTATATCTTTTCGATCACATCACCCGGCATACCTACCATGTTCCTTATCATGAAGGTATCCATCTAAATAGCATTCAAATATGGAGGTCTCATCTGTCACTAAAGATATCCCTTTAGCCTATTAAGACCACTTCCAAGGGCCTTCTCTCGATACCAATTATTATAATTTATAGGGACCACGTGGGGTGAATCAGTCCTTTGAGAAAAAAAATCTTTTTCACTTCAAACAATGAATATTCATTGATGTACATACACTCTTATAGACTATGGTCAAGAATGTTTAAACATCTATAGATATAGTTTGTCATGGAACACACAAGAAATAAATACATGAGATCGTAAAAATTATTCATTCAAAACAAAATGCTTAACTCTTAATAAATATCATCAAATTACAAGATAGAATCGGGATTATCATTCAAAAATACAAATATATATTTGTTCTCTTTCATCAACAGATGTCACAAACACTTCATCAACTTCATACAACCACAACCAAGTACAGACTTGAAAATTTTTAAGGGATTTTTGGCTATGCCCAAGAGGTTTTACTTTTTTAGCAAAGATTTATTCAACAAAATCTAATGGGGGTTATCATTAACACCTCACAAATGAGCTTACAAGAATAGATATACCTCTTAGACATGAATTTTGACCTTGTTATATCTCGAAAGTGCACCCTCATTGAGAGATGACAACATGGGTTTTAAGCATGCTTTTAATCTCTCACTTTCGTAGATAAAATGGAAACACCTCATGTTTGTGGGTATACCTATTGTTGAGGTGATCCTTTGGTATTAAGGTTGGTTCCTTTTTGATGTATCATAAACTAATTGTTTTTGGGGTTTTGAGGGTAAAAAGATGACTACGAATGAAATCAAAAGGGGGTGATACACCAAAAGTTTTGAGGATTTGAATAAGTAAGATTAAGAATGAAATTAGGGTGCATGAACCAATAGTTTTCAATAGAATATTAAGGATAAATACTTTGTGTATTGAGGGAATGAATCACAAGAACACAATAAGATAAACATGCACACTAATATTACGTAGAAATTACTTGATTTGTAGGAAGGTAAAATTATTAATCAAGGAATTGACATTCACAAGAATTAATAAAGAGATACACACCACTACAAATAATTGGAAAGGAAGAAATCAGTTCCCATTCAATGGGAAAAACTAGAAAAATTTGCTTCAGCACTCCTATGTCTAAAAAGTCCCCCTTGTACCTAGCAATTACACACAATATATATGAAGATTATTCACCCAACCCATCTTTAAAATATAATAAAATTTGTACTCACCCATGTATGCTAATTTTAAACCTTTATCATGAATAAATAAAAGAATAAAAATAGACATGTTGATTACAATGAGGCATTAATAGCCTTATTTACAAAAATAAATTTCAATCCAAGTATACTTGAATGATCTATGTTTAATAAAATTGGATGAATAATTTGGCTAATAAGTACCTTTTCTTGTTGTGTAAGTCTTCTTCAATGTGCATGTAACCTTTTTATTATTCTTCTTTATATGATACTTGCAACGATATTTTTAGGCATTCTTTAATTCTACCCCTTTGGATGCACATGCAAAAATTAATCTCCTTGTGTGAGTAAAAATAATTATTTTTTCTTTAACACTTTGCAAAATATTCACCCAATGTGTGAGGACCACCTGTAGGCTCTGATGTTGACATTTGTGCACATACTCCACTTTTTTCTTAATCTATATGATAAGATAATCATCTCTATCTTCTAGTGCACTGATGTGACACTTGCAATAGTTGGTCTTTGGGATTACATTCATAATATTATTCTCCTAGGAGTAAAAATAATGTTTTTTATTCAATACCAATGTGGGGATGACTTTTGGTATGCACATGTTCTAAATTTTCATCTTGCAGTAGTGTCACAATTGGCATAATGCATAGTTGTCTTTTGGTCTTCATTTTCTTGAAAAGGTGACCACCTTTGACTAATTTCTTAGACTATAGTCACCGGTCTCATTTGACTTGATCCTCGCATTAATTTCTTGGTCCCATTTTATTTGGAATTCATTATATATAAGGTGATAAGGTAAAGCTTAATTTTTTGGTAATCATTGGTGAATATCCCACCATGGCATATAATATAGTTTCACTATTTTTAAAAACATGCATAAAAATATTTGAATAAGGTAATGATTTACCTTTTTGATGATCATTGTGGTCAGCATTTGCACTATAGTTCAGACCTTAGTTAGGTCAAAGCAATGATTTTTGGATAAACATGGTGTTGGCCCCCCTTTCCATGATGACTCAACCCATTGAAAAGTTTGTCGGTGGTATTTAATGGATTGGCAACTATAGTTAGGTTTTTTGAACTCTTGGCGATTGGCTTTTTTTAACGGGATCGTTGATCCTTCTACTATTAATCTTTGACCATTGATCTTTTATACTCTTGGTTATGGTTAAAATCTATGATGAATGTTTCTCATCCTCTTTGATCTATTGATTTTTGTACCTTCATTGTGGATCGTTGATTTTTTTATGATAATAAATGTAACATTATGTAGGAGTTGGCATGGGTCTGTATCATCGATCTTTTGTCATTTTCAATCTCAGCCATCACTCGGTAGTTATCTTGGATTGGTGATCTTGATTGTTAGATCGTGCATGATTTAATCTTGATCATTGAACCATTAAGCGAGGTTTTGTTAGGTTTTAATGGTGTTTAGTTCTTTGAGTAAATACATATTGACCATGATCATTTGAATAATTTGTATTTTCATTTTTTTGGCGAAGTCATGGAAAATTTTCTTTACGTTGCCATGAATTATTATTTCAAGCCCTCTCGTAACTTATTATTTGTATGTGTTTGATCCTTGGAATGAGATTGAGCTTATCTGTTTCTTCAATTATTCCTATATTTTTCCATTTTGTGAATCGAGCTCGAAAAAATCTATTAAATAACCTCTAGGAGGTTCTCTACTTGAATATTTTTAAGAAGGTTAGTTTGGTAGTTGTGTTTCAAATCGTGATATTTATTTTATTTTCTTTCTTTGGCTATCTCGAAACATGCCTAAAATTTGTGATTTTTGTGATCTATTTTTAAATTTTGCAAAACATTTCGAGAGCATCCTATAGAAATAGATTGTGGGTATTCAAGGTCTTCATCTTTACCTTGATGCTTTGAGGATTCAAAGACTTGATTTGAAGAATGATAGTTTATTTGTGCTCCTTGAATTTGTTACAAATATTGTGGAAATATGAGCTATGCTTTTTGTATTCATCTTAAACTCCTTTCTTCATTTAACACTATATTTATGCTTTTGTGAGCTTGCAAACTTCTGATATTTATGTATAATAAAATGGCCATCGATCTCTACATTACAAATCTTGTGATCTATTTTGGTAGAGTTAATTTTACTTCAATTAATTGATACTATGTTTTATTAGTTTATGAGTTTATCGAACTCATTGATGTTTGGCTTTTGTTGGGATTGGTTCTTCTTTGCTGTTGGAATTATAACTTTTGTAGTTATCCTTAACTTGGAATTATTTTATTTCAAAGACACTTTCCCTCTTTGAGTTTAATGTAAAACTTTTTTTAAACTGGGATGACTGTGGAATGTAAAAAATAGAAAACATGTTTCTCCAAAATTGGAAATTTGCATCTATTCATGTATGAATTTAATACACTATGTATTTCTCTAATTTGAACATCACCATCTTATGGTAAATCGAGATAATTTTGATTTTATTCTTATAGGTCATCATTACTACTTCAAAAATCTATGTTTCCTTCGATCTACCCTTCAAAATTGGTATGATAATGCTTTCTTAAATTTAGTTGATGTCATAACTATGTAATGGGTCTTCAACACATTTTTTCCGGTGTCATTTGATCTCGAGTTTGATTTTCTCTGTAGGATCAATTTTTTGAAGCTTTGAATATCTACATTTTTACATCATCTTCACTCTGTTATTTTTATTATTGAGCCTTTGTATTTATATTTCTATTCATTCATCTTAGTTTTCCATTCTTTGTGAGCTTCTTGTGCATATATCTTATTTTTCCGTGACTTGGTAGCCATGAGAGATCTGTTCAAAACTTTCTTGAAGGCTTTAGTATGCATGATACTTGTTATCTTTTTTTGTTCTAGCGTGAGATGAGTAATTCTTGTTCTTTTCCTTTTAGAACTCAAAAATCTACCCTATCACTATTGTAAGCTGGTTGAGTATATGATCTTAAATGTTGTTTTTTTAATCTTAGAAAGATGTAAATACATGTCATTTTGTAACCTAGACATTTATCTTGAAGGCACATAACCATGAAATTATGATTGTTACTCTTGTTATAATTGATCAACCTTATTCCTTCATTCATGATACCTAAAAGTATAGTCAAAGGTAATTATATCCATATTTTCCCCAAAACTAGGTGGTTATAGTTATAATTCTTTCCCTTTGACAATTTTGTAGCTCCATAATAGGATCTTGTAATCTGTATTAGTTCTTTGAAGCTCTTCTAACTACAATCGTTGTAATTTAAGTATGTTTCATTGGTTGTTGATCATATCTATGATGTTATTTGATCTTCATGAGTGAGGAACCTATATTTTAATTTTCCCATTTCAACATTGGTTCACTTTCCCATAACATACTTGTATTTCAAATATTGCAGTTAGCTTTCTTTTCTAATCATGCCATTTTTTTTTCTTGCATTTTGCTGAAAGGAGTTGGCCTTGAATTTGAATCAAAATTTAGTTTCTGATATTTGTTTTGGAAAGCTCCAAGTTATGGTACATGTTGATCATTCGATACTTTAGCCATCTATGATGTAACAATATTTAAACTTGTAGTCTTTGAAAGTTCAATCTTTGATATTTTTCTCTTAATTTTCTTTCCTATATTTACACCTTCAATCTGAACTATAATCATGACCGTACCTAACCAGTA
Source organism: Taxus wallichiana var. yunnanensis (assembly GCA_018340775.1). NCBI lineage: Eukaryota > Viridiplantae > Streptophyta > Pinopsida > Cupressales > Taxaceae > Taxus > Taxus wallichiana. The sequence goes on along the minus strand of CM031240.1, from coordinate 897,160,276 downwards.
TAGGATGTATACATCGATGTTAACTCTTTGGAAAACTTTTGGTTTTTCTTATGAATAAATTGGACTCACCATCTATACATTTGTTTAGTGCATTTTCTTTTTTCAATTTGTAATCTGGGATGATGATATTTTCTTATCATGCTCTAGATATAGTATGAAACTACAATATTCTTTACTACACTTCATAGGTGCATTTATTTCATTTGAAAATTGTACTTTATGATTTTATTCAAAAGGATGTACCTAAGCATGATAACTACTGAAATTGAGCATTTGTACTTTGTTTTTGTATCATACTTTTGATGGCATCTTGGATACATAGCTTGAATTATGCAATGTATAATATTACTTTTCTCCAAGTTATTCTAATGTATGATTCTATTTGGTTTTCTACTGAAGCTCTGAAATTAGATGATTCAATTTACTATATGCACTTTCCTATATGCATTCCATTTTTTTGAATTATTAGTACCGTATCTTCCTTTTGAAAAAATCAACTCATCTACCCTTTGTATTACTACATTCAATCCATACCTTAATGACCAATTGCAGCTTGCTTTGAAACTGGCGAGTTGAGGTACAAAGTTATTATTTGCACTTGCTGATATATTATAAAAGGCTTGTAGATTTGGCTTCCTGTAGCTTTCTCTTGATGAATTGTCTAGAAATTGTTTCTTTGTATTTCAGCACTTTAGAAGACTTTCATAACCTCTAAAAAATGACTCTTCCAACTTATAAATTTTTTTTTTAATTCCTGGAAACTTGTTCTTTTGATCCATATTCCCTTCTTCTATAATCTCTTTAATTTGCTCTCGATGACTTGAGATATGAAATATTACTTGTTGCACATACTTGATCTCTTTTGATATCTAATTTGATGAAAAGATTATAATATGAAATAAAATAATTACATTTTGCTTGTTTGAATCTACGGGGTGACTTGTTGAAGCTCATATGTTTTCATTGTTCTTTTAAACTTATTCCTTTTCTTCATCTAAATCCTTAGAGTTTTTCTCATTTTATGGTATGTTCTGTAACTATTCTCTTCATGGGTTCTTGTAGAGGTTTGTTAATGGAAACTGGAAGATGCCCTTACTTATTTTCCATGCTTTGATGAAAACTTTGTTCCAAAATGAAAATTATTACTTGTATTCTACTTTATCACTTCGATTCGGTGTTCCAATGTCTTCCATCCCATATATCGTTCCTTATTTGAGAAGTTGTTGTAGATTATGATACTCATTACGTAACTTGTACTTGGCTATAATCGATTAAATATTTTGATGGAAGATTTTTATTTCTACTTGTATTTTCCTTTTACGGAACAACTCATAAAATTATACCATCTATATTCATTAAGTATTTCTTTTATTTCAAGACAAAGTAATCATTAATTATGTAAAAAAATTGATTTCTTCATATATTGCATGTACTCGCACACTTAGGAAAACAAGTAGAAAATAATTGGAATTTTTGCCCTCTCTTATGTTCCATAGTATTTATTTTCTCTTTCTTCTTCGTAATGATTATGGGAATCATATGTGATTCTATACATACTTATTTATCATTTGTATATCTATCTGATGTACCTTATGCTTATGATATTTAGAAATCCATTTGCATGTAGTTAGACAAGTACATGAGTACAAATCAAACCCTGAGCTCAATATTGATGTCATTCTTATTTCATTTTTTTAGGTATACTTTGTAGCTACTTAGAACATGGAAGAAAGATGGATTTGGAACTAGAGACAAGAATATTAGAAGAAAACCCAAGGTAATGATGGGTTTCTTCTATACTCTTTTACTTTTAACTTCATGCACATGTACTTATTTCTTTAGTAGTTGTGAGTTACATCCCATGGCTTGTGTGGGAAACATTGAATTTCTTCATGAATAAATAACATTAATTTTTGTAATTGAGTTGTATACTTCTTTCTACATTCAAATTTTATGATGAATAATGAAATAAACAATTCAATCACATTATTAAATGTATTTAAACATGCATAAGTAATTAGTTATGATGTACTGTGACTTTAATAATGAAATCTCTTTATTATAATCTAAAACTATGTTTGTTTTTTGATAATTTAACATTTCACTTAAAGCGTGATTCTCGCCTTCATCAAGGCAATGCATTAGTCCTTCGGGGATTTTGTGTTTCCTTGCTGAAGATGAACATGGAATGATAGTCTATATGAGGTGTTACATTTTGTAATAGCACACATAGCTGCATATTACATGTAGTTAATTAATTTTCTAATTGAAAACACAATAAAACTATAATGTATCCCCCTAATTAGGTCCATTTCATCTAATCCTTCCATCAAAAATTTTTTGAGTTGCCCATTTTTACACAAGTGACAAAATTGTCAACACCTTCCACTTACCATGAATCTTCAACTAACTCATACTTTTGTCTTTTATCTCTTCAAACTTATCCACAAGTATTCCATCTTTTTTTCACATGGTACATGGTCCCATCAAGTCAATTAATGCTCCTTTATACTTAAAAATCGAAGCTTACGGAGATCTTAGTGATATAGGTGGATGTATATGGTGAGGTTATATATGAGAAAAGATTATGTTTTGTGAGTATATGATGATGCAAATATTTTTTTGGACATGGATGCCTAGATGCCCTTGAGCATGAGTAGGGGATGTTTTTATTTTCTCTTAATAGGATGTTACTCCATGATAGATATGTTTTCCACAGATGGTTTTGTTGGACATGTAGGTTATTTATGCAAAGTGTTAGAATTACATAATGTAGTGTTCGGATTCTTTGAGTTATGTAGGTATTGTGCGGTGATCACCAACTAGTTACATGTAGAACTCATTTGGGTTATTTTTACCCAGGATCTTGTTTTCTTATGCATATTCCTATTTTACTTGTCGTTGATCATTTGCGTTGGTGGTTACATGGAGACATGGATAGATGTTTGGACAACATGGTTTTTTTATAGGTATGGCTTTGGTTGCGATTATTAAAGCTCTTTATTTCAGTTTGAGTGAGAAATCTCGCAGGTGTGTTAGTCATCGTGGCTTGGTTACATGAGAGGCTTGGTGTTATGATTCAGTGGGAGCTTGATGAAAGGATAACTCATCTATCATGGACTAGTTGTAGCTTCATGTAGGTATATGGTAAGTAATGGTTTGTTATCATCTTGGTTTTAGAAGATGGTTTAATCATCCTAGTTTTGAGATAAGTTTTGAAGTAAAGAATAGTTGGTCTTCACGGTATGTAGAGGATGGTATTATATATGTATAACTTCAAAAAATTATCTCCAAGTGGGAGATTGTTGAGTTGTGGAGATAAATTGATTCACAAGTAGCATGTTGTATAAATTGTAGGTTTACCTAATAACTCGGCATTATTTGGGTAACTAGTGTCGGTCACCCGGGAGGAACCAATCATTAGTCAAGGAACCAACACTAGTGAGCAAATAGGTAACTAACATCGGTTAGGGAACCAGAACCAGTCACCCATGTTTGAATTTTTTTATTTAGTCACAAGATTAGATCCAACCTTTGATTAAATGGTGATCTAAAGGTTGTAAATTCATAGCTAATATGATTTAATTTTTATATGCTTATATAAGCATAAAAACTAGGGCTAAAAGAGGTAATTGAGTAATCCCTGGTTAAGAGGATGAAGAAGAAGAAAAAGATGAAATATGTTAGATGAAGATAAAGCTTTCAAGGAGAGTAGCTAGATAGAAGGAAATAGGAGGTACATGTGAATGGTTAGAAGAGGGTAATGCCTTCTACTTTATTTCATTTGTATCATATTTTCTCACTATAATGGATTGTGTAGTATGAAAAGAAAATATACATTATTCACCTAGATCCATTATGTTGTTGTGAGACCTTGTATTATTAGATCCACATGTTGTTGTGAGATCTTGTGTTGTAGATCCATGAGATCATATTGTATTGTTGATTCATAAGAATCTAGTATTGTAACTCTTGATAATATCCACATATTGTAGACAAGGTTGTTCTTCATGGTTCAACAAGATGATGCGGTGATGGAGGAGAAACTTACTTCTTGGTGCATAAGACGTAAGTGCAACAAGTTGGTGGAAAAAATAGGGTCATAAGTGGTCGTCATATTGTAAAAAATAATGAAATCTCAACTTGTAGGGATTATTAGCAATACGCGCACTCAAAAGTAGAAAAATTTATATAAATATGAATTGTAGCATCCAAAATCTAGTTTCAAAACTATTAATGATTTTTAAAAAGGAAAAATTTAGCTATATTAAACACTTAAAATTATATGACTTGGTTTTTCTTTTTGAAAAAACCTATATGATTGTAGTCATTTTCTCATGATTTGGATGACCAAATCATGTCATTTTCTATCTTGGGATGTATTTTATTTTGTATTTTTCGAGCAATATTTTTTTTTTTTTTATGATTTTTTGTGAAAGTGGTCTGAAAATATTTAGAAAATGGAACACTTTCCATTTTCCCACCATAACTATATCAAAAATATCGAAATCAAATATATATATTTTTAACGTATATAGAATTTCTTAATACTTTGGATGGTATAAGTTTTATTACCTTTTGATAAGTGAAACAAAAGTTGCAGTCTTAAACATAGACATAAATATTTGTGGGAAAAAATGTCTTGATGACCTATTGTTAGTAAAAAATTAGAAAATGATATTTATCTTATTCTATTCACTTTAAAATCAATATTTCTATAAAGATAACATTCTCCCCTACATGATGATATCATTTTTGTGAAATATTTTTAGTTTTTCAGCATGGTTCAAGTCTGTGGAAGAGAAAATTTGAAGTTTTTTGACCTTTTACACTTCATAATGACCTTCCATAGCTTTGGTTGGGGAAAAAAATATTTCCTAAGCCTTAGGGTCAGATTTGATGATATAGATAGAACCGCCATCATGATTTTTATAACAAGAACCATGATCGTGCTTTATAAACCATGAGTGCAATTTGTAAAGTGTGATTGTGGTTCTTAAATCATATTTACACACATCCCAATGTTCTAATTACCATGTGATTTTTACTGTTTGACTTTACCGTACAAATCACTATGAAATTATGTCATTTTCTACATGTTTTTCTTATCACTGGAAGAAAAACATAAAGGGAGATAAGAAACAAAGTCAAAAAAGGAAGTCATTATGTAAAAAACACCAAATTAACTAGAGGCAAAAAAAATTCAAAATGATGAGTGAATGTGGAATCTTCGTGAATCAAGAAGAGGTTCATCTTCAACCCCTACTATTGTAAGCAATGAGGAACCACGTAATTTTTCTACTTTAAATGTTGATGCTGAATTAAATACTCATGATGAAGATGTTTTTATTGTCAATGTTGAAGAAGAATTAAATACTCGTGATGTAGAAAATGTTGAAATTGAAGGAGACAATGAAAATGTGAATAAAGAAATTCACATTGAAAGTGTAGATAAGAATAAATTGAAAAAAAAACCTCCTAGGATTTTCGTAAGAAACCTAATAATTTTATTGAAATAGATGAAAACATTTTGAAAGCAATATCGACAAACTTTCGAATAGAAAATCGAAGAAAAGCCACCAAAATTTAGGATAATCATTTTGAAATTTTAAATGATTCCCAAAGATGTCGATTGCTGGTTAGTTTGATGTAATTGATTAGAATGAGACCTACATTAAACACCTTAGGATTGACAACATCTAATATACGTGGTCAAACCTATACAATTATTGAAAACCTTCATGATGCATATCACACATGCTTTGTTGGTGTCAGCAGACGCACTACGGATAGTAATATTGTGAGTAATGTACTTGCTACTAGTATTGTAAGTGAATCGGTAAAAAAACAACGTTTGATTATGCAAATAAGTCGAATGTTGCAAGTTAATCAAAAAACTCTAATGAAATAAATTGAAAGATGTAATATCCTTCAATCACTCAATAACACCAATTTTTGGGTATTTCTGCTATATCACCACGTAAGGACAAAGATAATTTTAATGTTATAAGAAAAGTTGTTATTAAATTTTGGCATGATAACACTAGAGTTTCTTCTAATACAAGAGATATTGTAATACGAGAGTTAGTTCTACTAATCGTGGACCACATCCAAAGTATTTCTTAGATATGACTCAAACTCAATATTTTCATAAGTTTGATCAAGAGCATCTGGAAATTAAAATTAGTCAACGGTTTTTGAAATTTTGAAACCATTCTATGTGAAAATTAACCACGCTTGCATGACTTGTTGTCATAGGCAAAGCATGTTGAATTTTTGATGCATTATGCTAAATTTTTACATATTCATTCTAATTTTCATTCCAAAAGTATGTTATTAGAATGTGGTGTTCAAGTTCCACCAATATCTTCTAGGGATTTCATTCCTACGTTATTTTGTGAAAATGAAGTGGATAAATTTTTTATAGTTAGGATTGTTTAGATGGAAGTTGTGGTACATGTGAAGGATTACCTAAATTGGAAAGTTACATCCATGAGAAAAATTAAGGTGCAATAGGACATAATTTAGTATACTTTGATAAATATAAATCAGTTGCATACCAAGTAGTAAAGATGGAAAAGAGTCTAAACGGTGTGAGCTAGTCACGAGAACATATGCCTGTTTTTCAATTTATGAGAAAATTTAAGGATGAAATTATTTATGATTATGCTAGGCATACACACAAATCTTGATGGTTGGATGAATATTACAAGATATGTAAGGAAACATTTCCTATTTGTACTATTATTTTAGTGGTCAAGTGCATAGAATTACACATTACCACAAATGGAGGTTCAATAGCAATATTACAACGGTAGAAGTTTCCATTTTTGTGCATATAGCATTTATAAATTCTCCTAATGAGACAAAGAATGGTCAATTTTTTAAGAGATTACCACTTTTATATCAGTGATGATCATACTCATTCTACTGAATTTGTGCAAGGGTGTTTCCAGTTATTTTATGGAAACTTTTCTAATAGGGGCATCCACTTCAAATAAAATTATATATGGTAAGATAATTACACGTCTAAGTTTAAGAATGCACATCAAGATGGGTGTGCAACATATTTGGAGTTTCACCGATGTTGGACATGGAAAAGGAGATCATAATGGTGCGGGGCATGTGTGAAAAGAGCTCTTACAAAAGAAGAGTTGAATTACAAATATGGTGTTAAATTGAAATATGTAAAGAGTGTAGTGGAATGGTGTATTGACAACATGGCCCGAGGTTCTCAAGAAAATTCTACAACTCGAAGATATTTTTGATTGATAGAGGAACAAAAATTGCTAACTACGAGGATTGTATGACACTCATTGGGTCTAATGATATGGACTCATTTTTTAGCTCGATGCTACTTTGTGGGCCACATGGAGGAGAAATTTTATATGTTTTTGTGCATCTTGTATCGCATTTTTCACTACTAAGTGTGATTCATAAGAATGGGTGGATGGATGGATTTGTAGGCCTCTAACTCGATTCCTAGTTATTAACCTCCACAAGCATTATGACTTGTTTCTATAGATGAAGTTGCAACATCCAAGGAATTTGATGAAATTTTGATTTTGGTGCGATAAGGTATTTATGGTTATTTACAATTTTTGTATTGAGTTATGTCCATTGAAATTTTAATATGTACAATTTAAATTTGAGTTGAAAGCTTTGTCTTTTGTAGGACATGTGCTTACGCTTATTATGCGACAGAAGACAAGGAAGAAGGAAAAGATTATTTCTTATGTCATTGCATTGAGGAAAGAAATAAGTTGACTTCTCCTATTATAAATGGCGAAGATATTTAGTACCTTACAGGGTCAGTGGTAGTTACTAGAGCTTGGCTTTGATGGTATCCATTAAAAAACTCCTCTATTTGGGTGTTTGAAGACTTTGAGACACATAGAAAATACTCTTATATTCACATCTAGTTCTAGCGATAAATATTTAGCTGTATAGATATCGAGCGAAGGCTTGATAAAAATATTCTTTGGAAGGTTCGAGAGTCAAATCATGAAGCAATCATGTCCACTATTTAGAGTAGATCTGGCCCGATGGTTCATTTTAATGAATTTACAATTTTCATGTCTGGTATATATAAATTCTTTGATATAATTTCTTTGGTATATATAAATTTATTAGTTACATAAATTTAAGTCCATATATTTTATTAAATTTTTGTATTTTCTATATATCTAGTATGGTTTTGATTTGAAACTTAAATTTATTTCACTAACACTTTTATGTGTAGGTTAGTGGTGCTAGAAAAGCTTCCACCTTCACGTGGTTGGCAATGTTACTAGAGAATTGTAAATTCTCCAAGCTAAGAGAATATTTCATTGTTTTACAAGAAAAGATAAGAAATTAACAAGGATTTATGTGCCTATGGAGGGTGTTCTTGGCTCTGGAAGAGGTAGCCCAGAAGCACCTGGAGCTTAGAGAACTGAAACCATGCATCCCTAAGTGTTTACAAGACTATCCCTATGTGTATACACATTTGAATTGGTTCCATGACCCACCATTTACAAAATATAGTGTTTGATAGCCTTACACTAGCTCAAACTACACTATTTCACGCATTTACAATTAATAGGGCAACAAGAGCACCAATTGGAGAACAAAAAAACAAAGATAAGATAATTTATAGGGTCCCTATGCCGAGGTGTAGGATCAGACAAGATGTGTCTAGGTACCATGGAGTTTGCGTAGTCACCCGTCAAAGTTGAACAATTTTTTGGTCTTAGGGCTCTTAAGGGACTACAACCGAACGAAGTAGCTGGAAGAAAAAAATTTGTTATGCACCAAAATGATGCCTCCTCCAATGTTCACTTAGCCACTCGAGATATGTCGGTGTAGTCGGTTTGGTACCACAATCCACTGTTTACAAAATATAGTGTTTGATAGCCTTACATTGGCTCAAACTGCACTATTTCACGCATTTGCAAACAATAGGGTAGCGAGAGCACCGATTGAAGAAGGAAAAAACTAAGAAAATATATTGTATATGGTCCCTACACTAAGGTGTAGGATCGACGAGACATCTCTACGTGCCACGAAGCGCGAGTAGTCACCGTTAAAGTTCAATGATTAATTGGTCTCGGGGTTGTTAAGGGACTAAGCCCGAACGAAATAGCATGGAAGAAACGAAGTTATTGCAAAAAAATAAGACACATCCTATAGTAATCACCTGGCCACTCGAACATTTCGGTGTATTTTGGTTTGTTGCCACAACCCTTGTTTGAAAAATATAGCATTTGTGACTTACTTACAGGCGCTCAAACTACACTATTTTGTGCGTTTGCAAACAATAGGGCAATAAGAGCACCGATTGGAGAAATAAAAAACCAAGATAGGATATTATAAAGGCTCCCTATGCCAAGGTGTAGGATTAGAGAATACATCTCTAGGTGCAACGGAGTCCATGTAGTCACTGTCAAAAATGAATATTTTTGGTCTCATAGTTCTAAAGGGACTACGCCTAAACTAAGTAGCCCAAAAGTAAAAAATTTATCATGCATAGAAACAAAACCTCCTCTAGCATTCACCTAGCCACTGGATGTGTCAAGCATAGTCGATTCGGTGCCATGACCCACCAGTTGAAAAATATAGTGTTTGACATTCTTACATTGGCTCAAAATACACTATTTCACGTGTTTGCAAATAATAGGGCAACTAGAGAGAACCAATTAGAGAAGGAAAAACTGAGACATAATATTGTAGAGGTTCCCTACACCAATGTGTAGGATTGGATGACACATCTTTAAGTGCCACGGAATGCGTGTAGTCATCCGACGAAGTTGAACAATTTTTTTGGTCTAAGGGTTCTTAAGGGAGTACACCCAAACAAAGTATCCACAAGCAACGACATTATTGAGCACCAAAACAACACCTCCTCTAGTATTCACATATACATTTATATATTTGGTGCGATCGGTTTGGTTCCATGATCCACCATTTGAAAAATATAGCGTTTGACATCCTTACACTATCTCAAAATGCACTATTTCACTTGTTTGCAAACAATAAGGTAGCGAGAGCACCTTGATTAGAGATCAAAAAAATTGAGACAAGATATTTTAGAGGGTCCCTACACCAATTTTTAGGATTAGATGAGATGTACTTAGGTGCAATGGAATCCACGTAGTCACACGTTGAAGTTGAATGATTTTTTGGTCTCAGGGATCTTAAGGGACTACACCTGAAAAGAGTAGCTTGGAAGCAACGAAATTGTCACACACAAAAATTATGCCTCCTTTAGCATTCACCTAGCCATCTGGATGTGTCGGTGTAGTCGATTTGGTGCCACGACATCCTGAGGCATGAATTCTCACTACTTGCCTTTGTTCATTTCCTAGGACTACCTAGAAAAGGTACTTTGTAAACATTTATGCCACGAAGTCTCAAGGAATGCCAGGAAGGCTCTGGATAAGGTGGTCTGACTCTAATCTGGGCCTCCCTAGAGCCCACCATAGCACTTGAAGGCATATATCTTCCCAATCAAATGATTTGGCGGTGATAGTTTACTAGACGACGACGTCCCAGGGCATGACTTCTCGTGCTACTTGGCTAGCATCAATGACATTGCAAAAAGGTTAATAAATTAGCATGTAAATACTCTAATGATTGTTAAATGATCTCTTTTTGAGCATGTTAATACACAATAGAACTTTTTAAGAATATTGTTTGCATATCTTTTTCCAACTAAGTTAAGAACCTTCAATTTACCATTATATAACATATAACATCATATATGATATGTGTCAATTGTTATATATTAGTTTAAAAATTAAATGTTAAACAAATAGATTTTTAGTAGATGTTAGGGTTTCAAATAAATATGACAAGGATACCTCCCGGCATTTGAAATGCCTAAAATTTTTTCAGTGTATCATCTTTAAAATGCATGGATGTGAATTATTTGACAATATACATTACATACATATTTATGTGTTATTATCTATATTGATATGTCGTAATATATGTAAAAACATCCTAAATAAATCTGTAAAGAATGTTCACAAATTCTTTGATATATCATTTTAAAATTCATTGAAGAACCTTGAAATTTTTTTCAAATACCTTGGAATTGTAAGGATGTGAATTATTTGACAAACCCCCTCACAAAAATGTGTATTTTGGACTAGAAGGATTGTAGGGTATACAAAAAATGGGGTTTTTAAGGTGTGTTCTTAAATACAAAAAAATATAGTACTTAATAGGAAGTGAATCTACTTATGATAATCAAATCATGTGTAACTTCTTAGTTGATTGGCATAGCAACAAGATATAAAGAGATATTAAGGTCTATCTATTGATCTTTGTGATAGGCCCTGTTAATGGGATAATCTCTAAAACAATACATAAATGCTTCCCTTAATTTCTTAACAATTTTACCATGCAATGTTGCACCATAGTAACGTTATATTCATATAGTTCAAGATGAACTTTAACTCACTTATTTCTAACAATGTTCGCATTAGTTGATATGCAACAGATGAGTCTTAGCTTTACAAGAAAAAAATTTAGTTATAGAAATTCCCTCACAACCATTCTTTCAAAGATGTGCACATTGTTAGGAGGTGGTAAAATAATTAGAGTTGCACATACACCCTACGTAATTACTTTTGTGAAAAAGTAATTACGTATTTCTCTTTGTAGTTCACCTACCTCGCTTATTTCTAAAAATGTTCACATTAGTTGATATGCACAGATAAGTCTTAGCTTTAAAATAAAAAATGTTAGTTTTAGAAATTCCCTCACAACCATTCTTTCAAGGATGTGCACATTGTTAGGAGGTGGGAAAATAATTAGAGTTGCACATACACCCAACGTAATTACTATGAAAAATTATTGTATTTCCCTTTTGTAGTTCACTAGCATGGTTATCATAGGTTTTTCTTAATGGAATAGGTTTTCTTAACGATTTTACCATGTAGTGATCCAGGATGTGGTTTTTAATTTTAAATCAAACATACATGTAGAACTAATATGTACATAGGACATGTACATACATAGAAGGATATCATCTGCAATGAAATCAAATCAAACATAGAAGTAATATTATTATGAAAACCAACACATGGATATATAATGTATCAAAATAAGTGTGCTAGATAGACAACTCGAGAAAATATAAGTTCATAACATGTGTACATCTCAAACTAAGTGTGTTGGATGCATGTATCTAAAAATATAAGTTATTAACATGTGTACATCTCGAACTAAGTGTGTCATAGTTATAGGACCACATGCGGTCGTATAAGGATATATATACAATGGAATATATGAAGAATCATGAACTAGGAACAGATGGCCCTTATATATATATACATATATATATATATATATATATATATATATATATATATATATGTATATATATGTATATATATATATGTATATATGTATATGTATGTATATATGTATATGTATATATGTATATGTCTATATATATATATATATATATATATATATATATATATATATATATATGTACATCAGTCCTATTGAAACATCTTCCCTCTCTTCGCCCTTCTAGAATTAGCATGTCCATGACTGGGATGTAGTGAAGGGAGATGCCACTATGGATTTCATCGGTGTGGTTTAGGCATCTCTAAGAAGGCTGCTGACCTAACCCGCACATTCATAAACAAAAGTTTTTAACACTAAGATTTTAAAAATAGATTCAAAACTTAGAAACTTAGAATTTAGTTAAAATGCATGTGAAATCTTACCACAATGTCTTGATCCCTATATATTTGTCGTTGACACGTCAGGACAACAATAGACTCACGAGGAGTAAGCTACATATAAATAATTAAATTTCAAATTAAATATTTCATGTATAAAATATGATATTGTAGATTTAAGTAATAAGAAATCATTCCTCCAAAATTTAACAAATTTGAATAATTGTACCTTAGTTAGTGGATCGAGGATGTTATGGAAGTATCTACATGTAGCGTCCATAGTCCGCATATATATGGAGGAGTCTCTCTGGAAGTCATAAGCTATAAAAAAACATGTACAAATCAATATTAATCTACTTGATCTGCCACATAATAGACCCAATGCATAATCCACGTGAACTTCTGCAATTAGAAACAAAGTGTAAAGAGAAACTAACTGCGTAAAATTCATGTGAGGCATGCTAATAGCCACACTTCCCAGAGCAAATGATGATCCACCAGGATCCCGCATATACAAGACAATCATATATTAATATGTACATGTACACGTGAAACATTATAATAATAAAAGTGCACAATCAAATGAAATTTGAAATTTAAGTACAACTGAAACTTACGTTTAAACACGCCCAACTATAGTAGCTAGCATTTCAACACGGATGTTTCCTTCACTAGCTCTTGCTATTTAAAATTAAATAAAAAATTCATTTTTACATGTATATACATGACATACAATCAAATACATATATATTAAAATCTCAAACATAAATTAAAATATTGTATATATATATATATATAAAATATTTATTTGACATTTACCTATGAAAGACCAAGATCTTTTGCACAGTTCCAAAAACATCTACCATCATCTCATCTAGAGACAAGATATCATGTGATCTAGTAAATGATGTCTCACCCATTAAAGTGCATATGACACCACATGATCCCCGGTCGTGTGGTGTGCTAGAACTAGTGGCTTGACCAACATCACTAGATGCAATCTGGTCACTATGTTGGGTCAGAGTGTTAGTGAGCTCCTCAATGCATCTAGTGTGTACATATCCACAACCTCCATCATTGTATGAGGGATAACTAAAGGCATTGCGGGTTTTGAGGCATGAGGATCCATGTTTGACCTAGCCATGCACCAGTCTACTTTGTACATAGCCACGTCCTCACCCATAAAACTTAGAAAAGTTGAAATAATTTGGGACCTCATTAAGCATGAACTCACAATATAATTTCTCCAAAAATAAAGAGGAACCTCATTGTTGTTGCATGGTGGATAACTAAAAACCATCCACCATCAATCCCAAAAATTGTTCTTGATTTGTTCATCATGGCACCAATGAATTGTGAACCATTGCAAGTAGGCTGCGGGAGGTATTGACTCTGGGTTAGTAAATAATGCATGATGCGTATTTTCCAAAAAAATTATCTTTTACATCACTGCACGAGATAATTTATCCGCATACCACCACCTACAATCACCTCTAAAGGTATTCCATTTGTTTATTGGGTTAGTTATGGAGTCGACTTTGCCAATCAATGTTTGCAATGTGTTGGCTAAAGTCATGCAGATGAATTTTGGCATGATTTTATCTTATAGTCGATAAGGTTCTCAATGACAATTTTATTTTGTCATATTCTTGAACGATATCACCTTTTGTTTCTATTGGTTCTATGGGGACAAAAAGAGCCACATGAGACAGATATATGTTTGGAGCAGGATTTTGAGGAATTTTGAAGGTTTTGAGGATTATTTGGAGGGTTTTGAGGAATTTATGGAGGGTTTTGAGAATATTTTGATGGTTTGCATGATTACGAGCTTTTCGAGAAACTGAAAAAACAAAAAAATGTACAAATAAATAAAAAATTGAAAAACCCATGAAAATTACAAAAAAACCTAAAATGCAAAAAAATGATCAAAACCGAGGGCTTACCTCTTTGTCTTGGCAACATGGTTGAAACTATCATGACCGAGAAGTTTGAAGAGAAAATTTTAGGGGCTATTCAAAGAACGACTACCAAAGGTCTAGGAGAAATTGTGGTTTGAAAATAAAATTGAGAGAAAATGACGAGTTGTGGGTCTATTTTTTTGTCTCAGAGGACCTCGATCATGACTTTAGGTTCATAAATCACCAAACCTATAGAAAACAATTGTGTGTGGTTTAAAAAATGTGAGTACGGTTTAGAAACCGCGATTGCGGTACCTAAATTTTGGGTTTTTATGTCCACCACTTGCTACACTTACCCCATGGTTGCACATTAGTGGATCCATTTGAGACGTCTTGATTCTAGATTCACAATAGAGCTTGGTTGTAGTTCATAGATGTATTAGTTCTTGGTTATTTGATATCTGTTGGTGGTTTGGAGACACGGTTTTAGTGCATTGTACTCTTGTATAATATAGTTGTTTGGTACTCTTGTTTATTATATATTGAGATCTCTTTCTTTGGTGGATGTATCCCACATTGGGTGAACCATGGAGCATGCAATGTTATGCATGTGTACATTGTTTTGATTTGAATTATTCTAGTTTACAATTCCACTTTGCTATATATTTTGGGGAATTTTCTAGTTCCATATTTGCATGATTTAGTTTGTTATTGAATCATAACACTAGTCCACAATCCGAATTACCAGCATGTTGGAGGGAAATGCTCGCATTCCCAAATACCATAGTCCTGTGCCTCTCATTAATGAATATGACACTCGTCTACCTTATTTTGGTTCAATCACTATGATAAGGTGATCGTGAATGCATATATTTCCTCCTTAAGCTTATTTTCAAATTTTTCATGGAATTTTTATCCCTAAGAAATATTTTTGTGGCCCTTATAACCTCTTTTTTTTGCATTGCATCAAAAAAATGACCTCATAAAGATACAAGTTGTGAAATATTGTAATCAAAGCAATTTGAAATAAAATTTTTTTTTTATCTCTATTTTCTAAAAAAATTCATTGAAATGGTGGATTTAATCATTTGTTTCACAAAATATAAAATTCATTGAGCATAACACAACACCATTGTCCATAAAAAAAATCTACAATTCATAATTTTTTTAGGTTGATCATAAATAAGGGATTCTACATTATTAGTTTGCATTGTATGTACATGAGCATGAATATTTACATTAATTGATTTTAACTTTCTTATTTAGTTGATTTAATTGTTTTTTTACACATGGACATGACCCTTGTAATTAATACATCGGTGGAGGAAGTGGACATATAGAGTATTAATTGTAGTTTAGCTAACATTGAATCTCAAAAAATGAGTATGATTAAAATATTTAAAATTTTGATGGGCTTTCCAATATATTGGTTGTAACACTATCATGGAAGGTTAGAATCTTGAGCACATTTATTTGAAAGATACATTTTGTGTACTATCGATGGCATGAAAATCAAATTTTTTTCCTTTTTATTCGGCCTCTAATTAAGAAATTATAGAATTTTTCAAAATCATTCTACTTGAGAAAACCTTTGTATCTTTTTCAGGACTTAAATTTATGTTGTAATGTCTCTATAGTCTTCAATTCTTTCAAACACTTTTATTTTTGTGAGTTATATATATTGTCTTTTAAGTCTATACATTTAATTTTATGTTATATATTTAATTTTTAATAATTAAGCATTTTATTATAATAGAAATTCACATGATCATATATGTATTATTATTATTCATCTATTTTAAATTAAAATTTAATAATTATAATAACTATATTGATAGACATTTCCACACTAGATTGAAACTTTTTATGAACCATATCAAAGACAATAAGTTTTAACCTTTTTATTACTTTTATAATTTTTCAATTAGATTACATATTATAACCTATATCTCATGACAATTTGTGTTCACTCTAATCTCAAACATCTCCATTCATTTGATTTTTTATTGTTCTCGCCATTTTTTCCATATACATGATAGTCAAAGGAATTTGAAGATTATGGATTTCTAACTCGTGATGTTACTTTATTTTATCTATATTCTCATGTCAAATTTGTGTGATTGAGGGTGAGAATTATTGTCAATTTCGATGTATACATGCTTGTCCAAAGAATGTGCAGATTATGAATGTATAATTTGTATTGCTACGCCATTTTATTTATATGCTAAAGTCAAAATTGTGTAATTGAGGGTGAAAATTATACTCACTTTTTCCATATCCATAATTGTCAAAGGAATTTGAAAATCTTGTATGTATAAATCATATTGTTACTTCATCTTTATATATATATTCGATATCGTGTTTGTGTGATTGAGGGTGAAAACTATAAATCACAATTTTAAAATGTTTTTTCAATAACAATGTTTTTTTTTTTTATTAGTGGCAAATAGTTTTTATGAAAGGGACTATACCCTTGTACAGTAGAGGCTCAGAAGCCGGATGTGCCAAAGTGAGCAAAAGAACAAAAGATCAAAATCAACAAGGACGCAAGTAGGAAGATATCCTACCAATACCAGCACAAAAACCCACAAAACTCAGCGAGTAAACAACAACAAAGTAAAAAACAACGCCGATGAGAACAGTTGCATCCATCTTAAGTGCATCGGCGCGCACCCCCCACGGAAACCACGATATGATTTTCTACTAACAGTGCTCCACTCCGCATTGTTTTCATCTTCCACATCCAGAACCACTTCTAAATTGCCTTTTAACTTGGGTGAATCAAAATTTGGATCCCTCGCCTCCAAAGTAAACAATGCTATCTTTTCACCTGAACTGTCCTTCGTCCTTTCGCCACTGTTCACATTAGCATTTAAAAGTAGTTGTTTAGGATCTTTGTTAAAGATACTCTGTCGAGTTCTCATCCATCATTTCAGACGCAAAATCTGCCGCACTTTCTTCTTCCTCTGAGCCAGTTTCCCATTCAGAGGATTCGCTATCATCTTTGTTTGACGCGTGAACAGTTTTTTTTGGATTTTCCCGCTCCTTCTCCACCATTTCAGTCTATCCTACGTGGGCAGAGGGATCACCACGCAGCGCTTCGGCCAGACCCAGTTTGGATGGGTCAGTCTCACCATTGTTGCAGTCGACTTGTGTACAGTGGGCAAGGGATCTCTTCGCTGATGACTTGTAGCTTCGCTCCTCCTCGCTTTTGTTTCTCCTACCTATTCCTTCCACTGCCCCCATTGAACATGTGCACAGTTTGGCATGAAATTTAACCTTCCAGCATTTGGGACAGACCAAACCGTGGTCATCAGGAATTATGCTCTGCACAAAACGGCCAGTGGGGGAAGACAGTATGATGTTCTTTGGGAGAACAGCCCCCACCTCCATGCTAACACATAACCATGCTCTCACAAGCCTGCTTCTGGCCTTTGTTGCAGGTTCCAAGGAGATTAACTCTCCCATTGATGCAGCTATGCCAAGTAGGACTTCGTCCTCCCAAAATTCCACTGGAAGAGCCGCAGAGATATCCAAATGGGAAACTCTTTGATTTGAAGAGAAACCCCTGGCTTCCATCACTTCAGATGTAGGGTAGCTCTTCCAAACATCCAAGGGGCTACGTTGAGGACCTTAACCATCTCTTCTTCCTTCAAAAAATTGAAAAGAAGGGCGCTATTGGGAAGAGCGATGATATCTACCCAACAACACCATTTCCGCCCGCACCATTTACGGACTGCATCAATATTTGGTCGGTATCCTGCAAAAGCTCCAATGAGTGCAAAAGGAAACCTGGACTTGGCCTTCTCAATCACTGATGCTGGGACAACAATGCAATGAGCTTTCTCTTCTTCATCCCAGATGGGGGAAAGAGCAAGTATTCACTCCTGTGGATTGAGGGAACAACCTGGACACCCAAGAGCAAGATTCCATTGAAAACTAGAAGAGTTTATGATAAGTTAAACTTGTCCCATAAGACTTGAAAATTGTGCTCAAAGCCCAAATCCGAATTTTTGGGTTTAGGGTGGCACACATACCATTTTCAATAACAATGTTAGTATCGATAGCATTTTTAAAATAAATATCTTAGGCATTATGAAGCTTTGTAATTCATAATCATATCTTGACCATATGACTTTTACACTACTAAATAATTCTTTTAGTAGCCTAATATTGCCTTGGAATGCCCGTTTCCTTTATTCAATTACAAGAATTATATCCCTGCCAAGAGGAAAACATTTGTTAAAACCATTACACTTTGATATGAGAAGGGTTTTAATTTGCCTTTATATTTTATTTTCATATTTGAAAAATGGATTCCTTAGTGAATCAAGTTTGAATAATCCAAAGTGAGCTAAAAAATAAGGTGGTCTTCCCTAACTATTTAAATTTGTGAAATTATGGCATAATGATGATTTCAATAACATTAATACGGTGATAACGAAAAACATAGAGGCATTTCCTCTCTTATATATAAGAGAGGAAATGCCTCTATGTTTTGTCATTATCTTTGTATTAATGTTATTGGGAATCATCATTATGCCACATTTTCACAAATTTAATATATATATATATATATATATGTGTGTGTGTGTGTGTGTGTGTGTGTGTGTGTGTGTGTGTGTGTGTGTGTGTGTGTACATTAAAGTATTCAATGGAAACCACTTCTATAATTATGTTGCTCCTCTATCCTATTAGAGGCTTCCCACATTGTTAAATAGTAGTAAATATAAGCACCTTGTGTTTCTTTATTTTCCTTGTTATGTTTTATCATTTCGATTGTTGTTATTGGTGGAGTCTATGTAGATGGAATCTCATTCTCTAATGCATTTTTATCCATGGTACTTGTTTAAAGGGAGGATTTGAACCAAACTCCCCACATTTACGTGTGGATGCACTAATAACTCTAGGATTCTTAACCAACAAAGCATGCTCTTCACCTTGGTCACATGGACAAGGATATGGGAATGTGGTTTATGTTTGTTGGACATGTGTGTAGCACCAATATTGTCAGTTTGTGGTGTGTCTACTTCATGTTGTTCCACTTCATAATGGTTCACTAAAACATTGATTAGTGTAAGCCTTAATTTTTCTCTTTTGTTAGTGTATGAGCTTTAATACATTTATAAAACAATATTTATGTTTTATGTAAGTACTTTAGGCAAGTGAATTTTTATTTGACCTCCTTCCTTCTACTTGAAATCCACTAAAGTGCTTGTAGTGAAAATTCTATGTTTGGAGGAGTTGTCAATGGTCATTAAATTTGTTGGTGCCCGCATCCTAATATATTCTCTTCCTAACTTCCACTATATTCTTCCAAAATGTATGATAAATTAAAAGATCCCCTTCATGGGAAGACCTCTCCTTCTTCCTTTTCCATCATTGATATGATATATCGAAATCTCTTTCTATTTTGGGACTTATGTTGGAACATATGTGAATCTATGTAAATATTTGGGACATGTAAAAATTAGGGGAAATGATTTGAGGCCTTCCCCTTATTTAAAATTCATATCGACTTAGGAAGGCTTTTACTCTTGAACACAATTTCCTATTCTTCCTTTTCAAATTCACACATGTCCATTGTGGGCATTTTTGCATAATATCATGTATTTCTACTTGAAAACAATTATCTTGCAAGTGCATTATAACAAATTATAATACATCAAAAATTGAGGAAGGATAATAATGCAATGCGTTGAAGTTTGAATGGGCTTACATTGTCAATTTTCTATAATTATTATTAATAAATTATATTCTTATGATATGACATATTTCTTAGTTATGTTTACACATACATTTACTAAATTATTTCAATGCTCATATTATTAAAACACAAACAAATGTAATTGCACATATTTCATAAAAGTTACAAAGCCATTAAAAGTTTTTTTTGCAAGCAATTATTAATACATGATTGTAAATTAAATAGAACAATTGATTGTATTAGATACTAGTATCCAAGTTTATAATGACGTAATTACAAATTAGTTTTAATCTTAATATTAGTTTTAATTTTTATAGTTTCGACTCATGTTTTTATGTTTACATGTTAATGTATTCACTTCTGAATTATGTGTTTACACGACCTTCAAGAAATGGAGGAATTAGAGTTGCTAGGAGCTATCGCTTGGGTTGACCTTCGACCCTAGATTTTCCTATTTCAACCCCCTTCGAATTCACCCATGTTGTACTTGACTCATTGCAGATGTGAATTCCTTTCTTGCAAATATAGTTGAAGTCACAAAGATTTATCCTAGAATTTCACATGTTCTTTCATAACCTAAGAGACTCGAACGAAATTTCTTGTTATCGAAAATTCGATCGACATTACTTGCTACAAAAATTTTCCTTGAAATTTGAGTTTTCTCATCGAAATGATTGTGTTTCTCATAGAAATGGCACATCTTTGGTTTGTGCTTCCTTTTAAGACAAAAATGATTTTTAGTTTCCCCCTCAACACTTCTCCCTCTCTTAATTACTACTCCTCCCTTAAACGCCCTCATCATTGACCCTCTCATTTCCCCAATGTTTCACACCCTTAAATTTTACTTGTTTTTGCATCCCCATTGGCGTTTCCATCGCACATTTCACGTACGATTGCTAGTTTTAAAAATATTAAATATCTATTTGTGTAATAATCACATCACTAGACTTTTATAATTTTAAATAACATGAATCCATTATAACATGTTTTCCACTATTTTATAATAATTAATAAATGATTAAAAAAATGCATGATAAAGATCACGGGAAAAAGGAAACATATTGAAATACTATAAATTAGTTTGATAAAGTAAATTTCAATATTATATTATAATAATTCATGTTATTTGAAGAACATAGCCAATTCATTTATATCTATGGTAAACACAATACGAGGATCATGGCATCTTAAGTGACATGGGCTAAGTCAAAATGGGATCTTAATGGATTGTTGTTAACAATATTACTAAAAATGTTGGAAGCCTTTAAATTCTCAGATATCATGAAACCATATTTTAATGATTTCTATTTGGCAATTATAGTTTTTGTCACTTATCATTCTATTGAACTAGCTAAAGCATCCATATGTGCTTATATGAAAGGTCAATACACATGATTGGAATAGATTTTATGTTCTTAAAAATGTTTTAGGATCATGTTTTTTAAGATTTCAATTTAATTTAATTATATTTTATGTAAATAATTTTTTACATAATAATATTAAAGGAGGATTTGTACCGTAATTGTCAATTTAACATTGTTGTATTAAAAATGTTCTTTTAAGAAAACAAAAGAATCTAATATTCTATTACTAATTTTTTTAAACAACTTAAGTCACCATATACTTTCCATGTCAAAAAAGTATAGTAATCAAGAGTTTTCATTCTAATTTAATATGTTTTATATGAGTAGTCATTAATTTAATAATTATTCTTCAATTTAGATAAACGTTTTCCCATCGATAGAAAGGGATCAAATGATTTTTGATTCAGAAAGGAGAAAAATCACATGAGTTATTGAATCAATAACTAAATGATTCACTGATTATGAATAATAGGAAATGGTTGTCGATCGAAACATGATAGCTTCATGGTGGTGAATTTATACGAAATCAAGGGTTGAATTATTCTATCGGGATGGATCCAAGAGTCTAACTTCTCCGACAACATCATGAAACGATGGGCATTTATTTTTAAGTAAATATAATTTGATGGTATCATTTTTGAAGGAGTTGGATATTTGATTTGCCATTAAAAAGTAATATCTTTTCTATAATTGCTTGTAATATTTATTGTATTTTGTGTATGCAAGACCATTTTTACTAAAAGTAACTCCAAGTATTTTGTTGCATTGTTAAATTAATTTAAGACTTTTGTTGTACAAAATAGAATACTTTTTATTGAAGAAAGTTCATGTATACATTAGGGGAAAGTGAGGTTTGATAACATCCTCCTAATGCATTGCTCTTAGCATTTTTAGACCAATTCCTTCCTTTGTATCAATCACATTTCCATTTGGAAAAAAATATTCAAAGCTATGTAGAACCTTAGAAGGCTAATATTGGCCTATACATTGCAGGAAGAACCAAGGCATCCTCTTCTTCCTACCATAAATGAAATCATCTCCAATTCATTCCCTCGTATTTTTATGTTGTTTAAATATCTATATAAATTTCAAAGAAATGCTTTAGAATGAATTCTAGAGGTTGATTCCACACTATTGGGTCTCTCTAAATTTACCATGCATTAACCATCCAATGACAAGTGGACCATAATGTAGTATGGTATTATATTAAAAAGGGAAAACATCCATCATTTCTCACGGTGACTCATGATTAGTAGTGGAGGAGGAGGATCAATTATTATTTTTCAATGTTAAGACCAAGGTATTGTCAATTATTCTCAAGAGGATGAGAGTACGAACTTGAATGAGATCCACCATGAATATTCACCAAATATACAACAAATACTACTTATGTACCTACCACTTATAGCTTCATTCTTGATATCTCAAAAACATTTATGTAGATATGAGAACAAAACTAAGAGTAGATATAAAACCAAAAAAATTAGACGATAAATTTGATAATTTAGGTGGAAATCACTATTAATAGTTTTTAAATAGTTCTTTTGAGAGAACCCGATTTGTAAAAATATAATAATATTAGATATTGTTTATTATTACCGGTTTTTGAATCTATTTTTAATAGATGTTTGGTTTGTGATGTATATTCATGTATAATAGTACCTTCATAAGTCAAATTTTAATTTTACAAGTCCCATTCTCACAAGAAAGATTACAAGTTAAACTAAATAATATCATATAAATTCAGTCATCGTATTTTGTCTTTGTTTTATTTATTAATTTTGTTAGTAATTTATTTATTGAATGTTAAATTATTATCTTGGGAACTAATCTATATAGAGTGATTGCATCCATATTTTTATGTAAACACATAATATTACAAAGTTGAGTGACTATACATCAAAATCAGCTATCACTTTTAACTAAGAATACACACCAAAGGTGCATCCACATTATCAAAATCATCTAAGTCATAATCCTGACCTAAATCATTTGACTATCCATAGTGATTCATCGAGGAGATTTACAAGAATAAATAAATATTTTATTCAATATTCCTGTTCATTCATGTTCTTTATCTAATTTTCCCTTTTGTGAGATCTTTTACTCTACCACAAAAATGTTATGGAAGTCTACATTTATATATATTCAACAATAAATTGTTTTTAAGCCTTCCTTTCCTGTATTATTTGTCCTATTATGTATTTGCAATTTGAGACGAAAACTAAGATACAAGTTTGTTATAACATATAAAATTTGTTTATCCTTTCTGTAACTCCTATGCAATCATAAGCTCAAAGAAATACGGGATTAAAAATTCCTATCATGCATTACGTGGCTATGTAAATATAAATGCGCTCTCTTCGGAATTTCTTCTCTTTGCCGGATAATGTACGAAAATAAAATTTAAAATTAAAATTTATGCACAACCCTAGCAACAGTTCATAAGAAATGAGAAAAAATTTATACAATACTAGTAATAATTTATGATGCCGAAGAGAAGAGGAAACTATTGTTATCAAGAAAATTATGATTGAAATATGCTGTATAATGTGAATATGGACACGGGTGATTTTATACTGTTGTGAAGGGAAATGTCCAATGGAAATGGTTATAATAATTACAAAGAAATCAATTGAAACACACATACATGTTAAGTTTAAAATAAGAACATATATAAAACTATAATATATTTTTACTCACCTGCATGGATTGTTTTATCCCTGGTCCAATAGGATCCCTTGCTCAGATGGGATCTGTAAGGCAGTAGTCATCCATGATCGAGTCCTTTTTAGAAAGGATGTCTCTGTGACCCTTTCTTCACTCCTAGTTTATGAGAACCTACTAATATCACAACGATCTTTTCAACGCCTATAACCGAACACCACTGTTTGGTTTGGGCCGGCATATTTGGGGTACTTGTGCTCCATAGGGATGAAGAAATACCACTCATGCTCCCTGAACCTTTCCATTCTTTAAAATCAAATAACTTTTAAGTAATTGTTTCGCAAAAAACATACAAATCATCGAAAAGGGGTGCTCACCTAGAAAGTCCCACAGGACAAATTTATAGTGATCAACATCTGCAATAATGGAGAGAGGAAAGGGAGGGGAGGAGACTGACTTCTTGTGCCGTTATCAAATAATCTTTGATGGGAATGCATCGGTTACTGAATTAGCAGGCTGCCATGCAGGTTTGTTAGAGGTTGACGTGCATGCTGGTTAGTAGGCTTCTTTTTTAATTTATTTTTTATGTACCAAAACCATTAAAATTTATTAGAATTTTTGGACAACTATGACAATGAAATGTTAGTTACACACGAAAGTTATTTCTAAAACCCTCACATTGTGGTTTGATGTGGAAAACTTTTCATTATTGAAAATTTAATTATAAAAGCCTATCAGCCAAATATGTAATCTGACACATCCATTTCTTATAAATTTGTTTTTAATCACCTTCACATTGCGGGTTTGATGTGCAAAAGCTTTTGTATTATTGAAAATTTAATTATAGTCCATTGTATATATCAGCAAAAGCATTTAATCAAATCTGCAGTTCGAGTACCAGATGATGCTCATCATCATGGGAATTTTTTACATCCATTTCTTTGAAAAACATTAATAAATTACTAATCAGGGTTGATTGTTAGGTTGTGCATGGAATAATCCACTCTTACTCGAACGACTTGCACACAAATGAAATCGAAGCAAGATTTGATATTACCATTATAAATTCATAAATTGTTTTATTC
This sequence comes from Taxus wallichiana var. yunnanensis, assembly GCA_018340775.1. Taxonomy (NCBI): domain Eukaryota; kingdom Viridiplantae; phylum Streptophyta; class Pinopsida; order Cupressales; family Taxaceae; genus Taxus; species Taxus wallichiana. The sequence goes on along the minus strand of CM031240.1, from coordinate 897,134,875 downwards.
ATTTTGTCTCTTGTTAGTATGGAACAAATTGATTTAATTGAAATGTAGAGGAATTTGGCTATTGTGACAGTGCAAAGGCATTTCTTCAATTCAAAGAGTACATTTGGGAAACCTTTCAAACTCAGATCTGATGTCAAAAATGTGAATTTGTTTGTTCATTGGATTTTTGATGTTGTTGAATGCATCTATATAATTATTATTGCCTATAACTTAATTATGTTCAATTTATGTACAACTCCCTTCATTGTTTGTGAGGGAGGATAACTCATGCACTTTGATTTCACTTGTATTTTTCTTTTTCAATATTTGAATATTATTTATTATTATCTATTGTATTACATATGATTAGATTGTTTTCTCTTTTTATATTACTAGTTTATTAGTGTTTGTAATGCCCACAATTTACACACACAATTACAACATTTAAAATATTGAAATAATTTTTTTGTCTTATGTTGGAATACACATGACACTACGAGAGATCACCTAGGACAACACACAACACATGATATATTTTCACAACCATTAATCCACATAGATAACATGATACCAAGTGATGCACGTCAAGGCCATTTTCTTTTAAATGACAAAGAACAACATAAAGATTCAACTTCCTACGTTATAAACCTACAAGTAGGGTCTTCCCACGGCATGATATTTTGAGGATTACACATTTATTACAATCATGTTTCAATCAATAACATAAGTTCTAGAAGGGATCATAATCACGTGAATCATACAAGAAAATCTTGACATTTGGTGCTCATTTTGACCTCTCATCATTTTGTCATAATTTTTCTCTCGATTTGTGTGTTGTGAAACATTTTATTTCTCGATGTGGATGCTTTGAAATATTTTACCTCCTTTTGAGTGCCTCGAGTTGTTTGGAGAATCCATTTTCATGTTCCTCCTTGAAGAAGTCTCCAAGTTTTCCCTTTTTCTTGCCTTAATTTCTTCAAAATCCGAACTGCGCTTTGCCGAAGAAATTTTTTCCGATTTTCCTTGGCCATGGAAGCTCGAGAATGATCGATTTATATTTGTATGCCTTTGAAAATCAAAATCCATGGTCGATAGATGCTCGGAACCATGATCTACTTGATTTTGTTTCAAATTTTTTCATCCCGAGTGAAAGATCGGGTTGGCCCATGAGTGGTTAATTTCTGTGTTTTTGATAGTCGAGTGCCGGGTGTCTTTTTCCTGTCAAAGTTATTCCTCATTTACCCCAATTAGCTTGATCACGTGGCTTCCTTTGGTTGGTCTAAGGGGGATGATAGTAAGCGGATGCTTTAACTTATCTCTTTTTACTTTTGGGGCGAAAAGGTAAATTTGGTCTCGTAGCCCGCTCAAATCTGATTGGTTCTTTTGGTGCTTACGTGATTCTTCCAATTGGATGGGGCACTTACAAGGTTTATTTTCTGAATTTGTTCTTTTGGCGACTTTGGTAAAATGTTTCAAGAACCCACTCCGTGCTTTCCTTTTACCCCTGCCATTTTTGATTTGATTAAAGATAAATTTAAGTGGAAGGGAAAAAGTCTTATTGATGACTTGAAAAAAGACCCCATACTTAGAATGACACCATTTAGCAAAGTTAAAACAGAGATGCGGGCCTTTGGGGGAATGTTGGACGCGTCTTCTCCTTATTCATCTCTTTTCCCTTTTTGGCCAAATGGAGTAAAAGTCTGAAATGGAAGAATAGAGAAATATGCCCATGCAAATCATTTTGAAACCTTAAGGTTTTGAAGAAGCGCCACCAGAGGACACTTGAGGCCTTCGCTCACTTTTCTTTTGCGTGGACTTTTCAATGGCCAAAAACTATTCCTTGGATCCCGACACTTAGCGCGCCTTCCACTAAGCTTCGAGCCTTCAAAACAAAATTTCACGGGAATACGGGACACGTGGTAACTGCGCTCATTCAAGGTCTCAACTTTTGGAGACCATCTCAAGATGCGCCATTGTCACGTGTGGCAGTTTGACAAGTCAAAGAGGGTGGAGCTGTGGCAGAAACTTGGAAAATTTTCCTTTTTCCAAAAAGAGGGTTAAATGGAAAAATTTATCTGCAGTTCCTTTGGGACGCACCTCGGGGACATGTGTCATAAGCATTTCTCAAGGCGAGCTGTGGGGAAAACTTGGAAAATTTTCCCTTTTCCAAAAATGAGGTGAAATAGCAGGTCAAAGGCAATTTTTGCCACAAAAATGGTTTTTTGGGACCACAATGTTCAATTTATGTACAACTTCCTTCATTTTTGTGGACACGTGTCGCTCATTCCTCAAGGCAATATTTGAGGTACGGAACAAAATGTGAAAAATTTCCCATTTCTTAAAACACTTTAAAAGTTTGTAAAAGTCATGGAAAACCAGGCCCGCCTTAAGTTGAATCTTCCACATGGAGGGCCCAAATTCAAAGTAAAGATCAACGAAAGTTGTGAGTCTGAATCTAATTTCCACCCATTTTTACTAAAACACGCTCATGAAAATGTGAGTCTTCATAATTTCTTGGTATTTACTACATGCCGGCTAGAAGAGAGGGGAGTTAATTTTGATATCGATTTTGGTGGAGAGATTTGAAGATGTCTTTCACCATTAAAATGGTTTGGACTATCGAGCTCGATCAAATTTTCTATTTTTCTTCTCCCAAGCACGCAAGGAGCCAAATTTGGACAGATTAGGGGTGTTTATTTTCTAAACTTGTTCTTTTGGCTACTTTGGTAAAAATTTTGAACACACCACGTGGCCCCCACCCAGGAAGTGGTCTTACCTTGACCACTGACACACGCAAAGTTAAAAATGGAGATTTGGGCCTGAGGAAAGTTGTCATTTTTCAGAGTTAAAGAAAGAGTGATTTACCAAAGGAAGGAGTTGAATGCGGGAGATATTTGATGATATTTTCCCGTTGAGCACTCCGACGCCTTTTACAAATTTGATTCCAAAATCACGATCGAAATCATAGTGAGACACATGGCAGAAACCCATGTAGCACTCAATGTCTAGATTTTGGGAGGAAAAAAGGGCTCAGTTGTAAATGTTATAAATGGCACAAATTGTTCGTGCAAATGGTTGGAGTGTTAGGGTCGAGACTAATTTTTGTAATAGAGAAAAAGCTTAATAGAGCCCATCCTTTTGAGAAGCTAAGATTTTGAGAAGCGTGTATATCTCTTTTGTATCAAATTTGATTGTGTCAAGGTGGTTGTGAGTGTAAAGCCATTGAAAATCTCTGAGATTGTTCTAGAAACTTTCCCCTACTGATAAATTTAATCAATTTCGAGTTATTCTATGTTATCTTGAGAAAAATGTGTTTGTTTTATTTACGAATGTATGCGAGTAGAGTTTTTCTTGTTTGAGATTTAATCAAATTCGACATTTGTTGCAATCTTGTATTAAAATATGATTCAATCACATTGATGCCTCAATCCTTGTGACAATTTAGTGGCATACGCAATTCCATTTCTCGTAAAGATCTTTCATTTGGGATTGGAATAAATTATTTAAAAGCACTTTTCTTTCATCTGTTGATAGATATTGTCTGTAAGCCTCTAGGTGTACCTTAGGTGTGATTTGGCTTAGATCTTGATGCTTTTTTGGGTTTTCTAACTGAGAGCCTTCATGATAGAAACTCAAAGATTGTGTGAAAAAGTGCTAACTGGGCCTCCATTAAATCACATATATTACTGGTTAAAGAAATATTTTATTTGCATTCGGTGGCATTATGTTGGTCTAACCTACCATTTTTTAATATTCCTCAAGGATCTTATGAGTCAAGTTCATCCCGCCCCATGTGCCCCATGTCCCACAAAAATTTATTCAAAAACCACCAATCCTGCTCGTACTACCCCCTAGTTTGTCATGTGTGTATGCCAATCCATAATCCCCATCACCAAAACATGCAGAAACAATTAGGATCTCAAATGTCTTTAGTAACCTTTTCCTTGTTGTGAAAATATCTCCATGATCTAGAAGTGACAACTCGTGAGAGTCATATTTGGTGTGTTGATCATATTTTCCCAAGGTCTTATCTATAAAATTTATGCAAAAGAAGGATTTACCAATATTCTTCAATAATAGAGGTTACAAAATAGGTTCTCTTACCTTGGTTGAAAGGCACAACCTAAAATAGTTAGGATCAGATCACATCCTTTTAAGGTGCTACCCACTCCTTTCAAAACCTGAGTGCTAACAAGTTAGATAGATTGCTTCCCGGCTACAAAATGACATACACAATCATCTATCTACCTCTGAGTGTCCTATCAAATCCATGATGCTACTCGGTCTTTGAAGGAGATTAAATCTATGTACTTACACATACATATCTTTTCATTTTCACTAGATTTTCATTATATACTTTAACATTTAACTTATGACGTATCTCCTTAAATAAGGATCATATACATTATTTCAATTACTTTTTTAATTCTCTCATTCATTAATAGGGTATTTATTTACACACAAGGCTATTAGGTCTTACCCCTAGGATTCACATCTAAGGGCATGCATCTTGATCTTATATCATACCTTCACGTTACACAACGGAAACAAGTGTAAATCTAAAGGATGTGAAGTTCAAACTTTTTTTTGTTTAAGGATTTAGGGTCACGTTTCCTTCACTCATTTATAAATTGATAGTTTATTTAGTACTCAATAAGTATTATATGAAATAGGTTCTTTATGCACAACAAGAGGGTTTAATCACATTAAAAGGAAGATCATGTTTCACATTTCCTATGGAATAACATCTCATGATTACACATCCCAAGGCCAAGCATCAATTATAATTTTACTAAAATTATGCTCCAACCATTAGTTAAGGATTCAAAGGATCTTAACATGGTAACATACTTCCTTATTTTTCTCCCTAGATTAGGTTCCCGAGTATCATTTAAGACCAACTTAAGAAGGTTTTTCCTAACCAGGTTCATATACCTTTTGTAATGATTTTGTATCCTATTTGTTAATATGGGAATTTATATCCCCATGAGACTACTAGTCCCTATCTTAAGGGATTTTCTCTAAGAACTTGAACACCTAGTTTCACATTAGACATCCATTACCTAATAGGACTAGTTGGAAAAAAATGGAGTAGTTCAATGTTGTGTAAGGGGTTAAGGATAACATTTTTCCTTACATGACGTGGATCCCTTTTCTTATTACAAGAAGGTTTAAACATGTTATAAGAACGATATAAATTTTCACCTTTTTCCAAGAACAAAATTTTACGGTTACATTTTTTAATAACTAATCATAAATTAAAATGTTATTAAGATTCATAATTAACTCTTAGCATTACACCAAAAAACCAAAATGTAATCAAGATTGGGTATCGAGTTCATTAACCATCCCAACTCTTAAAGGTGATTTCAAGATTAGTTAGCAATCATTGCCACTCAACATGTATGTTGGTCCGAGAGAATTTTACACCATGTTTAAGGTTGGTTTTCCATTGAGTAATACCTTACTAAATACACTCTTGTTAAAAAATGATTACCAATCCTAGGATGGAACCACATACCCAAGACAATGTTTAACCACGTCATTCCTAATTGTTGGGTTCATGAAGATGTCATTAATCATACAAACTATGATGATAAAATCAAACTTGTGATCTTATTTACTAAGCTAGAAGGTGCCATAGAGTATTTAAATTGTAGTTCATCGTAAAATTTTCATTTTATATGATAAAAAAATCTCACATGAAGGGTAGTTACACATGAATTTTATACTTAGGTTGAATGTTTCATTTAGATATCATTATTAATTTTCAAGGTAAGAAACATAACACACTAATTATTTAATCATCAATTACACACTGAAATTTCACTATAAGCTATTAAATTCAATTTCATTTAACACATATATCCAAATTTTTTTACAATACATAATTTTGAATCAACATGACACTCATGGTTAGGTACACATTTCCCAAACAACCCTAAACACTTGCAACTCATACACATTACAAAATTTCAATAATAAACTTTACTGTAACATAGAAATACATATATATATATATATATATATATATATATATATATGTATATATATATATATATATATATATATAATATGTATGTATGTATGTAATGTATATATAAATTACAATAATACACAATGAATTACAACCACGCCATTTCGCCATCTTACTTACATCCTGCAAAACCATGTGAACATGAAATCAACGATAAATTGTTGGCATGGCATCCACCTAAATCTAGCATAATTAACATTTTTAGTTTCCCATTTACATAATAATAATAATTTGCATTGAAAGGAGAGGGTTAGAGACATATATTCATTTCATTTCATTTCACTTCATTTATTAACCAAGGAGAGAAAGAGATAGGGAAGAGAGATAAACACTATTTTAAAAAAATCACATTTCACACCTTAAGTCATATGGGAGAGTCTCATGCAGTTACTTATGCATATGAAGTATTTATGATGGTGTATTTTCTTTGCTAGGTTCCTATGACCTTATTTCCATTATTCTACTAGTTGTGAAAACATCTAATTTTGGCTCAAGACTAAAGAACCATATTTGAAAATTTCCTTCGATGGAAACTTACACAATGATTAAATTCCTACATGTATTACTATATACCAAGATTTCACAGGAACTCGATCTATAGAATTTTAAACGGAAAATGGTTTACAATTGGTGGCTAGCTTTCAGGCAATCGGTCATAATTGGGCTAGTTGCAACAACCAATTTTAGCTCGAGGACAAAGAAACCTCATCCAAAAATTGACTTTCAAAGGTTGAAATCTCCATAGGAAGATTCCTACATGCCCTCCTATATATGTATAATATTTCAAAGTTAATGGAATTGGGAAATAGAAAAAGGGTTGTAAACATTAACGAGTTTTCAGAGCCACCAGTCGTAATTGGTCTAGTCCGACCTAGTCAAACTATGACTTGAGGCCTACCAAACCATTACTAAACTATCTAGAAATGTGTTTTTCCCCAAATTGAGGATTTTGGGAAATTTTCTCGTAAGCATACTAGAGGTTTGTAAAGGCCAATATGCATTTTGTTTCTCGAGTCCAAATGGTGAGCCAAAACAAAACCCAACTTTCGAGTGTTAGTAGCTTCCTTAAAGTGTAAAATGGATTAAAAGGGCTCTAGAGGAGTAGTGAAGAGAGATAAAATGATCAAAAGAGGTTGAACTAATGCTTGACGTGAATCTCTAGATAAAAAGGACACATGACTATTGAAATCACTTTTACAAGGCTCAAATTATTATTTTGCAAGGTGGACAAAAAGGTTGTTTTAGTTAACTCATCTATCTCCCACCAATACCAATGGACATGATAACCAATTTTTGACACCTTGGTTTTAGCACTACATAAGGTTGTGGTCGTGACACATTCTCGGGTCAAATTGTATGTTAGAAGCATAAATTACGAGGTGTTGTTTTATTGAATGCACTAGCCATCTAGTTAAAATATTCAATTGTTTGAGTATCTAATAGTTTAATATTTCTATTATATTCCAAATTAATAAAAAAGTCATATGAAAATTATAAAAGATGTACGTAAGGAGAATTACCTAGATTTTGATCGATGATTGAAGTTAAGAGTTTTTGGCATTTCATGAGCCGGTTGTAGTTGCAAGAGGGGTTTCAAAGATATTTTCACCAAGCTCATCTCGTGTACCTTCCGTAATCCTCCATAATGTAATAACTCTCTAGATTTTCTGCAGTGTTCTTCATAGGTCAAGGAGTTTGCGTGTATTTTTACCACAACCTCACTCTTCCCAACATCCCCAATCTGACCAAACCAAACAATCATCACATTCCAAGATACCAATTTATTCTCAAGCATTACTTAAAACAATTCATGGCTTCATCAAGATTCTATTCGATCATACCTTGAATTTAGAGCGGTCCAAAAAATACATATCTTTGAGGCATTTTTTCTATCACTTTCTGTGCATCATGTATTCTTCAACATTTCACATACGTATCTACAAATGGCAACACCCACAAAAAAGAAACTATCCTAAATCCCCTCCTAATCACTCATGTTGGGTGTTGATGAATTAAAGGAAAAACTAATGGTGCGTGTAAAACCTCCTCCTCTACAGGATCTATTTATTTTATATCCAACGTGCATAGAATCTCTACAAACTCTACATCCACCAGAATCTAGCGGTAATAAAGGGGTCCATCTTAGGTTGATCCATGGAGAAAAGCACAACATCTAGTCAACATTTATAATCGGGGATATTTTACCTCCGATTTCCTTTCCAATAAATCCTCAATCATGTCTCTCTTATCTGTCTAGTTAATACCCCAACTAAGACATTACCATAGACCAAAGCACACCTCCTCATCTTCTTAAGAGGTGATCTAACCACACACAAAATCTCTATTCCTACTCTCTTTTCCTCCAACTCCTTAATAATTTCCCGAAATCCTTAGTTCCTTCTCCATTACATTTTTGAAGATATCTATAGTCTTCTTCAAAATCATTATTTTTGCATGACTGGGAGGATGATAACATGGGGTTTGGATTTTAGCATTACAACTGAAAATCTCATTTCCATATTGTCTCTAAGGCACTTTCAACACCTCCAATAATAACAACATTCCAAGATTCCACAACTCATTGAGACATTTTTTTAAACAAATGGCGCGCCATCTAAACACTTCAACCTTAGAAACCTACAATCCTTAACTACCTAGTTTGATTTGTGGAATTATTGGAATTTCCATTGTTGGTGAAATAGATATGTAGCTTTAAATACATAAGTTAAACTTAGGAATCGATACAACAATCCATCATGTTAAAACATAAATTTGCTATGATTTTTACTCCTACCTATAGCCTACAAACGTGAGGCGGCCTTCCATTCACACATTGTGCCAAACATATTTATCAAGGGAACTTAAACAACTACAAAATCTGACAACGTTACTCTATCTTCCATGACATTATGGAGGTCCATGCTCTATTCTAGAACTCATATTTTAGCACATACCTGGAAGTACACATACATATCTAAATTGATCAGGTTGGATACGTGTTTCATGCATAGGTGAAACAATGTGACTATCTCATGAGGAAACCCATGTCTTTTATACACTACCATAATCATATTCCATGAGAATCAACCTCCTTCTTTCAAATGACATTTCACCCCATAACACTCTGGGACTCGAACTCGGAGTTGAATTCCCATTCTCACAACTCCAACTCCATTACAAGTATTCAATTGCTATTATATTACAACATTGATTTGTGTTTTAGTTTTTTCAATGCCTTCGGATCTCAAATAAAGTGCTTAAATTATTATGCAAGGGAAATGATAGGTGTGGGGTCCTCTAGGTTTCTCCACATGCCTTATTAGGGAGGCCCATGTATTCCCACCACTACATGCCATCCTTAACCAAACCCTTTTAATTTTTCACCTAATTCTCCTCAACTCCTTTCCACCACCACCTCGGTCAAACACACTTCACAATACATTTCTTTTAATTTTATTTTAATATTATTTTATGGTGGGCACTAAAATGTTTATCATATTGATATAATAATATAAAGTTGATTTATTTTTGTATGTTTTTAGATAAAACATACAAAGTAATTATGATTTTAAGAATTATTTAAATTTAATCTATATGTAATTTAGATGTGTCTAATTTAATTTCTATATAAGTTAATAATAATATTACAATAAATTCAATATTCTCTTAAAAATTACAATTTTTTAGATTAAATGAATTTTTATCTAGATAATAATTTTTATTTAATATGTGCTAAAAATATAAATAAACCACATATATAATTATCTAAATGAAAGTGAAATTCTACATTATTTGTAAAGTAATTACACAAATTATTATTGTGGTAATCAAATTCAGAGGTTCCACCTACAAGTTTTATTTGTAATCTTTCATGTAGAAATTTTTGTAGATTTTGCCACATATATTATATGATGCAAAAAAAAATCCTTAGAATGTAAAAATTCATAATGTTTAAATATATGGAAAAACTACAATTTAAAGAAATAGTAGAATAATTACAATCACAAATAATTTGGACAATTTACAAATTTTAGTATTTGTTGATAATCTATCTAATAAAGATTGTAGGCTATCTACAAATTTTATATATTGTGGAGTATCGAAATTCTAACAAATTATGGATTAGTGGCAATAATATATGAAATTGTGGACCGACTACCACTTGAAAGCCACATTTTTAATGTTAACAATTCATCATAACCAAAAAACAATCTATAAAAATTATGGAAAAAGGCTTGTTTGTTGCAGTGTAGGGATATTTTGCTCAAATTTTGACACTAATGACCCGACACGCGACTAGTACCTAGGGAATGAGCGGGAAAATAAAAATACCAACCTCGTATTGATAAATTAGACCTAAGTGTTACATGGGGATGAGGCACCTAAATTTAAGTGGACAAGGTGCCCATAGGCACCCTAATAACATACTAAAGATGACAATCAAGAAAATTACGACACCTAAGACTCCATGAGATAAACCGAACTATATGAAAAACTAAAGACTATGAAATATAAATGATAATGATGATCGACTAACTAACAACGAGACTATGGGATGGGTCATAATGAATAATTTTACCAAAAAGATCCATATATAAAATAACATGCTTGGTGGTATAATTATAATAGTAAGTGTGTGATTTTGTGACTACAACTCTTTATACAATCTTCACCATAAAATATTGATAGTTAACTCTTGTTTAGGCATTGGGGTGAATATATGGGTTTTAAATTTCAATTCAATTTTATTTTACATTATTACAATTTTTTGTCATTCCAAATGCACAATTATCAAATTCTAACCTTTTTATTTCTTACATTCCAATGATTTATATCTTATATTACAAATTAAATTTTCATTAATCAATTACAGATAGCCCATGGTGCATGCCGAGAATTTTTATCTTACCAATAAAAGTATGGATGGTTACCATGAATAAAGGACATGAAACCATTTCTAACCTTATGGACAAGAAATAAGGTCTTCTATGTTTGGGTTTGAGGGAAAAGATTTTCAAAGTGTAAAGGATTTTGGATTTCAAGTTTGTGGAGTCCAATAAAAATCATCATGATGTTATCATTTCTAAGGTCATCAAATGAGTTCTTTTCATTTCTTTGTATTTGATCAATGTAGGATAAATTTTGAGGAGGCACACTCCTACCAATACCTTTCTCTCACATTTCTCTATCCATTGGAATAAATATTGTATGTTCTAATTAGATATGATTGTTTGCACATTTCTTTGTTTCTTACAAATAAATGATATTACTTCTAAAATAGGGGCTACTAGGTTATATAAAGAGAAATCATTATGATTGGATTTCAAACCACAATCCCGAATTTGATTTTTTAATTTGTAATTATGGTCACTTTAAGCATGAATTGCACTATTATGGATAATATGAGTGAGAGAAAGACTATACATTGGATGACATATAGTATATATTATTTTGGAAGGAACAATATGAGCCATTGAAATATGTGTGGGAAATGTAGGTAGTTAATTTTCTTTTTAAAATAAAATCTTGATCTGTGTGTGTAATGAATCCAATTTTATGTCAATGATCATTGACGAATGACACCATAAAGAGTAGTGTTGATGTGGGGAACCCTAATCATTACCATAATCAATACAAAGAAACCCTCATCGCAATCATGCATGAAATTTCTACCTTTCAATGAAAGGTTGAGTCCACATATTCTTGTTTCTAAAGTGCCTTGTTAGACATGTAATATAATTTAGCTTATATTTACATGTGTTCTAAACACACAATAATCACAAGGATGAAATTGCAAAATAGTATTGACATTTAAAATTTCCATGGAGCAATACTCCATGCATTTACAGGTAAATCTCAACAATACGTTACTATGACAACTTGAAATTTCACCCATTACTCCTTCAAATGATTGAAAAATAAGGCATGTGATTATAGGAAATATTTTTTCTTGGTTACCCACAACATTTTCCCCACCCTTGCACTTCCCCTCACTCAAAACCTTTCTTTATCACCCTCTTCCTCTCTCATTTTTCTACTCCTTCAAGTTTTACTTCTTCAATCCATCCCCTTCATCTTTTCCATTGTATGTTTCATGTGTGATTACTAGTATGCAAATACAACACAAAGTGCATGGAAAAATGCAACAAAAATCACATACTACATGTCAGATATTAGTATGAAGCAATATAACATGATGTGGCATAGAAGGGCATGTTAGCTTTTAGCTAGAGGGGTACATGGAAAAATACATGGAGTTTATTTCCTATGTATGAATTAATTATTTAATTTAATTTTTATTTTATTTCATTCATTGAAGAGATTTAATTTGTGTCTTAAATGTAAATGAAAGGATACACACCCTTAAAAATGGCATTAAAGTTCCAATAAATATATTATTCACATGCTCTCAAACCAATAGTATGTTTCTCAAAACTCATGACCTCTTCTTCCCCAACAAGCCCACAATTTTCACTCAAATTTACTTATCCTATGAGGGCTAAAACGTGGCATATGCCTCATATGGATATTATTGAGGTAAATGAAAATTATCTACATGCTCGAGTTGCTTCACTCCCAAAATAATGAATGATTAAAATTGATGAGGGAGGAATATCAGCCACCATGATCTTTCTATTTGGAAACAAAGCGAAAAAGATGTTTGATGTTTGGATCTCATCAAATTCTTCTTCTCTCTCACACTTAATATTACTAGCAGAATGTCAACCGGCAAAACATTCTTCAACCATGAATTGAGAGGAGGCCATAAATTTAAGGAAATAATGGGAGAGATGATGGCTCTCAGAACCTTTGCTATTGCATATTTCATTCCCCTTCTCAACTACCTTGAATTGTAAGGCCTCCACCATCGCATGAAATCCATCCACCAAATATACGATGAATTTACTAAGAATGTGATCAATGATCACATTAATCATAGAAGCCAAACAACAGAGGAAGAACTTGGCATAAAAGACCTAGTCAAAATTAAAATCGATATGTATGAGGCCGAAATGAAAGTCACCCATGTCAACATTAAAGTAACAATATTGGTAAGACTAGATTACCTAACATCTTATCGTGAATAATAGTGGCTAGTCCAACAAAAACATTTTGATGTGAACAATTTTCCAGGATATGTTAATTTGGGAGTAGAATCTCATCCACCATAGTAGAATGGGAAATGGATGAGATATCGAGAAACCCATGTGCAATGGTAAAAACATAAAAATAAATTGAATTGATACAATCGGATTGGAGAGAAATTGTTTATTAAAGGAGAGTGATATAAAAATTCTTAATATCTCTAATGTGTAGTGAAGGATCCATTTTGATTGCATCAACCTACGGGTTTTGATCATCCCACATCACCCACTCAGTGTAATGCCCGGCATGGCCCGGAATCCTTTCCTACCTGCCTCTACTGCCACCTTGGCCTCCCCCCCCAACCACCTACCTGCCAACTTTTATGACTGTCTTGCTTCTGTCCTTGCATGAGGAGATGGGAGTCGGTGGAGTCCCATTCTTTTTCTTCATCTGGATCTCTTTTGGATCCTTTATTCAATGCGAGTGGTTGTGAGGCCGTGGAAAATCCCGTTTTCCTTTGCTGGGCACCTGTTCCCAAACTGTCATTGTTACTTGGTTGCGTGGGCATTTTATTTTCTTTCTCTGGCACGTTTTCTTGCCCTTGGTTCTCATGCGTGATATGAGTCATGGGTTGACGTGGGTGTAGATGAAGCTACAAGATAGTGTAGCAGGCTTGTTACCTCCATTTTCTTTCAGAAATGCATGGAGTGTTCAGTTTGTATGTAGCGACCACATTTCGTGACCAGTTGTTGCAAAATCTTGCAGCTGTAGTAGAAGCCTTTTTGAGCGCTCCAACAAGCAGGTGGTCCAACTTCGTTGTTATCTATTCAGCATCGACCTGCATCCTCAAATTCAGGATTCTCCTTCAAGATATTTGTTTCAAAATCGATTAAGTGACAGTGAGAGTGTTACCAGGAGACCCGATGAAATTTATTACAGAGATTCTCTATTGATTTCTTACTTGTCTTACGAGGTAACTCATGGAAGAGAATCTCATAGGCGTGGATCTGTTTCATTTCAGTATATTCATGAAGCACGATTTGCGTTGCTATTATATGAGCTTCTTCATCGAGTCACTAAGTTGGCAAGCTCTCATGGCGAGGGGTGAAAGGAAAGAGAGGGTGCAGGAAGGAGATCGATGAATGATAGAGGAGTTAAAAAGAAACTTCGGATGTAGTTGGTTTAAAGGAAATAAAATGGCGCATGCTTTTGGGTTGGTGATGATCACACTGGGTGTGCACAAGGAGATCTATGCAATGTTGGAGAAAATGTCTTGGAAGGTCTTCTTCGCCTAGTCCTGGATGCTCGCCAAATCTTCGATTTAAGTATCTGCAAAATAATTGCAAGGAGAAATTCCTTCAAATCTAGCACTTATCGAGAGATATTGATCCTTAATATTGCATGATAATCGGTTCAAGGGTGAGATTCTTGAGAAGCTTGAGCATGTTGAAAAAGCTCAGTCATCACAAGCATGGGAAAGAACAACCTGTAGGGACTTCTTCCTTCTACTCTAAGAAATTTATCATACTTAGAGGTGCTCTCGAACGTTTGGGAAAACAATTTGACAGGAACATCCCCGATTGGATTGCAAATTGTTCCATCATGAGTTCTTGTAATGAGATTCAACAATTTCCAGGTAAATCGCCTCCATGAGATCGGCCAAATGGAAGAGTTTCAAATTCTAGACATTTCTTCAAATCTTTTGTTTGGTGAGATCCTGATACATATCTCAATTTCGCAGAGCCATGGAGACAAACGAATGAACTGGATGGAGAGAGAGAGCTGGACGATTGGTGAGAGCGAAAAGGATGGAGACAGCTATGTGGATGGTTTACATCTAAATATCAAAGGATCAAACTTGGTTTGCGAATACGTAGTTACAGCCTCACATGCATTGTTTTGTCAAATAACAGATTGAGTGGTCATCTTTTTCCTGGAGTTGGAAATCTAAAAGGACTGATTATTCTCAACCTCTCCATGAACACTCTGAATGGGCCAATTCCAGATAGTGTGGGAAATTTAAAATGGTTGGAATCGTTGGATCTCTCTCTCAACATTCTTTCAGGACAGATTCCATCACAGCTTGGTCTTCTCGATTCTCTGGGATATCTAAATCTGTCTTACAACAATCTGTCAGGCAGGATACCAAGGGATGGTCATATGTTAACATTTGATAATTCATCATCATATTTAGGAAATCCACATCTGTGGGGATGCCCTCTTGAGAGAAATTGTTCTCTACCTCATTTACAACAGTCTGCTCCACCAGTACCCACAATGGATGATGAGGAAGAGAGAGATGAAGGGTTTCCATGGTTTTGGATGTGTTTTGGATTGGCAGTTGGAATGGGATTTTCTACAGTGGTCATGGTGCTTACTTTACATGTGAGGTGGAAGAATGAATGCTTTCGACTGGTGGACCGCTTAGAACTGGTGCACCCGGATTCCAGACCTCTGATTTTTATTTTATGGCCCGTGTGGAGTCTCGACTAATTTGAAGCTAGAGAAAATAAAAGATATTTCTACACCTTTTCTCAAGTTACTTTTATTTAAAATTATTGTGAAATCGAACCACTTTTTCCTTGCATTGATTTGTCGGTTGGATGTCATGATGGGAGATTTCCTTTCGCTCGCGTTTCTCCTTGTTTTAGTTTTTACCGTAGTCGATATGTTGATCGAAAGGATGCGTGTGCCCTCTCCTCTGGATGTTATGTTTCTCTTGCTCGAGTGATAGAACTTCGTCTGTTTATTTATGTATTAATTCTTCTCTGCGATTGAGTTGCAAGTTATTATGTTGATCAAACTAGTATTTTCGTTATCATGGAAGTAAGTTTACGATAATTATGAAGCCCTCCCTAGCACCCAAGTTTGTCCTTTGACGTTATTTTGTTAGCTCCTACGCAAGTCCCTTTGATCACCTTTTGGCATCGAGAAAGAAAGGTTGTAAGATTGTGTGATCAATGCTTGGGGCTAGCCAGCTTGAGTTTCGGTAGTAAACTTTTAGAATGAAAACGTTTGTGTGCGATGTGTTTTCCTGATCGCGTGTTTAGACTCTTATCTTACCTTTCATCGCGTTTCTAGGCTTGCAAGGCCATTCTCAAGAAGTACCTTGACCATCCCTATCAACTTGAATCATAACTAGCTTTTCGAATCAACTAAGCTCGAGGTTTCATTGTGCGAATCCAGTACCTCGTTGACACTAGAATAGTTTTGGTCCAATCACCCTCTGTGAATTATTGCTGATGGCGCTCTTTTTTTTCCTAACTGGCATTATTTTCTCCCTTGTAATGTTAACGCTATTAATTAATATTGGTCAGTTTTTATGCACGTAATTACTGTAATAGTTTGTGATGGAGATTTCCTTAAATGTGATTGACCTTCGGGAAAAACTCAGCTTTCGTGTGATAACCTTATGAATTCATAGCGGAAGGTTTTGTTTTGATAAAGTCACTTAGAAATTATCTTTGTATCGATTTGTGCGACGGTTGATTGTATTACAAGGGTTGCCGTAAAATATGGTTGTTTTGGGATATGGGTAATTTATTTTAAATTAACCAAACATTAGTATTGTAGTGGAGGTTTGCAAATCCTTAGTGTTATAAAATTTGTTGATGACATTATTGTATACTCTTGTGTGACGGAACCCCTTCTTCTCTCGCATGCTTACTACTAGCCTGTAAGACCTTGACCCTTCTTGGATGATTGGAAAATCTTGTAGTTAATGGTCAAAACTAGTATACTTTGCTTTCGCTTCGAAACTTATGTTGTGTGTATACTCTAATTGATTTCCGGTTTGAAACTCAATTATACATGGCTTTTGTGTTGATTTCTGAAACCCGTGTTTCCCCTTTCTTGGGCCGATCAACTTTTGTTCTTTTAGAAATGTATTATTTTAGCCTATGCGTTGGTACCTTTGATAAATTTCTAGATGGTTGGTCTAATTATATCAAATCTCAATCTTGTAATTATTTTTTTAATTACTTACTTGATGGGAATTCTGTTTATGCTAGATAGTTTGTTTTCTCCTTATAGGGCAAGGGCCATTCTCTTGATCGCTATTTATACTTTCGTTGTTATTACTCCTAAGCTGAAGTACAAGGTCTTCTCCTTCTTTGATTGGCATGATGAAGACTTTACTTTAACTTGATGTGTTAATAGTGTTTAGAGGTTTGAACAAATTCTTGTAATAAAGTGCTTCCTTTTCGTGATATTGTTAGATAATAGTTATGGTGGTTTTGTGTAGCCTTATCTTGCTCAGTTCTCGCGAACTGACTCTTGTAGAAAATTTGCTGCAGATGGATCTTGCGTGTAGATGAGGGATAGATTTGTAGACTTTTGTCATCAACCTCAGTTGAGAAGCTCCTTTGCTCGAAGCCTCTTTTTTATGTTGTTCAACTGTTGTTAACGTCCAGGTGGAAAGTTTTAAAGAGGATTAATGTCTTAGTATAATGTATTGTGGACCTTGTCTTCTGAACTTTGGAAACCTTGTATTGTGTGCCATCATTGAAATTATAAGAAAATTTTGTTATTGTGGTTGAGTGACTTGTGGAGTATCAGTATTTTAAGAAATGATGTAATCTTGTTTTGTTCTTGTAAATGAGTGTTGCTTCAACTTTGCCTTGAGAATAAATTCTGAGTAAACCTTGCCATGACTTAGTAATAAAGTGTCATAAGTAAACTAACATGGGATTGTTTAATACTTCAGGAAGTTAAATTAAAAGTTGTATTCAAATAAAATAACGTAGGGGTCACCAACTTGAGAGCAAGAAATTCTTTAAGTAATCAAGGGCAGGACTATCATTGTAAGTAACATTATATAACTTGATACCCCTAGCTACACTAATGAATACTATCCCTTTCATGGTGGGATTCTTAAATGAACTTAAAGGAAATCTATGGTTGGTTCTGGAAGATAATAAGATTTAATAAACAGGAGAAAACAATTTTGAAACCACACAATCTATCTCTCAGCCATTTGAAAGTAAATTCTTTTACTCCTTGTTAATACTTTTAATGAAGCCTAAGTAAAGCTGTTGTTAGTTCCGGTTAAGAACCCTAGCTTCAATTAATCTACGCAATAACTAATGAGGTCCTAAAATGTTTCATCTCAACCTTCTCCCTCTAACCCTTTTCAAGGCACTTGTATCTCTTCTCTTAAGTGTGTTGAACTTAAAACCATGTTGTCTTATGAGCAAGAACGAATCTTAGTAGCGTTAGTGGTGAGAAGATGGCCTTGTGGAATTTAAATACTCCTTTATCTTGATAAATGAATTAAACAAATAAAGGTCATAATAGAGAAGATTTAAAGATGATTACTCAGGTTTCAAAAGAATAAACTTAGCTTGGTAAGAGGAATTGTACCAAACTGAGTGTAACACGGTAGGACCATGCCGTTAAAATACTCGAGTGTAACACATGGAAGGTGTAACAAACTCTAACATGAAAATAGGCTCCACAAACATAACATCGTGTATGAACCCTATCATATGGTGATTACACTTTGGGTGCGAATGTGGTAAAGTGATGTGTTACACTCGGTGAATGTATGATCGTGATCTATCCATTGTATATGTACCATATGTAAGATGTTATGGTAGTTATGTGTGTGCCACCGTTATGTTAGTGATGTTGTTGTATGTTATGTTGTGAACCTTACGCTAACCGACCACGAGGGTAATCGGTAGAAGTGTATGTTGAGAGTGAGGAATGATGTACCATGGGTCAATAACTTGAGTCAAAACTCGGTGTAGTAGATAACATGTGATTATTTCCTCTCTCCTATGTGGTTGCATGTATGCAACCTAAGTGCAACTATGACTATGTTTAGCCTTGTAGAAGTGGTGGCGGGATGATTCAGGATGGAGGTGATGACGGTTGTATTATTGATATGCATTGTATGAGCTAAGGCTCGATGTTAGAAAGTTCAGCAACTTGTTAGTACCCCTTTGGTGGCTAGACAAGGCCACGTGTGTGATTATCGTAATGTGACATCATTATAAGTTGATTTTATTCGTAATTGATTTTTTTCTTTATTTTGTAAGGACCAGAGCCTTTTCTTGATTGCCATGCTTTACAATTTTGGGCATTTCCTTGGTTTATGGCACTAACATGGGGATTTTGATACTAACTTTGGCTATTTGGCCATTTATTTTAGCTTGATTTGGGGTCTTCTTTTAAATTTGGAATTCTTACCGCCTTGCCCAGAGGCTTGTACTTTGCCACTTGGCACTTTGGATTGGATTGTTGTCTTTGGTTCTATCATGTCGTGATGTGTGGAATAAGGTCATGGGATGCACCATGGAATGGTTGGACCTATGGACCCGCTTCGTTTATAATAGGGGTACGCCCAAGGAGCAATCTGAGATAACTAGCGGGTTGTTGAACCACGCGTTATTATGTCACTTAGGTTAGGAGTGTTTGAACTCTATGTGTCTTGGACCATAGGGTCAATGAGCCTCCCTGGAGGGAGGCATAAGAGCTTGAGGGAGACATAAGAGTTTGAGGGAGGCATAAGAGACTTGAGGGAGGCATAAGAGTTTGAGGAGGCATAAGAGACTTGAGGGAGGCATAAGAGTTCGAGGGAGGCATAAGAGACTTGAGGGAGGCATAAGAGTTTGAGGGAGGCATATGATATTTGTGTGTATGGTTGATGTTTCAGGATATACGTTGAGTTATTGTGATGTTTGGTAGTGGTATTTTGATGTATGTGTTACTCATGTTCAGAAGGATTTGTGTTGTGATGTTGTGGTTATGTCATTGATTCCCTTGTGGACACTATGTACCTGTAGCATTTGTTTGGTGTTATGTGAATTTTTTTTTTCATTGATGCAAATTGAGGAAATGTCTGGTGGATTGTAGTACCGTTTTGGTTAAGTATTTTTGGTATGTCAGTCATCGATGTGTGCCTAGTACTATGTTATGTGGATGGTATGCCTATTCCATTCTCGTATTTGAGTAACCTTTATGTGGTGTAATAGAATCTTGAAGTATATACTTGTGTCTTGTAATCTGTAGGTCTTGTGAACTCCGATAGGGTGTTGTGTTAGCAGTTCATGTTGGGCACCCACAATAAGGAATAAACCAAAACTCTTCAATGATGAAATTTTAAAAGCAATTAAACTAAGAATAATGCTAATGGAAAGAGACTAATGAAATGATGAACAAGAAAGAAGCGCCAATCTTCAGGAACATTGAAAGTTAAAATTTCTACCAAATTTTCCTAAGGCTACCTGTGGCCGTGACTTTAATCAACTAAAATTTTAAACCATAAAGTGTACTTTCTCCAGTATGCACTGTTCTTGGTTCGAACCATTTCTTTTCCGTTGTGTTATGTCGCATCGAGGACGATGCTTTCTTAAGGGAGGAGAATGTAATTTCCCGCTGGGCAGCATCGGAATCCTTTCCTACCTACCTCATCACCTGCCACCTTGGCCTCCCCCCCAACCACCTACCTGCCAACTTTTTTATGATGTCTTGCCTTGTCTTCTTGCGTGAGGAGATGGGAGTCGGTGGAGTCCCATTCTTTTTCTTCATCTGGATCTCTTTTGGATCCTTTATTCAATGCGTACGAGTGGTTGTGAGGCCGTGGAAAATCCTTAATATTTTTCCTTTCTTTGGCCTGTTCCCAAATTGTCATGGAATGGTTAAGGTGTCATGCGTGGGCATTTTATTTTCTTTCTCCTGGCACGTTTTCTTGCCCTTGGTTGCTGCGTGAGTCTGGTTGACGTGGGTGTAGATGAAGCTACAAGATAGTGTAGCAGGCTTGTTACCTCCATTTTCTCTTAAGGCGTCTGCGAGGAGTGTTGCAAGTTGTCATGACCACAGTCGTGACCAGTTGTTGCAAAATCTTGCAGCTGTAGTAGAAGCCTTTTTGAGCACTCCAACAAGCAGGTGGTCCAACTTCGTTGTTATCTGTTCAGCATCGACTGCATCCTCAAATTCAAGATTCTCCTTCAAGATATTTGTTTCAAAATCGATTAAGTGACAGTGAGAGTGTTACCAGGAGACCCGATGAAATTTATTACAGAGATTCTCTATCGGTTTCTTACTTGTCTTACGATGTAACTCATGGAAGAGAATCTCATAGGCGTGGATCTGTTTCATTTTAGTATATTCATGAAGCACGATTTGCTTGCTATTATATGAGCTTCTTCATCGAGTCACTAAGTAGGCAGGCTCTCATGGCGAGGGGTGAAAGGAAAGAGAGGGTGCAGGAAGGAGATCGATGAAGGATAGAGGAGTTAAAAAGAAACTCGGATGTAGTTGGTTTAAAGGAAATAAAATGGCGCATGCTTTTGTGTTGGTGACAGATCACACCCACAGGCACAGGAGATCTATGCAATGTTGGAGAAAATGTCTTGGAAGGTCTTCTTCCAGCTAGTCTGGATGCTCTGCCAAATCTTCAGATTCTGCGTCTGCAAAATAACAGTTTGCAAGGAGAAATTCCTTCAAATCTAGCCAGCTTATCAGAGATATTGATCCTTAATATTGCAGATAATCGGTTCAAGGGTGAGATTCCTGAGAAGCTTGGCATGTTGACAAAGCTCAGGTCATTGCGCATGGGAAAGAACAACCTGCAGGGACTTCTTCCTTCTACTCTAAGAAATTTATCATACTTAGAGGTGCTCGACGTGGGGGAAAACAATTTGACAGGGAACATCCCTGATTGGATTGCAAATTGTTCCAGTCTGCGAGTTCTTGTAATGAGATCCAACAATTTCGAAGGTAAACTGCCTCCGCAGATCGGCCAAATGGAAGAGTTTCAAATTCTAGACATTTCTTCAAATCTTTTGTTTGGTGAGATCCCGGATACATATCTCAATTTCAGAGCCATGGGAGACAGCGAACTGGATGGAGAGAGAGCTGGACGATTGGTGAGAGCGAAAAGGATGGAGACAGCTATGTGGATGGTTTACATCTAAATATCAAAGGATCAAACTTGGTTTGCGAATACGTAGTTACAGCCTCACATGCATTGTTTTGTCAAATAACAGATTGAGTGGTCATCTTTTTCCTGGAGTTGGAAATCTAAAAGGACTGATTATTCTCAACCTCTCCATGAACACTCTGAATGGGCCAATTCCAGATAGTGTGGGAAATTTAAAATGGTTGGAATCGTTGGATCTCTCTCTCAACATTCTTTCAGGACAGATTCCATCACAGCTTGGTCTTCTCGATTCTCTAGGATATCTAAATCTGTCTTACAACAATCTATCAGCAGGATACCAAGGGATGGTCATATGTTAACATTTGATAATTCATCATCATATTTAGGAAATCCACATATGTGGGGATGCCCTCTTGAGAGAAATTGTTCTCTACCTCATTTACAATAATGCTCCACCGGTTAACCTACAATGGATGATGAGGAAGAGAGAGATGAAGGGTTTCCATGGTTTTGGATGTGTTTTGGATTGGCAGTTGGAATGGGATTTTCTACAGTGGTCATGGTGCTTACTTTACATGTGAGGTGGAAGAATGAATGCTTTCGACTGGTGGACCGCTTAGAACTGGTGCACCCGGATTCCAGTACCTACAATTTTTATGTTTGCCCGTGTGGAGTCTGTACGACCTATTGAAGCTGGAGAAACAGGCAAGATATTTCTACACCTTTCTACTGTTACTTTTATTTAAAATTATTGTGAAATCGAACCACTTTTTCCTTGCATTGATTTGTCAGTTGGATGTCATGATGGGAGATTTCCCCTTTCTGCTCGTTTCTCCTTGTTTTAGTTTTTATCGTTGTCAGTATGTTGATCGAAAGGATGCGTGTGCCCTCTCCTCTGGATGTTATGTTTCTCTTGCTCGAGTGATAGAACTTCGTCTGTTTATTTATGTATTAATTCTTCCCTGCGATTGAGTTGCAAGTTATTATGTTGATCAAACTAGCATTTTCGTTATCATGGAAGTAAGTTTACGATAATTATGAAGCCCTCCCTAGCACCCAAGTTTGTCCTTTGACGTTATTTTGTTAGCTCCTACGCAAGTCCCTTTGATCACCTTTTTGGCATCGAGAAAGAAAGGTTGTAAGATTGTGTGATCAATGCTTGGGGCTAGCTAGCTTGAGTTTCGGTAGTAAACTTTTAGAATGAAAACGTTTGTGTGCGATGTGTTTTCCTGATCGCGTGTTTAGACTCTTATCTTACCTTTCATCGCGTTTCTAGGCTTGCAAGGCCATTCTCAAGAAGTACCTTGACCATCCCTATCAACTTGAATCATAACTAGCTTTTCGAATCAACTAAGCTCGAGGTTTCATTGTGCGAATCCAGTACCTCGTTGACACTAGAATAGTTTTGGTCCAATCGCCCTCTGTGAATTATTGCTGATGGCGCTCTTCTGTTTTTCCTAACTGGCATTATTTTCTCCCTTGTATTGTTAACGCTATTAATTAATATTGGTCAGTTTTTATGCACGTAATTACTGTAATAGTTTGTGATGGAGATTTCCTTAAATGTGATTGACCTTCGGGAAAAACTCAGCTTTTTGTAATGACAACCTTATGAATTCATAGCAGGAAGGTTTTGTTTTGATAAAGTCACTTAGAAATTATCTTTGTATCGATTTGTGCGACGGTTGATTTTGTATTACGAGGTTCGTAGTAAAATATGGTTGTTTTGGGATATGGGTAATTTATTTTATATTAACCAAACATTAGTATTGTAGTGGAGGTTTGCAAATCCTTAGTGTTATAAAATTTGTTGATGACATTATTGTATACTCTTGTGTGATGGAACCCCCTTCTTCTCTCGCATGCTTACTACTAGCTTGTAAGACCTTGACCCTTCTTGGATGATTGGAAAATCTTGTAGTTAATGGTCAAAACTAGTATACTTTGCTTTCACTTCGAAACTTATGTTGTGTGTATACTCTAATTGATTTCCGGTTTGAAACTCAATTATACATGGCTTTTGTGTTGATTTCTGAAACCCGTGTTTCCCCTTTCTTGGGCCGATCAACTTTTGTTCTTTTAGAAATGTATTATTTTAGCCTATGCGTTGGTACCTTTGATAAATTTCTAGATGGTTGGTCTAATTATATCAAATCTCAATCTTGTAATTATTTTTTAATTACTTACTTGATGGGAATTCTGTTTATGCTAGATTGTTTGTTTTCTCCTTATAGGGCCAAGGGCCATTCTCTTACGATTGCTATACTTTCGTTGTTATTACTCCTAACTGAAGTACAAGGTCTTCTCCTTCTTTGATTGGCATGATGAAGACTTTACTTTAACCTGATGTGTTAATAGTGTTTAGAGGTTTGAACCAATTCTTGTAATAAAGTGCTTCCTTTTCGTGATATTGTTAGATAATAGTTATGGTGGTTTTGTGTAGCCTTATCTTGCTCAGTTCGTGAACTGACTCTTGTAGAAAATTTTTGCGAGATGGATCTTGCGTGTATGATGACGGATAGATTTGTAGACTTTTGTCATCAACCTCGGTTGAGAAGCTCCTTTGCTCAAGCCTCTTTTTATGTTGTTCAATGATTGTTAACATCAGAGCTTGTTCAACATTGTTAACATCCATGGAAGAATGCTTACTTTACGTTTAAATTATTGTGAAATCGAACCACTTTTTCCTTGCATTGATTTGTCACTGGATGTCATGATGGGAGATTTCCCCTTTCTCGCTCGTTTCTCCTTGTTTTAGTTTTTACCGTTGTCGGTATGTTGATCGAAAGGATGCGTGTGCCCTCTCCTCTGGATGTTATGTTTCTCTTGCTCGAGTGATAGAACTTCGATCTTGTTTATTTATGTATTAATTCTTCCTGCGATTGAGTTAAAGTTATTATGTTGAGCAAACTAGTCTTTTCGTTATCATGGAAGTAAGTTTACGATAATTATGAAGCCCTCCCTAGCACCCAAGTTTGTCTTTTGACGTTATTTTGTTAGCTCCTACGCAAGTCCCTTTGATCACCTTTTGGCATCGAGAAAGAAAGGTTGTAAGATTGTGTGATCAATGCTTGGGGCTAGCCAGCTTGAGTTTCGGTAGTAAACTTTTAGAATGAAAACGTTTGTGTGCGATGTGTTTTCCTGATCACATGTTTAGACTCTTATCTTACCTTTCATCGCGTTTCTAGGCTTGCAAGGCCATTCTCAAGAAGTACCTTGACCATCCCTATCAACTTGAATCATAACTAGCTTTTCGAATCAACTAAGCTCGAGGTTTCATTGTGCGAATCCAGTACCTTGTTGACACTAGAATAGTTTTGGTCCAATCACCCTCTGTGAATTATTGCTGATGGTGCTCTTCTGTTTTTCCTAACTGGCATTATTTTCTCCCTTGTATTGTTAACGCTATTAATTAATATTGGTCGGTTTTTATGCACGTAATTACCGCAATAAGTTTGTGATGGAGATTTCCTTAAATGTGATTGACCTTCGGGAAAAACTCACTTTCGTGTGACAACCTTATGAATTCAAGCAGAAGGTTTTGTTTTGATAAAGTCACTTAGAAATTATGTTTGTATCTATTTGTGCTGACAGTTGTTTGTGTTATCCAAGGGCATTAGTAAAATATGGTTGTTTTGGGATATGGGTAATTTATTTTATATTAACCAAACATTAGTATTGTAGTGGAGGTTTGAAAATCCTTAGTGTTATAAAATTTGTTGATGACATTATTGTATACTCTTGTGTGATGGAACCCCTTCTTCTCCCACATGCTTACTACTAATTTATAAGACCTGACCCTTCTTGGATGATTGGAAAATCTTGTAGTTAATAGTCAAAACTAGTATACTTTTCTTTCGCTTGAAACTTATGTTGTTTGTATACTCTAAATTGATTTCCGGTTTGAAACTCAATTATACATGGCTTTTGTGTTGATTTCGAAACCCGTGTTTCCCCTTTCTTGGGCCGATCAACTTTTGTTCTTTTAGAAATGTATTATTTTAGCCTATGCGTTGGTACCTTTGATAAATTTCTAGATGGTTGGTCTAATTATATCAAATCTCAATCTTGTAATTATTTTTTTAATTACTTACTTGATGGGAATTCTGTTTATGCTAGATTGTTTGTTTTCTCCTTATAGGGCCAAGGGCCATTCTCTTACTTTACGCTCAAGCTATACTTTCGTTGTTATTACTCCTAACTAAAGTACAAGGTCTTCTCCTTCTTTGATTGGCATGATGAAGACTTTACTTTAACCTGATGTGTTAATAGTGTTTAGAGGTTTGAACCAATTCTTGTAATAAAGTGCTTCCTTTTCGTGATATTGTTAGATAATAGTTATGGTGGTTTTGTGTAGCCTTATCTTGCTCAGTTCTCGCGAACTGACTCTTGTAGAAAATTTGCTGCAGATGGATCTTGCGTGTAGATGAGGGATAGATTTGTAGACTTTTGTCATCAACCTCAGTTGAGAAGCTCCTTTGCTCGAAGCCTCTTTTTTTTTTATGTTGTTCACATTGTTAACGTTCGGTGGAAAGTTTTAAAGAGGATTAATGTCTTAGTATAATGTATTGTGGACCTTGTCTTCGAACTTTGGAAACCTTGTATTTTGTGCCATCATTGAAATTATAAGAAAATTTTGTTATTGTGGTTGAGTGACTTGTGGAGTATCGTATTTTAAGAAATGATGTAATCTTGTTTTGTTCTCGTAAATGAGTGTTGCTTCAACTTTGCCTTGAGAATAAATTCCGAGTAAACCTCGCAATGACTTAGTAATAAAGTGTCATAAGTAAGCTAACATGGGATTGTTTGATACTTTAGGAAGTTAAATTAAAATTTGTATTCAAATAAAATAACGTAGGGGTCACCAACTTGAGAGCAAGAAATTCTTTAAGTAATCAAGGGCAGGACTATCATTGTAAGTAACATTATATAACTTGATACCCCTAGCTACACTAATGAATACTATCCCTTTCATGGTGGGATTCTTAAATGAACTTAAAGGAAATCTATGGTTGGTTCTGGAAGATAATAAGATTTAATAAACAGGAGAAAACAATTTTGAAACCACACAATCTATCTCTCAGCCATTTGGAAAGTAAATTCTTTTACTCCTTGTTAATACTTTTAGCGAAGCCTAAGTAAAGTTGTTGTTAGTTCTGGTTAAGAACCCTAGCTTCAATTTAATACTGGCAATAACTAATGAGGTCCTAAAAATGTTTCATCTCGACCTTCTCCCTCTAACCCTTTTTCAAGGCACCTTGTATCTCTTCTCTTAAGTGTGTTGAACTTAAAAACCATGTTGTCTTGTGAGCAAGAACGAATCTTAGTAGCGTTAGTGGTGAGCAGATGGCCTTGTGGAATTTAAATACTCCTTTATCTTGATAAACGAATTAAACAAATAAAGGTCATAATAGAGAAGATTTAAAGATGATTACTCAGTTTCAAAAGAATAAACTTAGCTTGGTAAGAGGAATTGTATGAATCATATCTTGAACCTCCTTGGAAAACGTAAGCTAAGAATTGCAAGATATCTTATTAAAATAAATAACCCTCAAGAATAACTCTTTGTGGTTGGCCCTAACTGTAAGTGTGTTCTGTGAATGGACTTCTATGTTGTCTTGTCAAAAAGAAAAGTAAATTGTCCTTGATTTGTGTGAACGTTTCCGTGCTGCCTTTATGGCCATCCTTGTATCAAGTTGTTCACAGTGTTAGTTGTATACTTGGTGACGACATGTTGCGTCATGTTATGTGTCAAGCAAGTCAAAAAAAAAAATTTATCCTGTATTTCACTGTGTTGTTCATGTGTGGATTTTTTGGGTCGTTACACTGTGGTTGGAATGTAGGTAGATATCATATTCTTATAAGAACAAGGTTGTATAAGAATATATGTATAACAACTAAATTTGTTTTTGCACAAGCCACGATAGAACTCAATAATTAATTGAGGAAAAATTATGGAATAATTTTTTTTTGAAAGGGTAAAACATTAGCCAAGGATTTAATTAAATCCCGATTATAAAATTTTAAACAATTACATGGCAGTCAGAATTTAAAATAATGACTAATTAAAATTTACTCAATCCCCAATTAGAATTATGGTTTAATTTCTCTTACTAAGTACCAATATTTTATTTAAATAATCCTCATCTTTATTTTTTGTTACTTAGCCCAATAATTTCCTTTAAATCTATTTATTTAATTAATGACCCCTAATTAAATTCCAAATTTAATTAGGTAAGAATAATAATCCTCTAGTTTAGAATTATGTACATTAATATTTAGTTTATTTCATAAAAGGGTCAAGGTTGCACATCTAGGACTAACCCCTTAGGCCCCAATTAAAACATTATCCATACTTTTAATTCAAAAAATTCTCACCAAATACCCTATAACTTAATTGATGTAGGGTTCATCCTACACCATTAGATATAATACAATTGATCCACTAGATTTAGGTTAGATTAATAAAACCCTAGAATCCTTATGGGTTGTCTTATATCCATTCCCTAAACCCATTCTCTCATTTTCTCTTGTTTGATTTGTAGGTTATGGAAGGAGGAAGAAGAAAATGAAGCCATGGAATAATTCCCCAAGATACGAAATAAATACACACATGATAAATATTTGTGTGTATCATTCTCTCTAGGGTTTTTGAAATCTATTTATCATTGCATTTTCTCATTCTTTATATATATATATATATATATTTTTATTTTCTACCCTATTTGGGTTCTGGGTATTTACCCATTCTATTATGATTTATAGAAGATTTTTTTATGTTGTACGCCCAAATATATACACTCTATATATATAACATTTAAGAGTGCACATATATATATATATATATATATATATATATATATATCATGTAATAACCATTTTAAATATTTATTCATCTTGATATAAACCGATGTGTGTGTGTGTGTATTTAATAAAAATATTAATGATTTTATATGGTCGCATAGAAAATAGTGGCCACGGTTTGTTGTTTGGAGAATCCACGGGCCTATGGCCTATGGCCTGTGCAAAAGAAATAAGTTGTGGTGTTGGGGGTTGGGGTTGGTTCGGTGCCCCTCCCCCAACATTTTAATTAAAAAAATCTTTATTCCCTGCCAGGCCGTGGGCCACTTGGTCGGCAACCAAACAGATTCCCATTTTTTTGTTTTATTTATTGAAACAAAAGTTTTCCACTTATCCGATTCAAACGAGTTATATTGCACTATAGGTTTTTAATTATTAATATGTATTAATACATATATAAATATAACTTATATTTATATTTATGTATCTATTAATATCTATTTATTTGTTAATGATGGGTAATTATTAATATTTATTAAAAATATGATTTCACTTATATTATGAATTTATATTAAAATCAATATGTGTTATTAATGTACATCTATTGTATATCAATTATATGTATTGGTTTATTAAATAAGTTTAATATTAATTAGGAACTTTTAAATTAGTGTGGGAGAATTAAAATTTGCATTTATAAGTTTATATGGATATAAATCATGTACATAAAGGCAATTGTGGTAGTAAACAAATTTGTGCATTTATCAAATTTAAACAAATTATCAATTTCAAATTTATTTAACTATTCAAAGTGATATACATAATATGTAGTTACTCATTTACTTAAGACCATTTTCTATTGCAATAAAGGGAAATAATATTATAAAACTAACACTATCTATTCCTTCTTGTGCATCCTTTGAGTAGGAGAAAATAAACCATACTTAAATAAAATTTTATCCCCATTCAAACAGATTGCCAATAATGCCAAAAAGAACAAGACTCACTTCCACACAATAAGACTAATCTTTTCAAAACAGATTTGCAATACAACTTCTAAGAAAAATTTAGATTTGGGAGAATTTTATTTTCCTTACAAATCCATTACAACATTTCCATTTCATCTAAAATAATGCAAGTCATAAAAATCCATTTACAAGAACTATCCAATGAAATAATATTACATCCAATGTACTATTGGTATGATTTAAATGTTATAGAGTCATAAAAGAACAAGCTACAACTTCACATGCCTTTCTCCAACAAGATCACTTCTTCCATTGAGCTCCACCATCTTCACCATGAAACAAGCACACAAAAATGAGGGAGTAAAAATAACTCTCCACCCAACTGAATATCTAATGAGGAGAGAATCCTTCTTCCTCATTGGCCCCCGAGCCCCTAAAATCAAGAAACGAGGGGTATAAAACAACCATTGACAACTCTAAATGGATTCCACGATCATGTTCAATCAATACATCAACACAACTAAATGGACATACTCAAAAAATTTACAACTTTCTCAAACAACACATAGGTTTTGATATCGCTTAAAAGGAGGAATGAATATAGGAACCACCTCCTTTTGCCTCCCATGTGAAGTGGGAGTTTCACCCAGATCCTCCATGTGCACAATACAACAACAAAACATCCTTATCTCTCCCATTACAAGTATGCAAATATTTGCCCATGTTTTCCTTTCCACTCCCTATAGGTGAAACTCCCAATCATACTCTCTAAAAATGCATGCCTCACAACTCATTTTCCATCCCCAATGGACCCATACTTCCATCTCCCACTCCTTCTTAAGGAAAACTACCCAACCACACAAATAAACCATATTCACAACACTCATAGAATACTTAACAAGAACAATTTCACATCTAAAATATAAATAAGAAAAAAACAACAAAGGTTGGAGATCCTACCTCTCCATCAAGCTTCTAAGTTACTCTAACAAGCTCCTAATTCCAAAAGTTCAAAAGAAATAAAATCAACAAGTAATCTCAAATCCATCAAAATCCATCAATAAATAAAAATGGGATGTGAGGATGATGAGGTGGCTCCATGTAGGATGCCACTTCATCATTCCTCCATTCCAACACAAAAGTCAAGCACCATATCCAATACAATAAATGAACATGTAAGACATATGAAAATCCCACATGACACTAAAACATACACATCATGTCTACCAAGGACAATTAATTTTGGTGAGTAGGAAAGTACAATTATTTTCACCCATTTAAACTCCAAAATGCATAAATAATTCTAAAATTAAGTCCCCATACCATAGGTATGGTTTTTGGCGTGAATTTAAGGAGAATGGGACAAGCTTAGCTTGTCCCACAAGCCTACATAAAGGCCTCCCAAGTGAAAATCTGAATTTTTAAGTTACGGAAGGGTACACCACACAAAATCCAACACAAATCTAACCTACATCCACAATATTTTGAGGACCATCTACCTCGATAACTATTCAATTTTCATGTACTTATTTTAGTTTTCAAATTTAGTTGGATTAGCTAATTAAGACACATTAATAATTGCTAATAAAGTGACTAAAATTTCTAATAATTAAAAACATAACACAAAATAAAACACACACAAAATTAAAATAAGAGAAACATTATCTCCATGGCCACACATGTGAGGTCACCATCCATGGGAAACCTCCTAACTAGGCATGCAACAACACAACATAACATTACACGAGTTGCCATGGTGACCTGTTTCTAATACCCCACATTCCTTCATTTTTGGTCTCCTATCCCCCATAGTTTGTTGTGCTATAATTTCCTACAAAATCAAACAATACCTTTTTGGCCTCATGACCACATTAATGATGTAAAGATAATAAAACACATACATATTTACATAACAATTCACATCATCGAATATCATAATTAAACCAATGTTAGAATCAAGTAATTCACCAATTGTTCAAATTTATAACATTTTGATTCTACCAATCCATGAATTTTACTAAGATCATAACATGAACAATCATTTAGAATTATCCATAAATCAAGTCTAATGTTTGAAGACAATACTAACACTTAGAACATCAATACCGATATGTAAATCAAGCATATAAAATCCATCGCATAAGTCACATTATGTCAAGAGTCTAACAACTCCATATTGTCTATCAAGTAGGTTAATCAAATCATATACAATCATGTACATCAAAGTCCACCCTACAACCATATAATAAATAAAAATAGAACATAGCATTAATCATGATGTCCCACACATCTTATTAGTATTCTAACTACAATACAATAACAAGATTCAAGATTATAATCAATTCAAATTTGAAAACATAGTTCAATTAGTGTTGAATAGGAGTGGGCTTTATAATTTGGGCCATGGGAAGATATAAAATCATTTGTGATGATTCGTAGCACTTCAAACTAGAGAGATTTATTGGGAAAAAATAGACTTTATAGGGAAGAACTATGAATTTATTCCGTTTGGAATGGGAAGAAGAGGATGCCCTAGGATTCCAATGGGGCTTTCATTACTAAGTTAACACTAGTTCAAAGGTTACATTTTTTTCACTTTGGACTATGGAGGGTGAGGTGAACATGGACGAAATGAATGGATTGATTGTACCAAGAAAATTTCCAATCTATGCTCATCCCTCATGGAGGCTCACTAGTAAATTTCCTAGTTAATATTTATTCAATCGTGGTCTTTGACATGCACTTACGATTGTTTTCCATCAATTTTTGATAGCATGCATATTAGACATAAATAAATTAGAAATTCCACATGACTTGCAAGATATTCTAGAAAAGAGATTTGATATCTAAATTTAGCCTAGAAATTAATTACAATGTGTAAGTCTAAGTAAGAATTAGTGTATAAAACTTCTTTATGTATTTTTTGTATATGATTCCTTGAGTTTTTTCTTGTTGATTATTTGGATTTCTTCATGCTTTTCATTAAGAGTGTAAATTTTTTCCATGTTCACGCATTTCAGATGATCTTCTTGCCCTATCTCATTGACATGCAGGTAATAATGAAGAAAATGTACATTTTTTCCATTGTTGTGTTTGTTGCCACTTCAAGAAATCATAAGGATTAGGGAGAACCAAGAATGAATTTTATAGATTGACATGCCCAAATCTCATTCTAGATGAAGCATTCATAGGTTCTAGAAATTGTGAAACATTTTCATAAAATTTTGATAATTTTATACTCTCAAGGATCTTGAGAGACAATCATTAACTGATGTAGTTGAGATGGATTGGGATGCTTGAGCATAAAATTGAAACCTCTAGTAGCATCTAACAACCCACATAGATTTGTGTGCATTATCAATTCAGTGCCATGACATTTTTACTACAAACTATCACCATGATATCCTAACAATGAAGCAAATTTAGAATATGTTCCACATAACATACACTACCACTAGGAAAAAACTATCATGTGTTTGTAGAAACCACGAGAGGATTTTATATATTGAGCTAATTCCAACATATGAATTTATAAAAGACATTAGTTAGAATTGTTATAGATTATGATAACTCGTATATAAAATTTTCACAATTAGTTTCTCTTCTGAATTTTAAGAATTTTTTTATGAAAATATTTTATAGATACTTACGAATAATGCAATTAATTGTTAAGAGATATCTTCATATTTATGTAGTTAGGAATTGATCAAGATGCTTGGGTAGAAAATGAAACTCCGTAATAATTTCCACCATCCCACCCATATGTGTGTCTTGTGTCTATTATTTGGTGCCATGCGCGACGATTACAAAATATCACCCTAACATTAAAGTAAATAATTAATTTTTATAGCATTGTGTTTGATGTCATCATGAAAAAACCATTACAAGTTGGGAGAAAAGGTGAGAGTATTTTATAGATGGACCTAATTCTTAGTTATGGGTTTACATGAAAAATTCATAGGTGTCATTGATTACAAGAATTTTTTCACTCTCCCAGCTTCTAAAGAGGCATCCAAAGATAGTTGTAGTAGAGAAGGATAGGGATATTTGTGGTATAAAATGAAAAGTATGGTATTATGTACCATCATACCCAAACACGTGTACTATCAATTTGGGGCCACGAAATGTAGATTGTAACATATCATCCTTGACATGTTAATAATGTAGCAAATTGACATTTTAGGAATATATTGGGGTTGCTTCCACTAGCAGAAACCATCATTGTTATGAAAAATCATGATTATTTTATAGATTAACCAAAGGTGTACCTATAGATGCATATGGGATGTCAAATTTTCATATAGGTTCCCAAATAACAATTCCAACCTACACTAAATGACATTTACTCCCTAAATCACATTTAAGCTATGAGATAATATTTGTTGCTGATTTTCTATAATCATGGTATTTATCGACTCATATGGGAAAAGCTAGATGACCCAAACATGTAATTAAAGGATCTAATTGTTCATATCCATGACCTTTTATTTTTGGAAAAATATTCGTTGAAGTTTGTGTTAGTGTTTCTCCTAGGACAAAAGGGTTTCTCTTAAGAACCACTTCTTGATGACTACAGTTTGCATTGTTTAGGGGCATAGTGGGACTTGAGGAAGGTGATTCTTGATATTTGAGATCCATTCATAATATCAAAAGGAACATAATATGTGTAATTTATCATTATTTAAGCAAAGGTATAAGTCTAGTTAGTATTTTCATGTCTTTCATGAGTAGTATTCAATTTCTATTCATCTTAGTTTTATGCCAATACAAAGAAAATATATTTGCTATGAAAAATCATGAGAGAATTTTTTGGTTCGAATCAAGGTCTAGTTTTTTTATTAGGGGTAAATAGTTTTAAAGGGACTATACCCTGTTACAAAAATCTCATAAGCTAGATAGTGCATCAAAAAGTATACCAAAGTATTAAAGGGACTAAGCCCTAATACAAGAAGGCTCAAAAGCCAGAAAGAGCAGTAAAACCATCAAAAAAGGATCAAAATCCAAGATAACCATGAGAACCAACTATAGCTTGAACAAAAACTATAAAGAGGGAGAAAAAAGAGTCAAATCTGCAACAAAGATACTTGAACACAAAACTATACAACATCAAAATAAGAATATGAAAGAAATAATAGTCCACATTACTTGACTGATTTATCAATATTAGTTTTTATCTTCTGAAGAGAGGTGAATAATGTTAGGGACATGACATGGGAGGGGTCCTTTTTATCCAGATGTGAGAGAACTAGGTCCCTTGTTTCAATCCAAATCCCAGGATGGGAAGGAATTTTATTGAGTATCTTTGATACTTTTGACATTTCCTCCATGAAGTTGTATATATGCTTGAGTACATAAGTAGTAAATTCATGTCTGCCTTTTATCAAACCCATTCTATTATCCATGGAATTAAGTATTTTTTAAATTTTCAAAGCCTGCTCATTATCCATTTGGGGTCATCATTAATCTTCCTTTTACCTTCTCTCTTACCAATTTGTTTGATCTCTTCTTTCGAGTTGCTAACTTCCCTTTCTAACTTGACAATTATGTTGAGAATTCCTTCCTCCTTTTCATTAGAAAAATATTCAATAGGGTTGCTAATATGGAGTAGAATTTTTATCGATTCAATCTCTCTATTGTTGTGAAGGACCCTTTAGGAGGGAAGGTCTTGGGTGATGGGGTAAAGAGGATTTTTGGTTATTATTTTTCTATGCTTAGGATCATTTGTGGGTGTAGTGGAGTCGAGGAGAAAGGAGGAGCATGGGAATTTGGGAATGTACAAAGCCGGGAAAGAAAATGAAGATGCAAAGAAGACAATGAGACCTTGATGGAGGGGGTGGTGCGGGTGTGGTTTTGAAACTCAAGGATAGAATGCTCCAAGGAATTTAAAATATAATGTGGAAAAATAACCTATAAATTCCTTCTAAAGTGATTCAGGAAAACTAGATGTTTAAGAGGAACTATCATATATCTTCCTTCCAAAGTTACATACCTGAAAATCATCCTTGTAATTTCATCGAAGGGTTCAAGAATGGAGGCCACTTTTACACCTGCTATAACAAATTCAATATTTTCCCCTTCTGCAAGAAATTTCTTGGCTTCAACATTCTTGTCAACCCTTTTATTGAAAAATCCAGCCGAAAAAAAATCCAAAAACTTTCCATCTGATAAGCTCGAACCCATAACCTCTACAATAAGTTCTTCAGTAATTTTGACTTTGATCTACCATACTCAATCGTCCTCGGTTTCTATTGAGCTGAAATTTTAATACACAGAGACATCTTGATCGTGATCATGTATTTTCTCAATTAGGTTGGATACCCCTTCATATCTCGTAAATACTTCCGTAAAGTCACATCATCCTTCCAAGCCTTGGTGAATATGGGTTCCATTTTATATGGAGGCCCCCCCATTTTTCTACTATTTTTTATAATATTTCGAAATTTGCAATGCCTCTTCTCCAAACTCTCTTATTGATAACTTCTTCACATACAAAAAAATCATGCTAAATGGAAATGGTATTAATTATCCTAAGTTCAAAGGAGATAATCACTTTCAAATCAATAGAGGGAGGCTCATTAATGATGATTTTATAAATCATATTTATCCTTAATAATTTCATTATGTCCCAAGTTAAGAAGAATTTCATCATTAAACCAATTTTGCATGTTATTACTAACACCATAGTTAGCCAGACTATCGCCACTTTGTTGCCTTCACGGTAGGTGTGTATGATTTTAAATTTTGCAAAGGATTTAAAAATCTCAATAGCTTCATAAATGAAGTCCCTAATAGTCCAACTAGGGGGTTGAACTTGATTTAGGAGGTTAATTATGTTCAAAGAGTCCCCTTCAATTATAATATTGGAAATGTTGAAATCCCTAAAAAGCCTTATCCCCCATAATGTTGTTAGGGATTCAAAATAGTGGTTTTTTTGGTGGCCCATTTTTCTGCCACAACATCAACAAGAAAACCTCTATGAACCCCGATTATTCCACCTCCTCTTGATTCCCCAAGATTTCCTTTTCAAGCTCCATCAAAATTCAACAATCAAGGTCTTGTTGATGCATAATCACAACACCTCTGAATATCTACAACTCGATGGGTTGAAAATATCAGTGTGATTGCATAACATGGAGATTTTCCCATATTGTGGGAATTTGCGATCGGGAAAGTTATCTAGATCAAGGCTGGTTACTATTCCTCTATTCGGTGTAAACACATACAATTTATAGAGGTTCTACTCTAAAATCTACTCTAACTAATGCTAAGGAGTCACATGGTTAAGAAGATGCAAGAAAATAAACCTAACTAACAAAGGTGATGCACAAAAGGAATGTTGAAACACCTACACCGAAAATAAAAACAAACCAAAAATGCATATAACCACCATACACATGCGGCCAAGATTGTAATGAGAGATCGAGAGGTGCAATGAACACGAGAGAGGGTTGGAAATCATCCAAAGACATGCATTATTTCTCTAGAGTTGATATAGTACACTACAATGGCCAAGAGGAAAGATTTGTATTAAAACTTGAATGGGAGCCTCAAACTCCAAAATTCACCTACGTGAATAGAGAAGAAGGGAGGGTTCAAAGAAAAAAATGGTCAACCTTTAGAAAAATAACCCTCCTTACAATATATAGGAAGAATGAGAGAAGGAGATGAGAAATAATTTGGATTCCTGCTCCAACCACCCAAGAAATGCATTCAATTCTCCCCGAAAGTGATGGGATCCATGACTTAGCCTATGCATCCATGTGTTGTTCCTTGTAGGGTAAGAAAGAAATCCCATACCTTCATTAATGGTGGTAGGTGAGAAACCTGGGACACCTCAAAAAATGGAGAACTGTATTTTTCATTTTTAAGAACTTAGTCCCACTAATTTAAAGATATTATATGTCAGAGCTTTCTAAAATTCCTCTCTTGCTCAAATCTGAGCTTCCGTTGAAAGTTATGGCCATCTGAAGGTTGAGGTACATTCTACAAAAATGGCGAACTATTGATCTTATCTCGAGAGTTCAAAAGTCTAAAACCAGAAAGTTTGAAATTTAGACTTCAAAAATTCAAAATTTTGCATTTCGGACAAAAAACATTGTTCATATCGCCCAATTTCTTGAAAAATCGGAAAGTTCAAAATTTCAGACTTTGAACTTCGTAAATTCAGACTTTTCCCCGACTCCTTCTCCCGACACGATTCCCAAAATCTCAAAAACGAAATTTTAGAAGGACTTATTATTAGAATTTTTGGCCCATTTCTTACATGCATCCCGAGGTTGACAAAAACCCAAAATTATGAGATTTCAAACTTTCGTACTTGAGTTTTCAGAGCTTTTTTCGCCCATTTCCTTCACGCACACCGAGAATTTATGAAACCTAAAAGTCTAAAAGTCCAAATTTCAGACTTTTGGACTTTGGAATTTCAAAAATTTTGGGCAATTTTTTGATTTTATGCCTGAGATTTCAAAACCCCAAAACCCGAAAGTCTAAATTTTTAGACTTTCAAGAGTTTTGGGTTTCAATTATTTTCTTATCATTTTTCCCTGTTTCTCTGAAATGACAAAATTTCAAATTTCAAATTTTTGAATTTTTTTCCTCGATTCTTCTTCTTCCTGAATCCTAATCTTCTTCGACATTTGTAATGGCTATTTATTTTCCACCTTTGCATTTCCATGACAATTCCATCTATAATGTAAAATTTGAAAATCACAACTGAGCTCGCACGACCGAAAACACCCTCTCCATGTTCCTCGTGCAAGGTTGTGTTTAATCAAATTTTCTTGAGGGGCAAAATTGGATAACATGTCTAGTTTTAACTTTATACGAGACATCTATTTTAATGTCTGGGTTGCCC
Source organism: Taxus wallichiana var. yunnanensis (assembly GCA_018340775.1). NCBI lineage: Eukaryota > Viridiplantae > Streptophyta > Pinopsida > Cupressales > Taxaceae > Taxus > Taxus wallichiana. The sequence goes on along the minus strand of CM031240.1, from coordinate 897,096,263 downwards.
AATAAAAGTTTTCCACCTCCACTAAGTTACCTTTTCTCTATAAATCACATTTTCGCTATGAGATAAATGTTTCTTCATGTTATATGATCACGACCTTCATAGATTCCTATCAAGATGGTTAGATGAACCACACATCTAATAAAATGATCTGATCTATCATATCCATGAATCTCTATTTTCAAAAAATCAATAATTGAAGTTCTTATTTATTTAACAAGGACAAAAACATTTCTCTTATGATCCACTTATAAATGCCTACAGTTTGAATATTTGGGGGGCATTGTGGGACAAGAAAAAGGTGATTATTACGAATTTGTGTCCATCGATACATATAGTAAGGCACATACTAATTTTGTTTGTATTGTATCCTCTTTTACATTAGGATTAAGCTTTTACAAGCATTTGCATGGCTTTCCATAGAAGAGTTCAATTTCAGTTCAAGAAACTCGTGAATGTAAGTACCTATTAAAACACTAAAAGTAGAATCTAGAAACGAACATACTAATGTATTTTAGCTCTCTCAAGTAGAGGTTTAAGATTACTTGGCATAATCACCTCCTTTCTAAGTGTGGTTATATTATAAGTCAACTATATTCTTAATGGAGTTCTATGGCCATGCAATTATCAATATATAATATCATTGATTTGTAATTTATTTGACCAAGAACATAATTAAAATTTTAGTATCATGGAGAATGGTAATTATGGAATATACTTTACATGTATATGGTGAGTTTTTCTTTGAACACAACAAACAAGCCCTTTTACCACAATTGTGGTTCATAGTATTGCCACAATTTAGAAGAATTGTAGATTACTTGTAGCATCTCTATGAAAATTGTCTTTCATCTTTTCTAAGTATTGTGGATATTCTATAATCTACATATAGTGGTAATAATTGGTAGAAAAGTCACATATCCAACCATTCTTCATATAAATTCCACAATTTTTGGAAAATAGAACTAAAATTGATTGTCAAAATAATATTAATACTAAAATTTAATATTAAATAATTTGGAAAAGCCATGTTATTAAATTTTAATATTTAATTTTTCATATTTTCATTTTTTAAAAGAAAATTTAAGAACTAAAATATTAGGAAATCTAACTATCTAAAAATATGTTTATCATATAAGAAGAATCATATATGTTTATCTTTATAATATTTTATTATTATTTATGTAATTATAAAATAGTTTTCTAAACATAACATATTATTTTATAAATAATAAATGTATAACTAAAATTCTTGTTTTTATTATTCCTATTTATATAAATAATTTTCTTAAGAGAATTATTAATTGATTTATAAATAATAAATGCATAGTTGTTTTGGTAGCTGTTATACTTTCACTACACATGACTCTTGTTGTTATTTTTTCTAAACTCAAAATCAATACTTTTCCATCTCCTATAACATGGGCGCACCATTCCATGAGCTTAACTCTTACAAAAACATATTTTTTACCATAAATATTCCAAAAAAATCCACAATTTACAAGAAATGTAGAGCAATTATAAAATCTGTATGAAAATTTCATTCATTCATTTTTAGAGATTGTGGGTATTCCACAATTTACATATAGTGATAATAATTTGTAAAGACCTCACATATTCAACCACTCGTAGAAAATCTACAATTTTTGGAAATTAAAATTAAAATTTATCATAAAATTCAATGACAAATTTACAATTATGAAAAATTGAACATGTTGATATTAATTTATATTAATATTGAAATTTGAAATTCAATAATTTAGAAAATTCTTTTTATATAAATTTCATTTTTTTTTATATTTTAAAATATATAATAAAATAAATTAGAATATTATAGAAATTTGTTTGTATAAAAATATTTTTCATTATATTAACTTTTAATATTAGTAAGAAATTATAAATATGATAATATAATATTATATTCGGTAATGCAAAATTTTATATTATATAAAATGTGCACCTTAAGTATAATATACATTTCAAAAAGTAATTTAAAATTAAACGTGAAATTAACATGAGAATATTATATTACCATAACAATTTAAAATACACCTTAATTTTAATGTAACTAATACCTCTTGCCCTTTCATTTATACAATATTTAAAATAAATCTAATTTAAAATATTTTCCTAACAAATTAATAAATGATTATAATATATCTTGTGATTTCTAGCAATACTACCCCATATAGGTCAAAATGGTAAAAGTGCCATAAAATTTTATGAAATGAATGAGGTTCTTTGGATATTTTTCTCTCATAAATGTATTTAAATAATAATGAAATATGTAACATCCACTTTCTAAACACACAAGACAACATAGAAAAATAAAAGATATTTTTTTGACTTGTTTAAAGTATAAAAAAACATTCATGGAGGAGGACACAAAGGTTCACTAACTCTTCAAACAACCTGACATAACTATAACCACATAGGCAAAACAGAACATCTAACACCCATCAAGGACAGTTCACTTTTCTCTTTGACAAGGCACCACAAAAGAAGACCAACCACAAAACACACTCTCAGTTAAGTGCACCCCATGGTGTAAAATCCTTTAAGGTTATACATTTTGCTAAAAATGTCTTTCAAGACATGACTTTGTACGAACTAGAAGATTCAAGTTTTAATTGAGCATTTCTTCTTACAAAGGTGAACTTATTAAATTTATACTATTGACTAATTAGCTTTTTGAACAAGTTTTTGAAATGAGGTTCATCTTAAGGCTGGCAAAACTCGCTAAAATCATTTGATCAAAAGGGACACCTTCCATCTCTCACAAGGTTGCTTAATCATACCCAAGCTACAAAATATTGATCCAGACCTTCATTACACAAGGAGACAAGCGCAAGAACAAACTAGAGTGGAATACCATTAAAGTTAAATACAAACCTCTGGTGTAAGGATCAACAATTAACCACACTTAAGAGAATATTACAAAGAACCATGGCAAAGGTTAGAGAGAAAAGGTCAAGTTATTTCATCATCATGATCTCCTTAGTTATTAATCGGTCTTTTAAAGAGACTTAAGAGTTCAACAGGATTTGGGTAACAGCCTCATTTAGCATTTTCTTGATTTGGTTCGACAAAGGGGATAAGGTTTAATATGTAGCTTAAGGTTAGTGAGGGTGGATTCTTTTACACTAGTAGAAAACTCCTTTCTTTCCAATTAAGGACTCCTAAATTTACCTATAAAAACACAACTTCATTATTATCTTATTCATTTATTCATCTATGTATTCATTTTATTGTATTTTTGATTAACTTTAGAAAAAAGATTACCACCCACTAAAATATACATAGAATTACATTGATGCCAAGACCATTGGGGGTTATATACCAGAAAGTTTTAAGACTCGAAAGAAGAAACTACCATTACGAATCGAGAGAACTAAACATGGTTATAAAATTTCTATTCAATGTGGCACACAAACCAAAGGTGTCAAAAGATTCAATTGAATTTGGATGAGAACAAGAAGGTAACAAAATTGGTCAACCATGCTACAACATTTTTATGACTGAAATAATATCATAAAGAAAGTACACATAACAAGGTGATGATCAAGTTTTATTCCTCACAAAAATAATTACAAGTCTTGCTACAAAAGGACAAGACAACTTTATTTCACAAATACTGAAAAATCCAAGGCAAGAGGCCTTCAAAACTCCTTTACAAGCACCATTGCAAGATTTACAACACATTTGACATTCGTACAAGGAACTTCATAAATCAAACCGATGAAACCTTTAGAACTCTTTCCTTTTATCTACTCATGCAAAATATATCTCTAATTATTAACTCAAGTCGAGTTCGTGAGATCTGGGCATGTTAAGACTACCCAATGCAATAGTAAGCTAACATTTAACAATATCATGAAAGGAATATTCTATTTCAAGAATGGATCAAGCACAAACCACTAATCAAAATTCTTCACACGAGATAAAGATTTACACCAGCCAACAAGAAGGAAGCCAAATATTCTAGTAAGAATGATATCTCGAATAATCAAGGCAAGACCTTATAGATTAAAACAAAAAGGCTCAGAATATTGAGATTTCAATCATGTAATCCTATGGATTACGTGATTGAAATCTAATACCCAAACCCTCCTTTTAAATGAAGAACCCAAGATTTAATAAGGATCCAAACCACTCAATCAACAGATTTTCATTTGAATGAAACACACAACAATACCTTTGAACCCATTCCTTCATCAATAAAGGATGCTATGACCACTAATATTACATCTCAAAATGATAACAACACAACTTAATAGTAAGAAATCATTAATGGAATATAACCTACTAGTGTTCATTGGTCTCAGGAAAATCAAACCATAGTACACATCCAAAAAATCTATCCATCTCCTCACACATTGCTTATACTCACATTCTATGTGACAGACAAAAGTGATTGAATCTAACCGAACCAACTCTCGAATATACATAGACACTCTCAAGTCACGGTTTCAACCCAAAACCATCATTTCTTTCATGAAGGCCATAAACCACACATTTTTTTTGAGTACAAGGTAATACCCTTACAGGGTTTGACTTAAGAAGACTCCTCTTCATCTAGGTACTCCAAGAGGTCCCGAAACCCAAGATATATATTTTAAAACATTTAAGAACAACTCCCCACACAAATGCTAGTAAGACCCTTCAATGAAAACAAAAAAATAAATAGCGGAGGGTTTGAGCTTACGGACCATGACTTCTATTTACTAGGCCTTCCAAACTTGGAGTGCAAATCACTGACTTGGGCGACTTGATCCACGAGTGCCATGGAGGTGAAACTCTGCGTGAAAATAATAACTAAAGAATAACACTATTACACAGTATTATAAATGAATTCGAATAGGTTACCCGACTTAGAAAACAACTCACAGTTAACCCAATTTACCTTCCAAGGAAAGGAACCAAGTTTTCACATTTGCTTATCAAATTCCTCATAATTCATAAAAAGAACAATACACAAGGAAAATAGAATTTATTAATTTACTCAGCTTATAACGTAACAATAAAAGGGAAGAGAAAACTCATGTGACCAATTAATATGGTGATATATTTTTAAGACAAATCCCAGATGATTTCATACCAATATGCAACTATTTTATCCATTTGACACGAATATAGACATTCAACATCCATGGCAAGCTTAGGAAACAATATTCATGAACGCCAAGCCACTTATAGGCTTAAGCATGTTCTGGGTATTCAAAAGCCGCTAACAACTCTAAGATGCTACACAAAATATCTATATAAACAAATACTACATAAATATATGTATTTACCTTTGCTTATCTAGGTATTTGAAATACCTATTCGAGCCAAAAATGAGTTATACAGTAGATATATAATATACCGATACGTGAGTTTTCTCTAATCCATGCAAGGGAAAAAAATAACCAGGTATGCACAGCTGAAGGTATGTACCCTAGTCATTAATCCTTCCCAATAACCTTCAACAAATAATGTAAATATTAAATATATTTTTATATGGTACATACAATCCCACATGAAACCATATACTTGCAGATATTCATCTCAGAAGAGCATTATAATGAAAGAGTGGAATTTTCTGCAACCCAGGTCATTCTACCATATCCTAAATGTGTATACAGTAAGAAAAGTCATAACCACATACACTGCTTCTTGAAATGATAGTATAAGAAATAAAGTATATATACAAATAAACACAATGCCTATAACTGTTCAATATCTATTTTGTAAGAATAAGGAAAACCCAAGAATATACATCAGATAAATACTCAAATGTCTTATGATATGAATCCTAGAGTAAGGGAGATGTGATCCATGCCCTTTGGCTAGGCCATTTCTCCATAGATCACAAAGACAAAACACTAAAACTAGCTCACAGGGCAAGGAGGATTGAAAAGAACTATATTGTTTTATTTATTTATTATTCCTTATTCCCAAGCAGGCAACAGAGGTACCCACATAACCCATTCAAGACACCATTGTAGGAAAATAAAACATTCATTTCAAGAAATTATGAAAAAGTAGCAGAATATTACAGGGGTTATACTTAACATGCCTGATTGGAGCTTCCTCAATGCAGCCACGTTGAATCCAGGCTCAAGCAACTACAACACATTCTAAAATTCACTATCCTCAGCATGTTGGTCACTCCTACCCGTTCATGGCTACATTTTGGCACCTGTAGGGATACACGGCCAGGGAAGGAGCTCCAAAATAGCGAGCTACAAATGCCTCAAATAAACACGATTATCAGGGGAAAAGCTAGACCCCACAACCTTTCCAATGCCCTCCCAACATGCATCAAAATGGGACGCTAAGGTATAATATGGACATCCTTCGAAGAACAATGGATATCATATTTTTGGCATCTGCAGAAGTTTGAGCTTCATAAATCATGTATGTACATAGTGGAAGCATCCACGAGGCATGAAGACTGTTTGAAAAAATTCCTCAAAGAGGTGTGGCCTCAAGGGATCTCCATGATTGTAGGATACACACATGAAGGATCTATTTAATGGATCTGTGTTCACCGTATGTAACCAACAAGTCTCCAAAATGCATAGTTTGCTTCCCTCCAGAATGGATGTAGCCAAACCCATCCTCAAAAAAATAATTCTAATTACAAGTCGTGGTCCAAGCATGGCATAAAAGAAAAAACCATTGAAATAATAGGTGGCTAGTGTAACACACCAAAAATACCAACACAATGACAACACAGTGAAATACAGGATAAATTTTTTTTTTTTATTTGCTTTGACACAACAAGTCATCACCAAGGATACAACTAACACTGTGAACAACCTGATACAAGGATGACCATAAAGGCAGCACGGAAATGTTCACACCTATCAAGGACAATCTACTTTTCTCTTCTTGACAGAACAACATTGGAGTCCAACCACAAAACACACTTACAGTTAGGGCATCCCATGAGGAATTTCTTGTTAAATTTTCTTGTTTACTAAAGTGTCTCTTAATTCTTAACTTACGTTCTTATAAAATTTCATGTAACGATTCACACAATTCTTTTCACAAGGAAGAACTTCTTTCTTTTCAATTGTTTGACTAAATAACTTAAGGCCAAGCTTTCTAAACTAGGATCATCAATTTGATGTCCAAATCTTTCTTATTCATTTGATTTTAGAACATTTTCCATTTCTTACAAGGTTAATTAATCTTACTCAAGCCACTAACACATGTTCCACAACTCTATTGCACAGGTGAAGGCATAAGCTCCGATTGAGTGGAAAGTACCGCTTAGGGTTCATAACAATAGCCTTCTTGTTTAAGGATTAAATTTTGACCTTGCTTAAGAAATATCACCATGAATTAAGGCATGGGTTAATAGAACAGGACAACAGAATTTAGCTTCAGGGTCACATGGTTTACTATCCGTCTTTTATTGAGGTTAAGGGTTTATCAAGATTGGTTAAATGTTCCATCTAGACTTTACTTAATTAAGTTTGACAAAGGAAAACATTCCAAACGATAGAGAGAGATTTAAGGTTTAATTAATCGATTTCCTCCTACTTATTAAATCCTATCATCTTCAAAAATCTAACCATTGCTTTCACCATGAGGTCATTTAAGATTTCACCATAAAAGGATAATGTTTATTAGCTTGGATCGAATAAAAATAATAATAATAATAAGTTATCATGTTTAGATTACAAAAGATAGTTTCCTCTTGATTGTTCCGGTCTCAAAGGTTATCAAGTAGATCACATCTACATAATATATTCATATATATAAATTTTTAGTTTAACTTTTATCGGGATTATCCGGCTCACTTTATGGTCGTTACAAACTCATTGCTACTAAGCCTTAGGAGGATTTACAACTCAACATTTTAACTCAAGAGCAAAGTTTAACAGATTCATAAACAACAATACTCTACAATACATTTACTAGGCACTGACCCTTCTTCTAAAATGTCCAAAGGCCCTTTCCAAAATTTTATAACATAATACACATTTGTACAAAGGAACATCATAACCAAGATTGATGCAATAATCTACAAGTCTTTCCATCATCTAACCACGTAAGCCATCTGCAACAATTAATAACCTGAGTCAGTTCGCGAGAACTGAGCAAGATAAGACTATACATAGCAACAATAAGCTACTAGCTAACAATACCATGAAAGGAAACATTCTATTTCAGGAAATGGATCAAAGTTCTAACCTCTAACAACCTTTTGAAACAAGATGTAATTTTCAACATATCAACTAAGAAGAAAACCATAAGTTTTAGTTATGAAAATACCTCTAAAACTATAAAAGTTTGACAACCAAATACGCAAGACTATGAAATTTATATGACTAGACACAAGAGTTGAGTATTAATATTTCAATTATGTGATCCCGTAGATTACGTGATTGAAATCTAAAGTGTAACCCATCAATCCACATTCTCAAGGAGAAGTCAAAAGATTTAAACGAGACTCCAATCTTAGCTACCAAAAAGAATATAGTTTTGGAATCGCTCCAGTAGGGCCATAGGCCTAATAGGCTAGAAATGAACAACGAGGGTAAAACAAATTTCCATCATGTAATCAAAAAGGTTTAAAGGATGAAAATCTTATATTCAAACCCACAACCATTATATCTTAGGTAATAAGTGACTTCATAGCTAATAAGGATGAGTGGAAAGGACGGAAGAATGTCAGGAATAGGCATTGTCTAATGACCTACCCTCGAACATAACAGGGGCCGGAATAGCGAAAAGCCTCATTAATACCCAAGTTGAGTAGGCAATCTAGTACTCTAAACACAACCTTGCAATTTTCAAAATACCTTAGATTTATAACCCTCCGTCCTAGAGGAACATAGCCATGAATCTAGACTTGGTTGAAATTTTCCGACATCAACTCACTTCCTAATATCATAAACGATGTATACAAAAGGAAAAGGTCTCTCAACTCTCCTTAATTTACATCTCATCACTAAGTTTATGGTAACCTATGTAGAGATTAAACACATAATATACCATTGAAGATAGATATCCTCCAATAACGAACTTCTATAACGATGTAATTACAATTATTACGTTCGACACATAAACAAACTATTCCATAGCTTCTTTTCCCTTTGACAACAAAATATATTCACGACCTTCCATCACAATCATTCTAAATTTGCAATGACAGGTCACTCATCAAGAAGGAAGTACAAAACAAGTTTGACTAAATTAAGGAACTTCATGTTACCTTAAGCAGTTGATGAAAACATTAACTTTTACGAACCGTGAAAGATATTACCTTACTCCATCAAGGCATTATGTCTATACATGATTAAATCGATCACACAAGGAATCATCAACATACCGTATCTTAACACCATAAAGGTCATTAATTTTATCAAATTTTACTCATAGAAAGAGTAGAATCAAAATGGGGTTCAATCAATAATTTATGCCCTTCTATCAACCCAGGACATATTTTCGGCCCAAAACTTCCTTCTTAACAAGCATATATATTGAACTTCTAATTTCCAAAAGCCCTAATAATTTGCACAATACACGAAGTGCATAATCACGCTTATCAAAAAAATAATAATAATCTAACTGTATGTTTTCCTCTAGGGCAACAACATAACAGGAAACCAATACTAGTCTACGCTGCAACGTTCTAGGGGCGATTACATACCCAGGTTCACAAAAGAAATAGCGACATTTTTGCAGAAGGAAGTAACTTTAAAATTATATATATATATATATATATATATATATATATATATATATATTTCATATGATCAATCAAAGCATACACTGAGAACCTTTGTTTGTTTTATATATATAAATGGGTTGATCACGTCAACAAGAACAACCAACAGAGGCAAATCCAGAAGTAACAAAATGTTAACCATGTACTGAACGCAAATCCACAAAATCACAGATTTAAACCAATTTCTAGAAAGAAAAAGTTTCATTTCAAGAGGTTATTAGATACTAGCATATTATGTATATGGTTAGTCTATCTTGCCTATTTTAACGCATCCACCAGTCGTGAACATCCAACAGGGACTGCTACAACCACACGCCTTCCACTTTATCCTCTGCTTCACTGGTCTTTTCTTGCAATATACCACACCAGGATTCCCTTTTGAAGGCACGACTAGAAGGATGCAATAGGTGGCTGTCCAAACACTAGATTGCTTCAATGCAGCTGCTTTGGGGTGAGAGTCGAACTGCTTACCACTCGGTTTGAGAGCAGTTGCGCTAGAAAGCTAAACAACGACCATGGTTTGAAGCTCGGACACAAGACATAATGATTACATCGCTCCTGGCTCTGAAAGGCATCTACCGTATTGATACACAACCTTTTCTTTCATCAGATTTGGGGACAACATCAAACTCTCGGTGCAAACATTGCAGCTGTAGCTTGTAAGGTGTGATAATTCCAATAGCACCCTTTATGCCTACCAACTTAGTGACTCGTAGAAGATGCTCATATAGTTGCAAGGCAAATTGTGCTTCAGGAATATTCTGACATGATACAGATCCACGCCTAAGAGATTCTCTTCCATGAGTTACAGCGCAAAACAAGTAAAGTCTCATAAAAGAATCCTTGCAATAATTTTCATCAGGTCTCCTGGTAACTCTCTCACTGTCACAAGGTCGATTCTGACAGGAATGTCTTGAAGGAGAGTCCCGACTCAGAGGATACATTGGTATTGCACAGAAAACAACATAGTTGGACAACCTGCTCGCTGGAAATGCTCACATAGGCTTCCACCAACTGTAACAAGCCCGTTCACTGGCTATTTGCTCATCTTTGCAGAATTCTTTGTGGATCCCAACAAGAACACACCTTACAGCTCCCAAGGAAAGTGGAAGTAACACGCCTACTTCCCTAGCTTGTAGCTTCATCTATAACCACCATAACAAACCCATGGGCTAGGCGCTGGAATAACTTCTGGTCGGAACTAGAAACAGCAGTGAACGCACTCTCAGCCTCATTGCAAAACTTGCCTCAAGGTTTGACCGAGCTTCTTCCATGTTAGATTCGTCACCTGGATAGAAGTGACTTTCCAAAATGAAAAGGAAAGACAGCTCAACTAAAAATTTATCTCGTTTTTTTTTGCTACAGCTGCAAGATCTTGCAACAACTGATCATGACTGGTCGCGTGCAACCAGAACATCAGGATCAACACCAACGGTTCCTTGAGCTCACCCTGTAGCAGCTATCACACTCAGCTCTCTCTGGGCCACTGATTTTCTGAGATAAGTTTACCTGTCGACCCTGTAGCTGCTGCATAAAGCCAAGCGCATTCCTCATGGCACTTTCCTAGGAGGATTTCGGTTCTGCGCTCCACTGAGACTGCCTGCACAACATGATTTTGAGGATCCAAACCCTCTCACGCAACACCAGGGTGACAGACCTTCATTTCACCATCAACGAATCCACTGTCCAGAACACACTGAAGCAATTCATCTGTTTCAGCATTTGATGGAGCGCAACAAGCATTCGTGGTTTTGGGCAGAACAGTAGGTAGACCACGTGACAGCAGGTGGAGTCAACAGAAGATTTGCAGATCCAAAAATTTAATAAAAGGAGATGCGCCCCACACTCCACCGACTCCCACTGTCCCACGCAACCAGGAAAGACACCTCCCAACCACCACACGCGGTCCAAGGAAGAAAACGCGGCAGCCAGTATAGTCGGCCAAGGTGGCAGGTAGAAAAAAAAAGGCTCCAATGTCCAGTGGGGCATTACATTCTCCTCCCCTTAAGAAAGCATCGTCCTCGATGCGACATTACACAGAGGAAAGGAAATGGTACGCAACAAGGGATAGATAAAGAAGAAAACACACCCTATGGTTTAAAATTTTAGTTGATTAAAGCATGGTCACAAGGTAGCCTTAGGAACATTTGGTAGAATTTTTAACTTTCAATGTTCTGTGAAGATTGGCAGTTCTTTCTTGTTCATCATTTCATTAGTCTCTTTCCATTAGCATTATTCTTAGTTTAATTGCTTTTAAAATTTCATCATTGAAGAGTTTTGGTTCATTCTTTATTGTGGGTGCCCAACATGAACTGCTAACACAACACCCTATCAGGTTCACAAGACACTACAGATTCACAAGCACGCAAGTATATACTTCAAGATTGTATTACACCACAAAAAGGTTACTCAAATACGGAATAGAATAGGCACAGTCCACATAACATAGTACTCATCACACATCAATGACTGACACACAAAATACTCAAACAAAAGAGTACTACAATCCACTAGACATTCCCTCAATTTGCATCAATGAAAAACTCACATAACACCAAACCATGCTACAGGTACATAGTGTCCACAAGGGAATCAATGACATAACCACAACATCACAACACATATCCATCTGACATGAGTAACACATACATCAAAAGACCACTACCAAACAACACAATAACTCAACATATATCCTGAAACATCAACCATACAGACAAATATCATAAGCCTCCTCAAACTTTTATGCCTCCCTCAAGTCTCTTATGCCTTCCTCAAACTCTTATGCCTCCCTCAAGTCTCTTATGCCTCCTCAAACTCTTATGCCTCCCTCAAGTGTCTTATGCCTCCCTCAAACTCTTATGCCTCCCTCAAACTCTTATGCCTCCCTCAAGGAGGCCGGTTGACCTATGGTCTAAGACACATAGAGTTCGAACACTCCTAACCCAAGTGACATAATAACGCGTGGTTTAACAACCCGCTAGTTATCGTACTCTTGGGCGTACCCCTATACAACGAAGTGGGTCCATAGGTCCAACCATTCCATGGTGCATCCCATGACCCTATTCCACACATCATGACATTAGAACCAGCACAAGAATCCAATCAAAGTGCCAAGGACAAAGTACGGAGCCTTAGGCAAGGTGGTAAAAATTCCAAATTTAAAAGAAGACCCCAAATCAAGCTAAAATAAATGGCCAAATAGCCAAAGTTAGTATCAAAATCCCCATGTTAGTGCCACAAACCAAGGAAATGCCCAAATTGTAAAGCATTGCAATCAAGAAAAGATGTTGGTCCTTGCAAAATAAAGTAAAAGCTCAATTTATGAATAAAATCAACTTATAATAATGTCACATTACGATAACTGTGTGGCCTTATCTAGCCACCAAAGGGGTACTCAACGAGTTGCTAGCACTCGGAACATCGAGCCTCAGCTCGTAAAATACATATCAATAATACAACTATCATCACCTCCATCTGAATCATCCCGCCACCCTTCGACAAGGCTAAACATAGTCATAGATACACTAAGGTTGCATACATACAACCACATAGGGAGAGAGGAAAGAATCACATGTTATCTACTAAACCGAGTTTTAGCTCAAGTTATTGACCCGTGGTACACCATTCCTCACTCTTAACATACACTTCTACCGATTTCCCTCAGGATCGATTAGCGTAAGGTTCACAACATAACATGCAAAACAAGACTAACATAACGGTGACACACACATAACTACCATAACGTCTTACATATGGTACATATACAGGGTAGATCACGATCATACATTCACTGAGTGTAACACATCACTTTACCACATTCTGCACCCAAAGTGCAATCACCATACGATAGGGTTCATACACTCACCGTATGACCCAAAATCACAACATGAAGCATTACCTATTTGCACAGTCATACATACGATGAACATAGTACATCACAACATAACATCCATTGCAACATAGCAAGGTGGTACACACATTTCTTCAGAACATGGTAAAAACATCATGATACAACTCGTTTCTTTTAACATCAACTAGTCATACAACACATTGATACACTCACATATCACAATATGCCACAATGCTCCAACACTACGTCATCCACATTATAATTCTTTTCACACGCCACAAACAGTAATTCACACGTGAACTCTTCATAGAATCCACAAGAAGGAGAGAGAATACTCTCATCCCCAACACATCAACATGATGACAAATACGCACTGAGTGACATACACATCACGTGCGTTCACAATATCACAATTACGACAATAATCACATCACGCTTAAAGCACATTACTCTTCCAATATAAATCATCATCATGCAGTATCATCATGTAACACCACCACCACCATGCAACATCACCATACAACACCAATCCGGCCCATAGGTTTGAGAGCATGAACCTATGCTCTGATACCAAAGTGTAACACACCAAAAATACCAACACAATGACAACACAGTGAAATACAGGATAATTTTTTTTTTTGACTTGCTTTGACACAACACGACACAACAAGTCGTCACCAAGGATACAACTAACACTGTGAACAACCTGATACAAGGATGACCATAAAGGCAGCACGGAAACGTTCACACCTATCAAGGACAATCTACTTTTCTCTTCTTGACAGAACAACATTGGAGTCCAACCACAAAACACACTTACAGTTAGGGCATCCCATGAGGAATTTCTTGTTAAATTTTCTTGTTTACTAAAGTGTCTCTTAATTCTTAACTTACGTTCTTATAAAATTTCATGTAACGATTCACACAATTCTTTTCACAAGGAAGAACTTCTTTCTTTTCAACTGTTTGACTAAATAACTTAAGGCCAAGCTTTCTAAACTAGGATCATCAATTTGATGTCCAAATCTTTCTTATTCATTTGATTTTAGAACATTTTCCATTTCTTACAAGGTTAATTAATCTTACTCAAGCCACTAACACATGTTCCACAACTCTATTGCACAGGTGAAGGCATAAGCTCCGATTGAGTGTAAAGTACCGCTTAGGGTTCATAACAATAGCCTTCTTGTTTAAGGATTAAATATTGACCTTGCTTAAGAAATATCACCATGAATTAAGGCATGGGTTAACAGAACAGGACAACAGAATTTAGCTTCAGGGTCACATGGTTTACTATCCGTCTTTTTATTGAGGTTAAGGGTTTATCAAGATTGGTTAAATGTTCCATCTAGACTTTACTTAATTAAGTTTGACAAAGGAAAACATTCCAAACGATAGAGAGAGATTTAAGGTTTAATTAATCGATTTCCCTCCTACTTATTAAATCCTATCATCTTCTAAAATCTAACCATTTCTTTCACCATGAGGTCATTTAAGATTTCACCATAAAAGGATAATGTTTATTAGCTTGGCTCGAATAAAAATAATAATAATAATAAGTTATCATGTTTCGTTACAAAAGATAGTTTCCTCTTGATTGTTCCAGGTCTCAAAGGTTATCAAGTAGATCACATCTACATAATATATTCATATATATAAATTTTTAGTTTAACTTTTATCAGGATTATCCAGTTCACTTTATAGTGCTTACAAACTCATTGCTACTAAGCCTTAGGAGGATTTACAACTCAACATTTTAACTCAAGAGCAAAGTTTAATAGTTACAACAACAATACTCTACAATACATTTACTAGGCACTGACCCTTCTTCTAAAATGTCCAAAGGCCCTTTCCAAAATTTTATAACATAATACACATTCGTACAAAGGAACATCATAACCAAGATTGATGCAATAATCTACAAGTCTTTCCATCATCTAACCACATAAGCCATCTGCAACAATTAATAACCTGAGTCAGTTCGCGAGAACTGAGCAAGATAAGACTATACATAGCAACAATAAGCTACTAGCTAACAATACCATGAAAGGAAACATTCTATTTCAGGAAATGGATCAAATTTCTAACCTCTAACAACCTTTTGAAACAAGGTGTAATTTTCAACATATCAACTAAGAAGAAAACCATAAGTTTTAGTTATGAAAATACCTCTAGAACTATAAAAGTTTGACAACCAAATACGTAAGACTATGAAATTTATATGACTAGACACAAGAGTCGAGAGTATTAGGATTTCAATTATGTGATCCCGTAGATTACGTGATTGAAATCTAAGGTGTAACCCATCAATCCACATTCTCAAGGAGAAGTCAAAAGATTTAAACCAGACACGATGTTAGCTGCCAAAAAGAATATAGTTTTGGAATCGCTCCATAGGGCCATAGGCCTAATAGGCTAGAAATGAAGAACGAGGGTAAAACAAAGTTCCATCATGTAATCAAAAAGGTTTAAAGGATGAAAATCTTATATTCAAACCCACAACCATTATATCTTAGGTAATAAGTGACTTCATAGCTAATAAGGATGAGTGGAAAGGACGGTAAGAATGTCCAGGAATAGGCATTGTCTAACACCTTACCCCACGAACATAACCAGGGCCGGAATAGCGAAAAGCCTCATTAATACCCAAGTTGAGTAGGCAATCTAGTACTCTAAACACAACCTTGCAATTTTCAAAATACCTTAGATTTATAACCCTCCCGTTCTAGAGGAACATAGCCATGAATCTAGACTTGGTTGAAATTTTCCGACATCAACTCACTTCCTAATATCATAAACGATGTATACAAAGGAAAAGGTCTCTCAACTCTCCTTAATTTACATCTCATCACTAAGTTTATGGTAACCTATGTAGAGATTAAACACATAATATACCATTGAAGATAGATATCCTCCAATAACGAACTTCTATAACGATGTAATTACAATTATTACGTTCGACACATAAACAAACTATTCCATAGCTTCTTTTCCCTTTTGACAACAAAATATATTCACGACCTTCCATCACAATCATTCTAAATTTGCAATGAAAGGTCACTCATCAAGAAGGAAGTACAAAACAAGTTTGACTAAATTAAGGAACTTCATGTTACCTTAAGCAGTTGATGAAAACCTTAACTTTTACGAACCGTGAAAGATATTACCTTACTCCATCAAGGCATTATGTCTATACATGATTAAATCGATCACACAAGGAATCATCAACATACCGTATCTTAACACCATAAAGGTCATTAATTTTATCAAATTTTACTCATAGAAAGAGTAGAATCAAAATGGGGTTCTATCAATAATTTATGCCCTTCTATCAACCCAGGACATATTTTTGGCCCAAAACTTCCTTCTTAACAAGCATATATATTGAACTTCTAATTTCCAAAAGCCCTAATAATTTGCACAATACACGAAGTGCATAATCACGCTTATCAAAAAAAAAAAAAAATCTAACTGTATGTTTTCCTCTAGGGCAACAACATAACAGGAAACCAATACTAGTCTACGCTGCAATGTTCTAGGGGCGATTACATACCCAGGTTCACAAAAGAAACAATGACATTTTTGCAGAAGGAAGTAACTTTAAAATTATATATATATATATATATATATATATTTCATATGATCAATCAAAGCATACACTGAGAACCTTTGTTTGTTTTATATATATAAATGGGTTGATCACATCAACAAGAACAACCAACAGAGGCAAATCCAGAAGTAACAAAATGTTAACCATGTACTGAACGCAAATCCACAAAATCACAGATTTAAACCAATTTCTAGAAAGAAAAAGTTTCATTTCAAGAGGTTATTAGATACTAGCATATTATGTATATGGTTAGTCTATCTTGCTTGTTTTAACGCATCCACCGGGGCCGTGAACATCCAAAGAAGGACTTTCTGCCATGCCCACACGCCTTCCGCTTTATCCTCTCGCTTCACCTTTGGTCTTTTCTTGCAATATACCACACCGGATTCCCTTTTGAAGGCATGACTAGAAGGATGCAATAGGTGGCTGTCCAAACACTAGATTGCTTCAATGCACATTTGCTTTGGGGTGAGAGTCGAACCGCTTACCACTCGGATCCCGAGAGCACTTGCGCTAAAGCTAAACAACGACCATGGTTTGAAGCTCGGACACAAGACATAATGATTACATCGCTCTTGGCCTTGAAAGGCATCTACCGTATTGATACACAACCTTTTCTTTCATCGATTTGGGGACAACATCAAACTCTCGGTCTGCAAACATTACAAATACCTGTAGCTTGTAAGGTGTGATAATTCCAACAACACTCTTTATGCCGCCAACTTAGTGACTCGTAGAAGATGCTCATATAGCATAAGGCAAATAGTGCTTCAGAATATTCGACATGATACAGATCCACGCCTAAGAGATTCTCTTCCATGAGTTACAATGTAAGAAAACAAGTAAAGTCTCATAAAAGAATCCTTGCAATAATTTTCATCAGGTCTCCTAGTAACTCTCTCACCGTCACAAGGTCGATTCTGATAGGAATGTCTTGAAGGAGAGTCCCGACTCAGAGGATACATTGGTATTGCATAGAAAACAACATAGTTAGACAACCCGCCTGCTGTCAGTAAATGCTCACATAGGCTTCCACCAACCTGTAACAAGCCCGTTTTTGGCTATTTATTTGCTGTGAGGTAGTTCTTTGTGGATCCCAACAAGAACACACCTTACAGCTCCCAAGGAAAGTGGAAGTAACACGCCTACTTCCCTAGCTTGTAGCTTCATCTATAACCACCATAACAAACCCATGGGCTAGGCACTGGAATAACTTCTGGTCGGAACTAGAAACAGCAGTGAACGCACTCTCAGCCTCATTGCAAAACTTGCCTCAAGGTTTGACCGAGCTTCTTCCATGTTAGATTCGTCACCTGGACAGAAGTGACTTTCCAAAATGAAAAGGAAAGACAGCTCAACTAAAACTTTATCTCATTTTTTCTGCTACAGCTGCAAGATCTTGCAACAACTGATCATGACTGGTCGCGTGCAACCAGAACATCAGGATCAACACCAACGGTTCCTTGAGCTCACCCTGTAGCAGTTATCACACTCGGCCTCCTCTCTCTCTCCGGGCCTTGATTTTCGAGATAAGTTTACCTGTCGACCACCTGTAGTTCTTTGCATAAAGCCAAGCGCATTCCTCACGGCACTTTCCTAGGAGGATTTTGGTTCTGCGCTCCACTGAGACTACCTGCACAACACGATTTTGAGGATCCAAACCCTCTCACACAACACCAGGGTGACAGACCTTCATTTCACCATCAACGAATCCACTGTCCAGAACACACTGAAGCAATTCATCTGTTTCAGCATTTGATGGAGCGCAACAAGCATTCGTGGTTTTGGGCAGAACAACAGGTAGACCACGTGACAGCAGGTGGAGTCAACAGAAGATTTGCAGATCCAAAAATTTAATAAAAGGAGATGCGCCCCACACTCCACCGACTCCCACTGTCCCACGCAACTAAGAAAGACACATCCCAACCACCACACGCGGTCCAAGGAAGAAAACGCGGCTTGAGACATCGGCCAAGGTGGCGGGTAGAAAAAAAAAGGCTCCAATGTCGGCGGGCATTACAAATTTAGCATTAGAAAGGACGTTCCAGTCAGAACAAGGCCCCAAAAAATATATAAAAATTCCTTCCACAGCCCACGCCAAGCATGTCAAATAAATTTTGGTGGGTGGGGCCATGTGCTAGGATAGGATGCTACTAGGGAGGATGGGGAGTAGGTAGAATTCATATTGTTCCTCATTAATACGTAGTCAAACACATTAAAAAAATTAGTCCCCTCTGAACTGGTACCTCCCAAAATCCTCCTCCTTACACGCAAACAAAGCTTAACCAAGATTTGGCAATGATTTAATTCAGGTGAGAGATTTTAAAAAAATCCCCTCAAAACTTGTGCCTCCTCCTAACGTCTCCTTCTTCTATGCATCCAGCCAAGGCTAGATATATGAGGCATTACATTCTCCTCCCCTTAAGAAAGCATCATCCTCGATGCAACATAACACTGAAGGAGGGAGGAGGGGTAAGCATCAAGGAACCGATAAAGATGAAGGTACACCCTAGTCGTTAATGCACGACCACGGGAAGCCTTAGAAACATTTGGCAGAATTTTAACTTTCAAGTTCTGTGAAGATTGGCAGTTTTGTGAAGTTTGGTTAATTAGACTCTTTCCATTTACATTATTTTTAATTCATGTTCTTTAAAATTTCATTGTTGTAGAGTTTTAGTTTATTCCTTCTTTTGGGTGCCCAACATGAACTACTATCACAACACCCTACCAGGGTCATACAAAACACTACAGATTCACAAGCATACAAGTACATACTTCATGATGGTACCACACCACAAGAGATTAGTCAATTTATGGAAGGGAACATGCATGGTCCACATAACATAGTACTTGTCACACATCTATGACTGACATATAGAATACTCGAACAAAGTGTACTATGACAACCAGACATTTTCCACAATTTCACATATGAAGATTTTACATAACTCATGAAATAGATACATGTACATAGGGTCAACAAGGGCATCAATGCAATATCCACAACATCATAAAACATATCCAACTACCATGAGTAACTCGTACATCCTAAGACCAAAACCAAAACATCATAACAACTCTGTATACCTCCCAAAGCATCAATCACACACACACACACACACACACACACACACACAATCTCTTATGCCTCCCTCAAGTCTCTTATGCCTCCCTCAATCTCTTATGCCTCTCTTAAGTCTCTTCTACCTCCCTCAATCTCTCATGCCTCCTCAAGTCTCTTATGGCTCCCTCAATCTCGTATGCCTCCTTCAGTCTATTATGCCTCCATCAATCTCTTATGCCTCTCTCAAGTATCTTATGCCTCCTCAAGGAGGTGGTTTTCCAATGGCCTTAGCAACATAGAGTCCCAACACCCCTAACCCAAGTTACATAATTAGTCATGGTTCAACAACCCACTATTTATCTATGAATCTTTGGGGAATACCCCATACAACGAAGTGGGTCCATAGGTCCAACCATTCCATGGTGCATCCCATGACCCTATTCCACACATCAGACAATAAAAACAACATATCAATCTGATGTAAATGCTGTGTGTAAAGTACAACCCTTGAGAAAGGTGGTAAAATCTTAAAATAAAAAAAAAAGATCCAAAACCAAGAAAAAAAATGGCCAAATAGCCATAGTTAGTGTAAAAATCTGCATGTTAGTACCGCAAACCAAGGAAATGCCCAAAATGTAAAACATGGCAATCAAGAAAACTCGTTGGTCCTTGTAGAAATAAAATAAAAGTTTCAATTTATGAATAAAATACATATATAATAATAACACATTACGATGACTATGTGACCTTATCTGGCCACCAAGGGGGTACTCAACGAGTTGTTGGCACTCGGAACATCGAGCCTCAGCTCATAAAATAACATATCAATAGTACAATTGTCATCATCTCTATCTGAATCATCCCGCCACCACTTCGACAAGGCTAAACACAGTCATAGCTACACTTAGGTTGCATCCATACAACCACAAGGAGAGAGAGAAAGAGGAGCACATGTCATCATCTACTGAGCCTAAGGTCAGCTCGAGTTACTGGCCCATGGTACACATTCCCTCACTCCAAACATACTCTTTTACCGATTTCCCTCAGGTCGAGTTAGCATAAGGTTCACAACATAACACGTATGCACAATACTACACAATGGTACTTCACGCATAATAACATAGTGCCTTTGCATGGTACATAAACAAGGTAAATCACATACATAACATTCATGGTTTACAACACACCACATCACCCCATGCTGCACCCAAAGTGCAATCACTGTATGATAGGGATCATATACCCACCATATTTCCCTAAATCATGACATGAAT
Source organism: Taxus wallichiana var. yunnanensis (assembly GCA_018340775.1). NCBI lineage: Eukaryota > Viridiplantae > Streptophyta > Pinopsida > Cupressales > Taxaceae > Taxus > Taxus wallichiana. The sequence continues at coordinate 897,074,741 of CM031240.1, read as the reverse complement.
CATTACATGTTATATGAATTATATTTATGATGAGCACAATTACAACATACAAGTCAACTTCCATATACATGGAAATACACACATTTCTACACAAATGATAATGACATCATTAAGAAATCAATTAACTACAACCAACCTTGGTCACACAACATATAAGAACACCCACACATTACAAATCTCAAAAGGATTCAACACTCCAAAATCAACAATCACATTTCTTCCACACACACACAACAAAATAGTATTTCACACTCGAATTCTAATAGAATTCCTAGAAGGAGGAAGAATACTCTCATCTCCAACACATCAACATGCAAACAATTACACACTAAGTGACATACACATCATGTGTGTTCACAATATCACAATTACGACATGGATCACATCACGCTTAAACCACATTACTCTTCCAATTTCCACCACCATCACGCAACACCATCACCACTCCAATCTGTCCCAGAGGTTCGAGAGCATGAACCTCCACTCTGATACCAAGTGTAACATCCACTTTCAAAACACACAAGACAACATAGAAAAATACAGATAATTTTTTTGACTTGTTCAAAGTATAGAATGACATTACAGGAGGACACAAAGGTTACAACTAACTCTTCAAACAACCTGACACAACTATGACCACATAGGGAACACAAAACATCCAACACCCATCAAGGACAGTTCACTTTTCTCTTTGACAAGGCACCACAAAACAAGACCAACCACAATACACAGTCTAAGTTAAGTGCACCCCACGGTGTAAAATCCTTTAAGGTTATGCATTTTTGCTAAAAACGTCTTTCAAGACCTGAATTTATGAACTAGAAGATTCAGGTTTGAATTGAGCATTTCTTCTTACAAAGGTGAACTTATTAATTTTATACTATTGACTAATTAGCTTGAGAACAAGTTTTCGGAATGAGGTTCATCTAAAGGCTGGAAAAACTGGCTAAAATTGTTTGATCAAAAGGGACACCTTCCATCTCTCACAAGGTTTCTTAATCATACCCAAGCTACAAAATCTTGATCCAGACCTTCATTGCACAAGGTGACGAGTGCAAGATCCAACTAGAGTGGAATACCATTAAGGTTTGGAAATACAACCTCCTGGTGCAAGGATCAACAATTAACCACGCTTAAGAGAAGATTACAAAGAACCATGGCAAAGGTTAGAGAGAAAAGGTCAAGTTATTTCATCATCATGATCTCCTTAGTTATTAACCAGTCTTTTAAAGAGACTTAAGAGTTCAACAAGATTTGGGTAACAACCTCATTTAGCATTTTCTTGATTTGGTTTGACAAAGGGGATAAGGTTTAATATGTAGCTTAAGGTTAGTGAGGGTGGATTCTTTTACACTGGTAGAAAAATCCTTTCTTTCCAATTAAGGACTCTTAAATTTACCTATAAAAGCACAAATTCATTATTATCTTATTCATTTATTCATCTATGTATTCATTTTATTGTATTTTTTATTAACTTTAGAAAAAATATTACCACCCACTAAAATATACATAGAATTGCACTAATGCCAAGACCATTGGGGGTTATATACCAAAAAGTTTTAAGACTTAAAATAAGAAACTACCATTACGAATCGATAGAACTAAACATGGTTATAAAATTTCTATTCAACGTGGCACATAAACCAAAGGTGTCAAAAGATTTGATTGAATTTGGATGAGAACAAGAAGGTAACAAAATTGGTCAACCAACACAACATTTTTATGACTGAAATAATATCATAAAGAAAGTACACATAACAAGGTGATGATTGAGTTTTATTCCTCACAAAAATAATTACAAGTCTTGCTACAAAAGGACAAGATAACTTTATTTCACAAATAGCAAAAATCCAAGGAAAGAGGCCTTTGAAACTCCTTTACAAGCACCATTGCAAGATTTAAAACACATTTGACATTCGTACAAGGAACTTCATAAATCAAACCGATGAAACCTTTAGAACTCTTTCCTTTTATCTACTCGCATAATCCATCTGCACAAGTATTAACTCGAGTCAGTTCACGAGAACTGAGCATGTTAAGACTACCCAATGCAACAGTAAGCTAACATTTAACAATATCATGAAAGGAATATTCTATTTCAAGAATGGATCAAGCACAAACCACTAATCAAAATTCTTCACACGAGATAAAGATTTACACCAGCCAATAAGAAGGAAGCCAAATATTCTAGTAAGAACGATATCTCGAATAATCAAGGCAAGACCTTATAGATTAAAACAAAAAGGGCTCAAAATATTGAGATTTCAATCATGTAATCCTATGGATTACATGATTGAAATATAATACCCAAACCCTCCTTTTAAATGAAGAACCCAATATTTAATAAGGATCTAAACCACTCAATCAACAAATTTTCATTTGAATGAAACACACAACAATACCTTTGAACCCATTCCTTCATCAATAAAGGATGCTATGACCACTAAGATTATGTCTCGAAGATGATAACAACACAACTTAATAGTAAGAAATCATTAATGGACTATAACCTACTAGTGTTCATTGGTCTCAGAAAATCAAACCATAGTACACATCCAAACAATCTATCCATCTCCTCACACATTGCTTATACTCACATTCTATGTGATAGAAAAAAAGTGATTGAATCTAACCAAACCAACCTCTGAATATACATAGACACTCTCAGGTCATGGTTTCAACCCAACACCATCATTTCTTTCATGAAGGCCATAAACCACACATTTTTTTTTAGTACAAGGTAATACCCTTACAGGTTTGACTTAAGAAGACTCCTCTTCATCCAGGTACTCCAAGAGGTCCCGAAACCCAAGATATATATTTTAAAACATTTAAGAACAACTCCCCACACAAACACTAGTAAGACCCTTCAATGAAAACAACAAAATAAGTAGCAGGAGGGTTCGAGCTTACGGCCCATGGCTTCTATTTACTAGGCCTTCCGAACTTGGAGTGCAAATCACTGACTTGGAACAACTTCAGTCACGGGTGCCATGGAGGTGAAACTCTAAAGAAAATAATAACTAAAGAATAACACTATTACACAGTATTATAAACAAATTCAAACAGGTTACCCTGACTTAGAAAACAACTCATAGTTAACCCAATTTACCTTCCAAGGAAAGGAACCGAGTTTTCACATTTGTCTTATCAAATTCCTCATAATTCATAAAAAGAACAATACACAAGGAAAAATAGAATTTATTAATTTACTCAGCTTATAACGTAACAATAAAAGGGAAGAGAAAAATCATGTGACCAATTAATATGGTGATCTATTTTAAGACAAATCCCAGATGAGTTCATACCAGTATGCAACTATTTTATCCATTTGACATGAATATAGACATTCGACATCCATGGCAAGCTTAGGAAACAATATTCATGAACACCGAGCCACTTATAGGCTTAAGCATGTTCTGGGTATTCAAAATCCGCTAACAGCTCTAAGAAGCTACACAAAATATCTATATAAATAGATACTACATAAATATATGTATTTACCTTTGCTTATCTGGGTATTCGAAATACCTATTCGAGCCACAAAAGATTTATACAGTAGATATATACTACACCGATACGTGAGTTTTCTCTAATCCATGCAAGGGGAAAAAATAACTAGGTATGCACAGCTGAAGGTATGTACCCTAGTCATTAATCCTTCCCAATAACCTTCAACAAATAATGTAAATATTAAATATATTTTTATACGGTACATACAATCCCACATGAAACCATATACTTGCAGATATTCATCTCAAAAGAGCATTATAATGAAAGAGTGGAATTTGTTGTAACCCAGGTCATTCTACCATATCCTAAATGTGTATCATTAGGTTGTGGAGCATGTTTTTATGTGTGAAAGTGTTGAAGGCGTATACTAATTGTATTATCGTACACTTTCCACGCTTGTCTCTTGGGGTTAAAACGTGCCCAATATACTCGGGAAACATGTTTTTCTCATAAGGGCTGGATTTTGACCCATAGGTTTATGGGATAGTTTTTTTCCATGGTTTTGATACCCATGGTTTTGTAAAACTACTTAAGCAAATTGTCTACTTATATGGTTTTATGCATATGGTAGGGATAATGTAACATTGAAGATGTGTTTTGAATTCATGTGTGAATTTGTAGAGTTTGTTTAGCATAGCTTCAAACAGACATGGCTATTGTATTGAGAAAATGGTGGCTTGTAATAAAAATCTCGAGCAAGTGATTCTTGGTGGATGTAGCCCAAATTGGGTGAACCACATTAAATACCATCTCTTTGTGTTGTGTTATTTTATTCTACTATTTTATTTGATATCTATAATATTTTCCGCATATTAGTTTCTACTATTGCGATTCTATGAGGGATTATTCCACATATTTTATCCCTTATTTCCTAACATGTATACAATAAGAAAAGTCCTAACCACATACACTTCTTCTTGAAATGACAATATAAGAAATAAAGTATATATACTAATAAACATAATTCTTATAACTGTTCAATATCTATTTTGTAATAATAAGGAAAACCCAAGAATATACATCAGATAAATACTCAAATGTCTTATGATATGAATCCTAGAGTAAGGGAGATGTGATCCATGCCCTTTGGCCAGGCCATTTCTCCATAGATCACAAAGACAAAACATTGAAACTAGCTCATCAGGAAAGGAGGATTGAAAAGAACTATATTGTTTTATTTATTTATTATTCCTTATTCTCGTAGCAGGAAACAAAGGTACCCACATAACCCATTCAAGACACCATTTCAAGAAAATAAAACATTCATTTCAAGAAATTATGAAAAGTAGTAGAATATTGTAGGGGTTATACTTAACATGCCTGATTGGAGCTTCCTCAATGCAGCCATATCGAATCCGGGCTCAAGCAGCTGCAACACATTCTAAAATTCACTATCCTCAGCATGTTGGTTGCTCCTACCCGTTCATGGCTACGTTTTAGCACCTATAGGGATACACGACCAGGGAAGGAGCTCCAAAACAATGAGCTACAAATTCCTTAAATAAACATGATTATCAGGGGAAAATAAAGACCCCATAACCTTTTGTTGGTTGGATATTTTGTCAAACCAAAATATGAGGTTCAACCACAGTACATGGGATTAAATCCCTCCTCAAAGACAGGTGAGGCTGCCTGTTTATTGCTAATCTAAAACACAGTAAATAATATATACAATATTCACACTAATCTAACCATTGGGGGTTGGGATGAAATCCCGAAATCCACATTCACACGATTCAAGAATATTGCTTTCGTAAATGAAATAGGTTAGAAACTGTTACAGTGAAAGAAGCACGGTAGAAAGGAAATGGGAGAAACGTATTTTCTTTCGAGTAAACACAGAGCACGAAATAATCATACGAGTTTTAGATCACAGATGTAATGTCCGAGATAATTAGAAACACTGAGATTCTATGCAAAGAATAGCTTAAGATCATGAACATAAGAACACTGTCTTAAATAAGATATATTTCACAACACAAAGTCTGTAAAACAATATCAACTCCTATTCTTCAAAATGATTGAAAGAAAACACAAAGTTTTTCTCCTTTCCAATAGCCTCTTAATGCTCCAAAAATTCTCGACCCTTTTGAATGCACAGGCATCCCTTATTTATAACAAAAGGAACTAGAGATAAAATAGGGCAGATCCTAAAAAGTAGCATGTTAACTGGAGTTCAGTTTTGCATGACTCTCACGCAGGAGATCAAGTCAAAACATGAATCAAAAATATGACAAAACGGAAATAAAAAAGACATGTCAATCTAAAAATAGAAATGACATGGGACGTTGGGACTTAATCCGAATCATCATCTTTTGCTCCTTCCTCTTTTTCTTCCTCCCGCCGAGACTGCTTTGCTCAAACTCCCGAAACTTTCAATTATGCCTTGCATTTCATTCTCATCAGTGCAAGTGGAATGATCATTCCAAATTTCGCAGTCTCATGAACATCGGCAAAGTCTTGGGAAGCTTTTTCAATCCTTTGCTGAGTTTTCTTAAGGCCTCCAAAGAATGCTCAAACCTTACCAATCGGTCCATCTTTTCAAGATCAAATCCGAGCATTGCATTGATTCATGCCAATGACTCTTGGAATTGTTTGAAGAGGTCATCTCGCCGATAGTATACCCGAATCTCCTACCGACACCTTTGAACAAATCTTCAAAGCAACTCTTCTTCTAAATCACTTTTCCCATCAATCGCTTTATCCTCGATTCTCTCAACTTAGCACAGCTTCGTTGAGAATCTTTACTCTGAATCGATGGCCTTGGTCAGCTGAAAATGCTTATCCGTATGAGGGAGAATACCTTCTTCACCAAGAGATGTGTTGGTATTTGCTTTAACACTGGAGAGCTTCATAAGTCAAATCAAGCTGTCGCCCAATCTCCCCGAGAAATCTCCTCATCCATCTTTTCTCCATCTTTCTCGAATGTCTCCCCCGCAGATTGATGAACTTTCACAACACTCTGACATTACTTCCTTCCCCGTTGGAGCAACCTTTGGACCCATTCATCAACCACCTTTCCTTGTTTAGCAATCTTCTCAATCGTAGCACCGATGAGAAATCGAATCCGGCAGTAAAGTAAGAAGGTGGTATGGATTCAAGGGGTTTTGAGAGTTTAATCAAAATCTCTATCAATCGCTCCACTTTTTCCTTAAGCTCATCTCTGCTGACCTTTGTTTCTTTCAACTTTTGGCACAACACGTCTATGGAAGCCTTTGCATCTTGCGCGCCCTTCTCGCTGTCACTTTCCCTAGAGCCACCCCGGTTACCCGATAATCGAAGCTGTTATATCCTCTCTCCGGTTTTGTCACCGAGGAGTGGCAATCTCGCAAACTTATCTCCTCGAAGCATCTACCAAAACCCTTGAAAGCTGTTTTGGGTTTCTTGGCTGATTTCGCAGATAGAAGCCTTGAGTGAGCTGAAATCAAAGGCTGGTAGGGGTACAATCACTTTCCTCTTCCTCGGAGTTTGCTCGAGTAGCCATTGCGGCGTATCAGAGGAAGTTACACATGTTGTAGCAACTAGTATTCTGCTCTCAAGAGGAGAAGATTCTACTATTGGAGGGGGAACAGTAGCCAACGTGGTAGTAGATGCAACAAAGAGAGGTACAGGTTGGGGCGTGCTGGTGATCACTTGGGTTCCAGCGGAGAGGGGTGAAAGCCCAGAGAAAATACTGGCCATGGTTACAGAAGTGGATGGAGAATGAGGAGGTAGAAGTGGCTGTGAGGGAGGAGGTGCAGATTCAGACTCTAAAGCCTTGAATGCAAGAGATAAGGTCTCTCCGGTTGAGCAATCAGCAAATGATGAAGACAGAGTGGCTTCCTCCTTCTTCCAAATTAATTTCTCCTATTTCGGTGGTGTTGGTGATTCTCGGCACATTCACCGTTTCTGTGGAGAGACAATTGAAGAGATTTCTCTTTCTTTCCTCTTTTTGACAATCTTGACCTTTATAGGCGCCTTAGAAGACTTTTCGTCCTTTTCCTTTTTGGAGGGCCCCGCCTCTAAGTGTACCCAACTTTGGAAACTTGTCATCTTTAAAATTCATTCCCAAGAAGAGAGCCATGCTTTGGTGCGAGTAAGAATGAGAGCAGACTCTATCTCGTAATAGAGGCTTTTTCACTCGGGCCGACCAATCAATAGGTGGGAAAACATATTGATCCTCCTTCACCCATCATAAGAAAGATCCAAAACACTTTCATTGTCCCTTGTGCCATCGGCAAATTAGAAAGCTCCGATGTTCGAATCTCATCAATAGTTAATCGCAATGATCTTTTCGGTGAACCGCAACTTCATTACGCAGATCAACCCATATATCCTCAATGTCGCCTGTGCGTGCGTATGTTGGGCTCCATAGGCTCTAAGCACTCCTCGGATGTCAAAACCATCCCGAGACTTCATATGCTTTTTCAATTTTTCCCGAAGTTCGCATTCAACATTTTTGGCCTTTACTACCGTCGAGCAAGTGTATCTCCCAATAGAAATCGGGAAGGATACAGCTGCCTTATGCTTGCTTTGTTGGAATTTGTGAAAATCCAACAAATTGCCCCGACCAATTCCATCAATATCAATCTATCCCTGGATAGCGAGGCAGACGGAAAGGCTCTCCCGAGTACATGACTGTTCGAAGATATGTAAACTTCTTGAATTGCAAGAAGATACACCCCCATTTGGATACTTCAGTCCAAGCCTCATCTGAGACTCTCGTCTTCCTCAGCTCTGGGTTCAGCCTGCAGATATTCTCATAGAAAAAGGCATCATTTACCCTCCTGAAATGATCTTTTGACCCCTTCTTTGTCAATTGAGGGAAATATTTATAAACTGGGTTTGTCGTTCTGCTTCCCTTAGTATCCAGCCCGGGATAGTTCCTCATCCCGGCTGCTGCGTAAGCCACATATGAAAACATATAAAACTTTCCAAATCGATAAGACCGTAGTCATCTCGAGAATCAATTTCATCGCCGATAAGGGTCCCCTACCAATCCCTTGCCGATTCTTCTTGATGGTGACCATAAACTGATACATCCATCCATGAAATACATTTGATTCAGGCAAGCCAAAAACCCGGCTCAGCAGGGTGATAATATCATTGATTTCTTGTATGAAATCACATCTGAGGATAGTCCTTGGAAATCGAGATACCGCTGGTTTAGCCTTGACCAGAACTTCTTGTTGACATCCTTAATGCAGCTTTTCCGATTAGTATCCTGTGCCTTCGAGCCGACTTGATGTTCAGTTCCCATACTCTTCGAAATTAGGTATTTTTAGAAGATCATCAAAATACGCTCCATCTAGCTCCGATCACTACCTCACCAGCCTGGCTCTTCATGGAATGAGAAGCCGAGTCGTAAGTAGATGCACAAGCCAAAACAAATTCTGGACATTGGGCGGACATGGGAAAGCCTGCTGCAAGGGGCAAGCCACTGTTAGCTAAAGCTGTCATCCATGGGGTTTGAGATGAACTCTTCACCCTATTCCAGGAAGTTATCCATATCTATGTTGCAAGTTCAAGATCCCCGATATCATAATGCAATCAATATATGATGGGGATTCTCAAGCTTGAATTTTTACTTCATCCCGCTAGACTTCTCGGCCTTCTCCCGAGATGGAACAGGTCCGACATGAAGAATGTTGGAGGGAGAAAGGTTGAACTCAGGAGATGCCGTCTACACTGAAAATCCCGATTGATCGAATACGCCGGAAGAAGAGAAGAGCCCGACACGCCGAAGAGGATGTCGAAAACCCCGAGAACCCGACAAGTTAGATATGTCGGAACTTTGGCAAATCCCGACACTTGCTTTTGATATCGGAACTTTCGAGATACCGCGCACCATTCACAATGACGGAAACGGAGGAAACCCCGCACTCACTTTTGATGACGGAACTTTGAGGAACCCCGACACTTGCTTTCGCGTCGGAACTTTGAGGAACCCGACACTTCAAACTTCCAATATTCTTTGGGCCTTTGACTCGCAAAACAATCTTCAAAAACCGAGAAGCAAAAACAGAGTCTTTCTTGAATTCCAAACATACAACTTCCTTTTTCTTTTTTGTTACCCATGCATCATGCATATAATTAGAATTTGGAAGAAACAACACCAATTGATAGTCTCAAAAAGAGATAAACCCTAAAAACCCAAAACCCTTTCCAAAACAACACAGAAAGAAGAAGGAAAGAAAACCTTCAACAACTGGCAAGAAATTGGGAAGAAAATACGCGCAATCGATCCATAAAAATCAAGAATAAAGAAGGAAAGAAAAATACCTTCAATTCGAGAAATGTAAGATCGAAAACAAACGATCCAATCGGGCAATGCGAGTTTGCGGGTTTTGAAAACGGAAGAGCATGCGAATAATCCACGAATTAAAAATATGAATGGTAAGAATGACGTGGAAATCCGCGTATTTATAAGAAAATGGCAATTAATACACTTCAGTTTCGCAACGTGCCAACTCACTCGACCACTCGGCATGAATGCCATGTCAAGCATGTTGGAGGGTCCGAAAACCCGACACGAGGAGATTTAGTGCATTCGGGTTTCGGGTATCGGAAAACATGATGCATAAAACATGAGGTGCTTGGATGCTACATAGCCCCGAAAACCCGATACAAAGGATTGAGCGGACTTCGGGAATCAGAAAACATGGCGCATAAAACATGTTTTGGATCATGGATGTTCCGATGCTTTGGGGTTCCGAAAACCCGAATACAAAGGGTTTTCTCAATACAAGGCGGGTTTCGGATTTCGGAAGTCAGATGTCATAAAACATGTTTTAACTTATGTACGTTCCGATGCGTTGAATTTCCGAAAACCCGAATACAAAGGATTTTCTCAATACAAGGCGGGTTTCGGGTTTCGGAAGTCACACGACACAAAGCAGGTTTAAACTTATGTCGAGCTGTTGGTAACACCCGAAAACCCGATTTTCTTTAAAAGAGGCCATAATGCAAAATCACTTCGAAAATTTCGTAGGGCTTATCCGATCGTTTTGTCGTGAACTCAAAACGGGATAACAATTGCCCATTGGAGACTTTCTTTGTATAACCAAAGGAAGAGAACTCAGAATCTCTGGTCTCGCAGACCAGGGCCTTATCCATTGGGCTACGGAGTCAAGAAGAAAACCAAAACAAAACAAAACGAAGAAAGAAAGAAAGAAAACCAAAAGCAAACACACAACAAAAGCAAAATATGTACAATGCAAGAGAGCATCTTGCATTAATGGTGGAACAACTTTAGATGTTGCCCACTGAAAGGTAAAGGGAGTAACCCTCCATCCAGATATGATAGAAGGAAACTATTTTCACCATTCAACTCGTGGATCTTGAAAGGTCCTTTCCATAAAGAATCAAACTTTCCATGCATTCCTTTCTCGTTTTCCTTTTATCCCAAAGCAACACTGTGTCTCCAACTGAAGTTACGCCGCTTTGATTTCTTATCGAAAATCTTCTTCACCCCGCCCGATGATCTCGCTATACGATCGACCAACTTGATTCGCTTCTTCTTCTAGCCGGTTAGGTACATAACCCTCTTTTCGATAGAATTCTGAAAAGCTACATCTTCAACCGCTTTTGCCAACTGTAAGGCTGGCAATTCTACTGAGATAGGAATTTCAGCATCAATCCCGTATAGCAATTGAAAAGGAGACATCCCTATGGCTCGCTTTGAGTGATCCGATCAGCCCACAATGCATCATACAATGCTTTGTGCCATGTCCTCCGATTTTCATCCACTAGTTTCGATTATGGTAACTGTGTTCTGTTGGCATTGGACTCGCCTTGCCCATTGCCCTGGGGATAATAGTCAGATGAATGAGCCAAAGTAATGCCGAATCCATAGCAGAATTCTGTTAATTCATGTGACGAGAAGTTAGAGGCATTATCCGCTACGATCTTATGAGGCACACCGAATCTGACGATTATATTCTCTTTAAGAAACTTGCAAACAACTTCAGAAGTTGCTTGCTTGATTGGTGCGGCTTCTACCCACTTGGTAAAATAGTCTGTAGTAGCCAGACATAGTTGTGTCCAGCACTAGAAGCAGGATTCAATGTTCCGATAAAATCAATCCCCCATTGGCGAAAAGGTTCTTCAATCACCACAGGCTTCAGAGGAAGAGCTGCTAGCTTGGGACGACCAACGAAATGTTGACAAGCTTCACATTTAGACACCCATTCTCGCTGAATCCCGGAAAAGAGTAGGCCAATAATACCTAGCCCGTAGGATCTTATAAGCTGTCACAGAGGATGAAAAATGTCCTCCACAAGCTAGACTATGAAAGGACTCCAATAACTTTTCCTGTTGTGATTTATCAACACAACGCAAGAAGACACCATCAATACCTTTCTTGTATATTGCATTATTCCACAAAAGGTATTTCGCAGCTCTCAGCTTCACGGTCCTCTTCTCCTTTTGATTTAAATGCAGAGGGCATTCACCATAAGTTAGGAAGAAAGCAATGTCCGTGTACCATTCATCGGTCGTACTCACGAATAGCACCATAGGCAGCTCTGAAAAGGTATCTTGAGTCTCTTCATACTCTGCTTCGGCATGATTTTCTGCAATTAATTGGCACACCCTTCCTCGTACCAACTTGGTAGGCCCGATGTCTAAATCGTACTCGAACCTTGGCTATCCAAGTTCCTCATTGACTTCCCACTCTTGTTGAGTCGAATGGATTTAACAAACAGATCGTGAACGAGAACGCGAGTATGGGAATTCAAAGACATAATACCCGAAATGCTTCACCGCTCGCACCACCGCATAAGCATGTTTTTCAATCATGCGACATCTTCAATTCATGCTCCTTCAACGGATAGCTCATGAATGCGATGGGAGCTTCAATGCCTTCCCCGTTTTCCCGCATCAGGATGGCCGACACTTGTGTGAGCAGAGGCATAAGCTATACATGATGAAATCTTTCAAGTCTGACATACTAAGACAGAGCGCAAGCAATCGCTTTTGATTTCTTTCAAATGAAAGCTTCCTTCGTACTCCATCAAAATGGAACTTTTTCTTTCATCATTCCAAGGATATCCTTGGTTTTGTCAATAAATCGTGTACAAATCTTCTCAAGAAATTAACTTTTCCGAAGAAAGAATGAACTCCTGTTTTACTTGTGGGCAAGGTAAGGCTCGAATAGCCTTTACCTTTCTCGGGTCAATTTTATTTCCTTCCTTAGTCACAATATGACCCAGTAGCTTTCCTTCAGTAACCCCGAACATGGACTTCTTAGGATTCAATGAAATCCCGTGACGTCTGCACCTCAAAAGTACTTGTTCTAAATGACCATAATGATCACTCCGCATTTTTTAGAGAAAACGGTCAAGTCATCCAAATACACAACTATGACCTTGCCCATCGATCCCTAAATGCCAAGTCCATAGCTCTCTCAAAAGTGGCTCGGTGTTGATCAAGCCGAAAGGCATCCTTCTATAAGCAAAGGTACCCCATGGGGTCGTGAAGGCCGCCTTGTGTTGATCCTCTCGTGGTTACCTCAACTTGATTATACCCGAGAATCCATCGAGCATGGATAGCATTTCTGACGATCCAGATCCACAGCTTTGTATACCGGTCCATGATAGGCAAGGGATAGTTATCCTTCAACGAGGACTGATTCAAGTTTCGTAAGTCAACACAGATCCGAATCTCGCCATTCTTCTTCCTGACAGGAACAATGTTAGCAATCCAAGTGGAGTGATGGATCGGGAAAATAATTCTCGCATCTAACATCTTCGAATTTCTGCCAGATAGTTCCCGAGATCTTGGGATTGTAATGCCTTTGCTTTTCTCCATACGGCTTCACATCAAAGCTTCAGAGGAATACTCTGTGGCCGAACATCTTTGGGCTTCAAGGATTTCAAATCTACATAAGACCGTGCCATCACATCAATGTATTTCTTCAAAAGCAAAGTGAATCTCGCCTTCTCTTCGGGAGAACAACATTTCCCAATGTTCACCATCCGAGGTTGATCGATGAACCTAGATTGATTTGATCTACTTCAGAGGAAGAAGCTCCTTCAACTTGCCTTTTGTTTTGGATAAAGCGATCATGCTTATCAAACAAGCCTTCCAAAGAAACCAAACCTTTGGGTATCTTATTGCCTTTCAGCTGAATATATTCACCATCAACTTCCTGATATGGATCTGAAATAGTTTCACGAAAGGCTGATTCTGAACCTTCAAAATACAATTCACTGAAATTGTCAGCCTTTTCTAGAAAAGCCAACACCTGTCGATCATCATTGAAACACCGCCAAAGTGAGTTGCATTATCTGGGACGCTGGGACGATATACAATCTCAATAGAGTATGTATCTTGCTTGAACTGAGGATGAGGAAGAAGAAGAGATGCAGATACGGCCAAAGAATCAGCCTTGTCATTATAATCTCTTAAAACTGCCTTAATAGAAAATGCATCAAAGCATTCTATACTATCCCAAACTTTATTTCGGTAATGTTTCAACCGATCATTTTTCACCTGATATATACCCCTGACCTGATTAACAATCAGCTCCGCATCTCCCTGAACCTTGAGATTTCTGATTCCCTTCTGTCTGGCCAATTCTAATCCTAATAACAGGGCTTCATATTCGGCCGTGTTGTTAGTATTATCAAATTGCAACTTATAAGCTGATGGGAAAATCTCGGAGCTAGGAGATATGAGAACAACACCAGCGCCTGATCCAGAGGTTGAGCAGCTACCATCAAATTCGAGCGTCCAAATAGCATTGAGATCTTCCTCTTCAACATCCACAATTGGTATCTCGGAAGTCATGAAATAATTCCCGGCTAGCATCTTCGAAAAGAATCTCGAGCCTTAGGATCATCTCGATTTGGTCACCAAATACTTTGCCTCGCGGTTCAGATGAAGAATCTGTTGAACCCTTTGATCGGGATCTTGGCTTTGGTCCAATCCATACTAATCTCTCCTTCGACATCTTTACGTAACCCTCTACCCAAGAGGATACCGTAAGTCTGCAGAATATCGGCAACTGTAATAGTCATTTTCACTCTCTTCTCAGAAAAGCAACAAATGCAAATCAGTGCATCTTTGATTTGACATATCAAAGGGACTTGTTTAGTTTCCATAGAATAGCACCGTCCATATGACTTGGTCAAAGTAAGTCCAAGGGCATGGGCCACTTTATGGCATAACATTATCAGAGGCCCCTGAGTCGATGATGCAATTGCTGAGTTTAAACCCATTTATAAGTAGAGACAAATAAAATGGTTCAATCTTTCCTGAGGAAGAAGCAGAGGTCAGATTATTCTGAGGTGTGGGTTGAACAGATTTGGAAGGAGACCTTTGGAAGGTGATGGAACAATGCCGCTTTACTCCCGATGAACTTGGCCAACTTTTCAAACTGCTCAGATTCGATCAAGGTATTCTCGCCTCCGACATTTGAATTTTGGTTCTCTTTGCATGATCAATAATATCAAAAGCAGTATAAGAAGGAATGATGGTAGGCTCAGATCTAATTACATGAGCTTGTCGGGCACCGATCTTGGGAGAAGGAGAATAAGGAGCAGCTTTCTTCTTAGTAACCTCTCTTTCGGGTTTGCGCCAAATAGGGGTACCCCTTTTGACTATGGATATGGGAGGTTCCTTATTCTTCTCCTTAGTGTTTTCAAGAGGTTTTCTGGGATTCTGAGATTGGGACCGAGTGAAGACAGCAAATGATTGACCATCTGGCGCACATTCATCTTCATCATATTCCAAATACCCAATGCTGGAGTCGCCAGCTGATTCATCATAAGACTCATCAGCATATCCTGAAGCTTCGAAAGCCTCATGGGATTCTTGTTCTTCTGGTTCATCTTCTTCATCAAGTATTTCCACTGCTGCATTGATGGGAGGAGCTTCAATTGCTAGTCTCGGTTGAGCAGGAGTTAACCGTGGCCTATCTCTGACAGGTGCACCATTGTTATTATTGAAATTCCGCCTAGGTATATCCCGATATGGAACATTGCTCACCTGCTGGGACATTTGCTTCTTTAAAGCAATCAAATCATTAGCCATTTTTTGAAACATAGGATCTGTGTTACCTTGAGAAGAACCTTGATTTTTGAGTTTGGGTATGTCCTTCTTGATCCTTCTAGCCAAGATGAGATCATCCTCTATTTCAAGAAATTGTTGACTCGAGCAAAGAGCCAAATGGGATAACCGACCTTCTTAATAAAAAGCTTATATCAGGAGGTTGGGCATTGATGAAGAAGCATTTTTGGTTCTCCAGAGTAGGTACAGCTATTTCTGGAATCTTCCGGATCAGCTTGTTGAACTTTGCCACGAATTCCCGCATAGGTTCATGCGATTCCTTCTTCATATGAGTGAGCTGAGCTAACAAAGCATGAGAATCTTCAGCTGGTTTGAAACGTGCTTCGAACTTAGTCCGCATGGTAGCCCAGTTTGGGATGCATGCATTCGGGAGGTGATAAAACCATTCGGCTGCTACACCCTGCAACGTTTCAACGAAGAGTCGAACGGAGACATCTTCGTGGGCTACTCCAAGAACACCGCATGCAACAAAGAAAGATGCTATGTGCTCGTCAGGATGCTGCTTCCCATCTCCATTGAACTTGGGAATATTTTTACGAGATCCACGTGGTAACTCATTCAATGGAGGAGTCAAAGAAAGAGGACCAATAACTGCACCCCAAGGCATAGGTTGAACCGCCATCCTTCTGAAAAGAGTGCGTACAGGGATCCGGGTATCAGACAAGAGTAGTGCACGGCAAGTCGCAGATGCTTCCCCTTCTACAGGATCCGATTTCTCCGAACAGTGAAGAACTTCGGTTTGATTAGAGACAATGTCAGTTGGGAGAAAGGCTGAAATTGTGTCTGCAAAGAACTCAAAGAGTGGATCAATTTCACCTTGAGCTCAAGGGACCGAGTGAAAATCCTCCGGCCAGCTTGAATCGAAAGGAGATCTTGTTGAAAAATAAGGAAAATACGGAGTCGCCAGACACCAAGAGGATAAGCTTTATACTACAGATCCGTATTTCCCCAGTGGAGTCGCCAAAAACTGTTGGTTGGATATTTTGTCAAACCAAAATATGAGGTTCAACCACAATACATGGGATTAAATCCCTCCTCAAAGACAGGTGAGGCTACCTATTTATTGCTAATCTAAAACACGGTAAATAATATATACAATATTCACACTAATCTAACCATTGGGGGTTGGGATGAAATCCCTGAAATCCACATTCACACGATTCAAGAATATTGCTTTCGTAAATGAAATAATTTAGAAACTGTTACAATGAAAGAAGCACGGTAGAAAGGAAATGGGAGAAACGTATTTTCTTTCGAGTAAACACAGAGCACGAAATAATCATACGAGTTTTAGATCACAGATGTAATGTCCGAGATAATTAGAAACACTGAGATTCTATGCAAAGAATAGCCTAAGATCATGAACATAAGAACACTGTCTTAAATAAGATATATTCCACAACACAAAGTCTGTAAAACAATATCAACTTCTATTCTTCAAAATGATTGAAAGAAAACACAAAGTTTTTCTCCTTTCCAATAGCCTCTTAATGCTCCAAAAATTCTCGACCCTTTTCAATGAATGCACACGGGCATCCCTTATTTATAACAAAAGGAACTAGAGATAAAATAGGCGAGATCCTAAAAAGTAGCATGTTAATCGGAGTTCAGCTTTTGCATGACTCTCACGCAGAGATCAAGTCAAAACATGAATCAAAAATATGACAAAACGGAAATAAAAAGACATGTCAATCTAAAAATAGAAATGACATGGGACGTTGAGACTTAATCCGAATCATCATCTTTGCTCCTTCCTCTTTTTCTTCTTCCCGCTTGAGACTATTTGCTCAAACTCCCGAAACTTTGAATTATGCCTTGCATTTCGTTCTCATCAGTGCAAGTGGAATGATCATTCCAAATTTCGCAGTCTCATGAACATCGTATTGGCGGGCAAAGGTCGGAAGCTTTTTCAATCCTTTGTTGAGTTTTCTTAAGGCCTCCAAAGAATGCTCAAACCTTACCAACCGGTCCATCTTTTCAAGATCAAATCCGAGCATTGATTCATCTTTGAAATGACTCTTGGAATTGTTTGAAGAGGTCATCCGCCGATAGTATACCCGAATCTCCTACCGACACCTTTCAACAAATCTTCAGCAACTCTTCTTCTAAATCACTTTTCCCATCAATCGCTTTATCCTTGATTCTCTCAACTTAGCACAGTTTCGTTGAGAATCTTTACCCCGAATACGATGGCCTTGGTCAGCCGGAAAATGCTTATCCGTATGAGGGAGAATACCTTCTTCGACCAAGACATGTGTTGGTATTTTCTTTAACACTGAGAGCTTCATAAGTCAAATCAAGTGTCCAATCTCCCGAGAAATCTCCTCATCCATCTTTTCTCCATCTTTCTAAATGTCTCCCACAGATTGATGAACTTTCACAACACTCTGTATTACTTCCTTCCCCGTTGGAGCAACCTTTGGACCCATTCATCAACCACCTTCCTTGTTTAGCAATCTTCTCAATCATAGCACCGATGAGAAATCGAATCCTAAGGAAAGAAGAAGGTGGTATGGATTCAAGGGGTTTTGAGAGTTTAATCAAAATCTCTCACAATCAGCTGCTCCACTTTTTCCTTAAGCTCATCTCTGCTTTGACCTTTGTTTCTTTCAACTTTTGGCACAACACGTCTATGGAAGCCTTTGCATCTTGCTGCCGCGCCCTTCTTTGTCACTTTCCCTAGAGCCACCCTGGTTACCCGATAATCGAAGCTGTTATATCCTCTCTGGTTTTGTCACCGAGGGAGTGGCAATCTCTCGCAAACTTATCTCCTGAAGCATCTACCAAAACCCTTGAAACTGCTTTTGGGTTTCTTGGCTGATTTCACAAGTAGAAGCCTTGAGTGAGCTGAAATCAAAGGTGGTAGGGTACAATCACTTTCCTCTTCCTGAGTTTGCTCGAGTAGCCATTGCGGCGTATCGAGGAAGTTACACATGTTGAAGCAATCGGTATTCTCGCTCTCAAGAGGAGAAGATTCTACTATTGGAGGGGGAACAAGAGCAACGTGGTAGTAGATGCAACAAAGAGAGGTACAGGTTGGGGCGTGCTTGGTGATCACTTGGGTTCCAGTGGAGAGGGGTGAAAGCCCAGAGAAAATACTGGCCATGGTTGCAGAAGTGGATGGAGAATGAGGAGGTAGAAGTGGCTGTGAGGGAGGAGGTGCAGATTCAGACTCCAAAGCCTTGAATGCAAGAGATAAGGTCTCTCCAGTTGAGCAATCAGCAAATGGTGAAGACAGAAGCTGGCTTCCTCCTTCTTCCAAATTAATTTCTCCTATTTCTGGTGGTGTTGGTGATTCTGGCACATTCACCGTTTCTACAGGAGAGACAATTGAAGAGATTTCTCTTTCTTTCCTCTTTTTGACAATCTTGACCTTTATAGGCGCCTTAGAAGACTTTCTGTCCTTTTCCTTTTTGGAGGGCCCCGCCTCTAAAACAGCCAACTTTGAAAACTTATCATCTTTAAAATTCATTCCCCAAGAAGAGAGCCATGCTTTGGTGCGAGTAAGAATGAGAGCGACCTATCTGTAATAGAGGCTTTTTCACTGGCTGACCAATCAATAGGTGGGAAAACATATTGATCCTCCTTCAGTCCATCATAAGAAAGATCCAAAACACTTTCATTGTCCCTTGTGCCATCTCGGCAAATTAGAAAGCTCCAGTTGTTCGAATCTCATCAATAGTTAATCTCGCAATGATCTTTTCTACGAACCGCAACTTCAAGCATACGCAGATCAACCCATATATCCTCAATGTCGGGCACGTGGATGTTGGGCTCCATAGGCTCTAAGCACTCCTCGGATGTCAAAACCATCCCGAGAATTCATATGCTTTTTCAATTTTCCCGAAGTTCGCATTCAACATTTTTGGCCTTTACTACCGTCGAGCAAGTGTATCTCCCAATAGAAATCGAGAAGGATACAAAGCCTGCCTTATGCTTGCTTTGTTGGAATTTTTGAAAATCCAACAAATGTCCCGACCAATTCCATCAATATCAATCTATCCCCTGGATAGCAAGGCGATTTGAAAGGCTCTCCCGAGTATATGACTGCTCGAAGATATGTAAACTTCTTGAATTGCAAGAAGATACACCCCCATTTGGATACTTCGGCCCAAGCCTCATCTCGAGACTCTCGTCTTCCTCACCTCCGGGTTCACTGCAGATATTCTCATAGAAAAAGGCATCATTTACCCTCCCGAAATGATCTTTTGACCCCTTCTTTGTTATTTGAGGGAGATATTTATAAACCGGGTTTTCGTTCGCTTCCTTTAGTATCCAGGCAGGATAGTTCCTCATCCCTACATTTGCCGCGTAAGCTACATATGAAAACATATAAAACTTTCGGTCGATAAGACCGTAGTCATCTCGAGAATCAATTTCATCGCCGATAAGGGTCCCCACCAATCCCTTTGCTGATTCTTCTTGATGGTGACCATAAACCGATACATCCATCCATGAAATACATTTGATTCGTGCAAGACAAAACCCGGCTCAAGCAGGTGATAATATCATTGATTTCTTGTATGAACTCACATCCGGGGATAGTCCTTGGAAATCTAGATACCGCTGGTTTAGCCTTGACCAGAACTTCTTGTTGACATCCTTAATGCAGTTTTCCCGATTACTATCCTGTGCCTTCTCGAGACGACTTGATGTCGGTTCCCCATACTCTTCGAAATTAGGTATTTTTAGAAGATCATCAAAATACGCTCCATCTAGCCTGATCACTACCTCACCAGCCTGGCTCTTCACGGAACGAGAAGCCGAGTCATAAGTAGATGCACAAGCCAAAACAAATTCTGGACATGGGCGGACATGGGAAAGCTCGCCGCAAGGGGCAAGCCACCGTTAGCTAAAGTCTGTCATCCATGGGGTTTGAGATGAACTCTTCACCCTATTCCGAAGTCATCCATATCTATGTTGCCAAGTTCAAGATCCCCGATATCATAATTGCAATCAATATATGATGGGGATTCGGCTTTGAATTTGTACTTCATCCGCTAGACTTCTCGGCCTTCTCCTGAGATGGAACAGGGTCCGACATGAAGAATGTTGGAGGGAGAAAGGTTCGGAACTCGGGAGATGCTGTCTGCACCGAAAATCCCGATTGATGAATACGCCGGAAGAAGAGAAGAGCCCGACACGCCGAAGAGGATGTCGGAAAATCCCGAGAACCCGACAAGTTAGATATGTCGGAACTTTGGCAAATCCCGACACTTGCTTTTGATATCGGAACTTCAGAGATACCCGGCGCGCCATCACAATGACGGAACGGGAGGAAACCCCGCACTCACTTTTGATGACGGAACTTTGAGGAACCTCGACACTTGCTTTCGACGCCGGAACTTTGAGGAACCCCGACACTTCAAACTTCCAATATTCTTCGGGCCTTTGACTCGCAAAACAATCTTCAAAATCCGAGAAGCCAAAACAGAGTCTTTCTTTGAATTCCAAACATACAACTTCCTTTTTCTTTTTTGTTACCCATGCATCATGCATACAATTAGAATTTGGAAGAAACAGCACCAATTGATAGTCTCAAAAAGAGATAAACCCTAAAAACCCAAAACCCTTTCCAAAACAACATAGAAAGAAGAAGGAAAGAAAACCTTCAACAACTGACAAGAAATTGGGAAGAAAATACGCGCAATCGATCCATAAAAACCAAGAATAAAGAAGGGAAAGAACAATACCTTCAATTCGAGAAATGTAAGATCGAAAACAAATGATCCAATCGGGCAATGCGAGTTTGCGGGTTTTGAAAACGGAAGAGCATGCGAAAAATCCACGAATTAAAAATATGAATGGTAAGAATGACGTGGAAATCCGTGTATTTATAAGAAAATTGGCAATAAATACACTTCAGCTCAAGACGTGCCAACTCACCGACCACTCGGCATGAATGCCATGTCAAGCATGTCGAGGGGTCCAAAACCCGACACGAGGAGATTTAGTGCAATTCGGGTTTCGGGTATCGGAAAACATGATGCATAAAACATGAGGTGCTTGGATGCTACATAGCCCCAAAACCCGATACAAAGGATTAAGCGGACTTAGGGAATCGGAAAACATGGGGCATAAAACATGTTTTGGATTATGGATGTTCCGATAATGCTTTGAGGTCCCGAAAACCCGACTACAAAGGGTCTTCTCAATACAAGGCGGGTTTCGGGTTTCGGAAGTCAGATGTCATAAAACATGTTTTAACTTATGTACGTTCCGATGCGTTGAATTTCCGAAAACCCGATTTCAAAGGATTTTTTCAATACAAGGCGGGTTTCGGATTTCGGAGGTCACGCGACACAAAGCAGGTTTAAACTTAGGTATGTCGAGCTGTTGGTAACACCCGAAAACCCGATTTTCTTTAAAAGAGGCCATAATGCAAAATCACTTCGAAAATTTTGTAGGGGTTATCCGATCGTTTTGTCGTGAACTCAAAACGGGATAACACCTTTCCACCCCTCCCATCCCGTGTCAAATGGGACGCTAAGGTAGAATATGGACATCCATCGAAGCACAATGGAGATCATATTTTTGTTAGATGCAGAAGTATGAGCTTCAGAAGCCACATATGTACAGAGTGGAAGCATCCACGAGGCATGAAGACTGTTTGAAAAAATGCCTCAAAGAGGTGTGGCCTCAAGGGATCTCCATGATTGCAGGATACACATAGGAAGGATCTGCTAAATGGCTCCATGTTCACCGTATGCAACCAACAAGTCTCCAAACTACATAGTTCGCTTCCCTCCAGAATGGACGCAGCCAAACCCATCCTCCAAAAAAGCATTCTAACTGCCCAAGTCATGGTCCAAGCATGGCATAAAAGAAAAACTAGGGAAACAATAGGTGGCCAGCATTAGAAAGGACGTTCGGTCGAACAAGGCCCCAAAAAAATATATAAAAATGCCTTCCACAGCCCATGCCAAGCATGTCAAATAAATTTTGGTGGGTGGGGCCATGTGCTAGGACAGGCCGCTACCAGGGAGGATGGGGGAGTAGGTAGAATTCATATTGTTCCTCATTAATACGCAGTCAAACACATTAAAAAATTTAGTCCCCTCTGAACTAGCACCTCCCAAAATCCTCCTCCTTACACGCAAACAAAGCTTAACCAAGATTTGGCAATGATTTAATTTAGGTGAGAGATAAAAAAATCCCTCAAAACTTGTGCCTCCTCCTAATGTCTCCTTCTTCTACGCATCCGTGCAAGGCTACATATATATGAGGCATTACAAAATATCTTAAGTATATCCATGTGGCTATAGTTTTTGACGATTTATGTGGGTTAGTGATTATTATGCCGCAGGTGTGGCACCATCAGTGTTTATGCTCCTTGACATCATCGTTGAGCTTCCCCTACTTCCCACCGCCTACCGCCTCACCTACAACTCCACTTGCTTCACCATCACACCTCCTTCTTTTGTTACCTATCATGGCTACCACATGAGGCACTCTCCTCATAGCAAGGTGCGATTGAGTTCTCACCTCATGTCCCCTTTCATCTATATATGCTTATATGTAGATACTTTTCTTTCCTCACTTCGTGTTTTTTTGGTTGGATTGTTTCTCCACATCTTTCAAGTGTTTGTTGTAGCTACAACCTCTAGTGGACACAATTTTTTAATAGTCCCTCATTTATTTTTTCACCCATTCATGACTTTTGTCTTCTTTTACCTATATGATGTCCACACATTTATTGGGAAAGTTTTTCCATCTTAGGAGGAAAATGGTATGCTTCCAGGTAGTCTGTACTCAATTCTCCCTCTCCTATTGTTTTGGATTCATGGTGCTTTGGTTGTAGCTTTTTTCCCACTCACCGCATCACATAATCCCTTTACTTATTAAAAATGAAAGATGAAGACATGAGTTTTTAGAGGAGGTGCATGAGACTTCAAAAAATTATTTGAGACTAAAGAGACATACCGTCTTTTTCTCATGCATCCATAATCAAAACACGAACCCTTTATCAAGATATGTCTTTCCAAGTTTCTATGATATTAAGTGTGGTTAGATATTACAAAATTGGTGATCTTGGGTCCTAGCAAGAGGACATCAGGTTTCCTTCCTGTTTATACTCGCACTATTCCAATTCATAATTATTTAGTGGAAATATAGATATCTTTTCATTTAACTCACAATCTCTCTTAACATCTATCTATTCTTTAACATTTTCTCTTCATCATGTGTGTACGTAGGCATAGGGAAAATGATATTTAATAAAGTTATCAAACCGACCAATCCTTCTTTAACCAACATAGAATTATTTTTAAAGTTGAGGATGTTTGAATTACAGTGGACTAAGAGTGGGCATGAATTAGTCCTTTGAGAATTTTTTTTTTTGCACTTCAAACAATGAATATTCAATCATAAACATACACTCTTATAGACTACAGTCAAGAATGTTTAAACATATAAAGATATAATTTGTCATCGAACACATACAAGAAATGAATACAAGATATGATAAACAAATATTCATTTAAAACAAAAGACTTGATGCTTGATCAATATCATCAGATGACAAGATACAATCATGATTAACATTTAAACATACAACCGCAAAGTTTTTCTCTTTCATCAATTAACAATCATAAGCACTTCATCATCTTCATACAAAAATAACCAACTACGAACTTGAAACAATTTGGGATTTTAGGCTATGTCCAAGAGGTTTTTAGTTAAAGAAAATATTTCTTCAAAAAAATATAATGGGGTTATCAAAAACACTTCAAAAATGAGTTACATGAATAGATATACCTCTTAGACATGAATTTTTACCTTCCACGTGTTGGTGTGTGTATTTTCCACATCATTAGGTGAGTCATCTCACTTAGGTGAGATCGTAGGTCCATGTGTCACTTAGGGTTCATTATGAGATTCTCTTACACGTCAGTGTGTAAGTGCATCATATGTGTCATTGGGAGTTACACTTCTATTCTAGGAATGTAATTCCCCCTCTCTACTTGAGTTTTCATGATTGCAACACTGGGGGTTACTCAACACCTCCTATATGTACACCCCATTTCATCTATGAGATAGAGGAGATTTTTATGGCTTAACCAGGTTCTGCCCGTGTTTCAAATCTTTGGATGCACATTCGGTTGATGCTCGCTCCTCCCGAGATCTCTTCACTTCTGTTCACACGTCTGTTAATGTGCACGTTGTCGTCATGATCCTCGCCATGCGAGTTTTAAACCCTCTTTCATGGTATCAGAGTGGATCTTGTGGATCCATGCACTCCTTGGCATTTTTCGTGCATTTTCCGGCTTCCAGCGTGATATTCAGATCTCTTTCAGCGTGTGTCATAATGGATATTCCAGTTGTGCTCTACTTGCATTGATTCGGGCTTCACACCTCTATTGTCTATGTTCATGGGTTTCAGCTTTCAGGGGTCTGCATGCATCTTTGAAAGTGGTTTGCAGGTTTGAGGTTTAGATCTGAGTTTAAAAGTGTTGTTTGTGAGTTTTTTTGGAGGACTGTTGGAGCTATTTCTGGCTCAAATCTGCCCTAGCTCGTCGCTCTTATCTCATGACTCGCTGCTCATGTTTTACCTCGGACTTGGACCACTCGTGCTCCTCGTGATAGCTTGTTTACCTTCACTGGTTGTCTCTACGTTGAGTTTTGCAAGCTCTTTCGGTGGTGCCTTGCTTCGTTATCTCTAACTAGCGTGCATTCAGCTCTGCTTTATGTATCGGGCGTGGTTTTTGCAGATTTGGGCGTGGTGCTTCTGGGTATTTGCATCCTCTTCCATTGGAAAAACGTTTTTGACTTTGCTCAACCATTTTTGGGTGTTTTTGGGTGTTTTTGGCATTTTTCGTCTTCAAACAGCTCCTCTAACTTGTGCAGACACCTGCAACACCCGCTCCCAAAGCACCTCAGCCGCTGCTCCAAGCACGTAGGCTACCTGTTTCAACATTTTTTCTACACATTGCAGTCACCAAAAACATTTTTTTGACCGCACGTTGCTCCAAAGTGACCTCCCATGCACCTACAACCTCCTCCAAGTGACTTCCCAACACATCTTTGTACTCGAGCATGCGTTAAAACAACAGTTCAACATTATTTTCTTTGGCAACGAACTCACATACTGACTGCTTTTTCGGTGGTTTTCCTCTCTGAAGACCTACAATCAACCCTCTCCAGCTCTCCATGTGGACACCACAACCAAACAACCCACTCTTCCAAATGTGGGCCCCATCACCTTCTTTTTTAATGTTTTAGGGTGATTAAAAAAAACATTTCATTCATTTTGGAATTGTAATTTTTTTAAAATTTGGGTATTTTTGGCTTGTTTTATCAACCCTCCTACGAGCGTCAAAGACGGAGGGTGAGGTCCGGGGTTGGCAGGAGGCTAATCCCCCCTCACAGTCAAAACAAACCCTGTTAAAATTTTGTGCCATTTCTAACGAGTACCCACACGATACCCTTTGCACCCATTTCATGCACTTTTTTAATGCGTTTGCAGTATCTAGTGCATTTTTCCATCAGTTGCGGGAATCGTTTTAATGCTATAACATTTTTGAGCACTTCTTTAGTCAAAGTTGCATGATTTTCCACACTTTACATGATGGCATTTCCAATTTTGTAAACACACTACTTTTATAAAGTGCCACATTTGGGGGTTGCTTGTACTCTTGGGCCTACACACGCAGACGCATTATCGGCCAAGTCCGACATCTTGCTTTTGTGCATCTTGAATTTTTCATCATGGAGAGTGCTCTTTCTAGACTTGAGCATCGTAGGATCACTTTACAGCCTCTACCACTTCTCACCAGGAGAGGGAACTATTCAGCTTGGCGTGCTTCCATGGAATGTTACTTCACCCACAAGGGTCTTTTACCCTTCTTTCTCAAGCCAATTCTTACACTCGCCGATCATCGTCATCTAGAGGATTTTCTCGACACTTGTGACCACATCTATGGTCACATGATGATGCATGTCTCTCGTTCTCTTTGGTTTCACGTGGCACACTCAGATCCACCTCACCGTGTCTGGAGCATTCTTCAGTCCCTCTATGGAGACCCTTCACATCGCCACCATTGTTGCTATTGCTGATTGATTATCTCCTCCATTTCTTCGTGTGATGACAGTTCCACTGACTCAGACTCGTTTGGTTCTACTTCTGATGACGAGGATTGTGCACCCAGTTTTGATGTCGAGAGCATTACATAGGACTTCTCTCCTCTTTCTCTCACTATTCCAAACAGTGTTTTCACATCCCACATCTCATCAGATATCGAGCAGTCTCCTACTCAGCCTCATACAGTCATTACACCAGCCTCCTTTCCACTTCCAATGTGTGAGGCCCACTTCACTCCTCTACCTTCATTGGATGACTCATACCTATCTGACATCGCTCTTCTATTTGTTGAGCCCCCTCATTGGGACGAGTATCTACCTAACCTTAGTCGTCTTTTCGTAGAGTCTACTTGTGATGCACTATAGGTCCCTCATCCATCTACAGGTGTTTTAGAGGAGTTCATCATCTCTATTGTTGGGAGTGCCCCTTCCGGGAATCATGTCACTTCCACATTTCCAGAGACCTTCATTGATCCACCCTCAGCTGTGGATCCCTTTTTTGTTGTGGAGGATGTTTTGTTCCCTTCACATCACTTGGACATCCTTTCTATGGGTGTTCCTCTTTTTCACTCTGACATTTCTACGCACGTGGCATTACCTTCGGTTCCTTGGCACTCACTCGCTAGACCTATGTCACACTTTACTGCACCAGACTCAAAGTTCTTCATGTTCACGCTTCTTGAGCTTTCCTTTGTGGAGTGGGCAGAATTCCAACACGTCATTTATGTCCTTCCTAAGGGTAGGCACATAGTTCGATGCGGGTGGCTCTTCTTCAGTCCAGAGGCATAGGATCTCGTCATCGACATTCTTTTGGTTGACCTCCGAGAGTTGCAGAGTTCAAATCCATCCATGGAATCTTCTACATTCCTCTCGCCTCCCTCTTCTTCTCTCTTCTTCTTTCCAAGAGATTTCCTCTTTGTACATGGGCACCTCTTCGGCTCATCTAGAGTGGAACCCATATTTGGCATCTTTCTTAGATTGGAGAGTGTTTTGTTCTTTTGTGGTGGATGTTTTTCCCATTGGGTTTTCCTTCACTGCTTGGGATATTTTTCTTGTGCATGGGTACCTCATCAGGCTTTGTGTCAAGACCCATTTCTTGTTTCGACTTTCTACCTAATCCTAAGCTACGATGAAGGGGGTGTTAGTGTGTGTATTTTCCACATCATTAGGTGAGTCATCTCACTTAGGTGAGATCATAGGTCCATGTGTCATTTAGGGGTCATTATGAGATTCTCTTATGCTTCAAAGGCTATCATATGCGTCATTAGGAGTTACACTTCTATTCTGGGAATGTAACTCCCCTCTCTACTTGAGTTTTCATGATTGCAGACCTTTGGGGTTACTCAAGCACCTCCTATATGTACACCCCATTGTATCTATGAGATAGAGGAGAGTTTTATGCCTTAACCAAGTTCTCCTCGTGTTTCAAATCTTTGCATGCACATTCGGTTGATGCTCGCTCCTCCCGAGATCTCCACACACTACCGCTCGCATGTCCGTTGATGTGCACGCCGTCCCTCGTGATCCTCATTTGGTGGGTTTTAAACCCTCTTTCATTCCACGTACCATGACTCTTCAACTAACTCGTATTTTGTATTTTATGTCTTAAAACACATCCATAAGTATTCCATATTCTTTTCACATGGTACATGGTCCCATCAAGTCAAATTATTCTCTTTTATGCTTATAAACTCACCACATTAGCCAATGTATCCATTTAGGCTCATAGGTGTGCCTAAATCAACTTCTATAAAAATAGTCCTGAAAAATCATCTAACTAGACCACTTCCACTCATCTTCATGATACAAGTAATATATAAAAATTAATATTATTATGTATAATTTCATTAAAATTTACTAGAAAGATTTAAATCAAGGTTCAACATGCCAATAAACACAACTTTGCAAAAATGTTTTGGCTTGTTTCAAGCATTTTGAATTTGGTCTTCAAAACTTTAGCTAGTACATACCTCAAATCTCTTCATCATGAGGAAAGTAACCTATGAATAGAAATATCATGAATTATACTTTCTCATAAACCTATCATAATGCTCCAATTCATGGCATAAGACTTCCAAAACTTTGATCTTTGTAATCGATTTGGCTACTCGCTGAAATCACAAAAATAGTCTTCTATACAATGTGGTCAAACACCTCCAAGGAAATTTTCACAACTCTCTATCACCTCCAACACTTCAATTTAGATGTATACAAAATTTTCAATAATTTATATCCATAGCAAAAATTGATTAACATTCACCTACCATATCATTTTGACAAGCTTCTCAAAAGGCCTAATCATATCCAAGAAAGAAATGACCTTTCCAAAGAAAAAAATACACTTAAACACATCATTTTTCATGTAAAAATTATTAACAATATAATAAATTACATCCATACAATGAAATTCGACATGGATACCTTCATTCTCCTTCACTAGCTTCTTAAAACAAGCTCCTTTTGTTGGTAAGCTGAAATATGCATTGTCTACTCACATTTTCTCTAAATTAGTTACTTATATAACTTCATGAAGCTGATTTGACATTCCCAACATCATCCAAATCAGATTAAAGGATATGATCCTTAGCAAGTTTTACCTCTACACTAAAATCTTCTTAAAAATCATACTTTTAAGTGGGGCCCGCCAAGTTTCAAGAATCAAACTCACCATTTAAATGTGATTTTAGGATTCATATATATTTTCTAGTATGTTTTAAAGAAAAATAGGTGATTTTGTTACCTAACCAACTCAATTTTCAAAACTAGTCCAAACTAGGTTTTGAAGGACTACACACATGCTCACAAAAATGGATATAACTTCTAAAATACTTAACCAATCACCAAAAAAAAAAATTCACCATAATTTTATCCTAATTTAATCCATTTTTTTATGTTATGAATTATCCAAAGGAGGATTCAATTTTTTTTTTGGCTTCTAAGAATTTTGATGCTCAATTTGCATACTTTGAAAAAACTAGGTTTTGGAAATACTTGCATTACTTGTAAAATATTCATCTTTAGATTTGTAAATTTTTCTAATGATGTAAGGAAACATCCTATAAAAATTCCAAGTGATGGTTTTTTGTGGTTCGTCCTACATCTTTCCATTCCATCTCATCTAGGTACCCTTAGGTCTTTGATTCTCATCTGCTATACTAGTCTGACCTATATGAGTGATCAAAAATCCTAATTTACCACCTATGAATCCTTTTAAACCTCATAAAACACCATTACATGCTCACACCATGATTTTTTTCATCTTCATGCCTTGGATCATCATATCACACCTTGTTTGCTTATGGAAGAGCTTAAGAAAACATTATATTGACTTTTTCACCTTCAACCTCCTGGTTTGAATTTTATATAACCTTATACATCTCCTGTGACACCTCATGATTCTTTATCCATGAATTTTTATCCTTTAGTTTTTGTGGATTTGTCATGTTTTCTTGATGTACTTGCATTAGGCCAAGGCCTAAAATGACTTGACTTGACCCATACATTACATGAATGAACCATTTGGACATGTTACAGACTTATTGACATATATCACTCACCTCATGGACCTTTTTTTAAATTCATACCACTATTGAGAGACTCAAAACACACATATACACCTTTGGAGACTCCTAGATCACCTAGCCAACATGCCTAGATCACCTAGCCAACAAACCTAGATCACCTAGACCACTATGACATCAATGGACTTGACATCAATGAAAACACAAATGACACACACTTCCAACAAACTCCCCCTTTTTCATTGATGGAAACCATGACTATTCACACACTTGGATGACCTCATTTACATGTTTCTTGACACACTTCTCCCCTTTGACATCTATGACAAAGACATATAATAACTTGACATAATTTACAATGAAAACAAAAGAAAAAAACAATGCATGACAATGAAATTCAATAAGTCACTTGGATGAGATTCCTCATTATTGGTTCAATTTTATAGAAATGAAAGTCAAAGCCTTGTTATAGATGTGATGATAGTAACAAACATACTCCCCCTAAGATGACACACCTATTCTTGGCTTTGATTAATGTGTCTTAATAGTTTCCTAGCCTTGATTTCATGATGTGAAGATAACTCCATCTAGCCTCTTTTAGTCTACTTTACCTTCATTGCATCAGTCACCTTGATTACATGTCATACTTGTGCTAGCAACACAACCTCATAAAATTTGTGAATGCACATATTTTTAAGCCTTTTAGTACTATTTCACGAGTCTTCAATAGCATTTTGTACTTATTTCATAAGACCCATATTTTGAGGATACTTCAAAACACTTGACCAATCCCTTTGATAAGTACAAATAATTATCTACCCTTTACAATTTTCATAGTCAATTGAAACATGTTTATATATAATATATGAACCTAAAACAATTCATGGTTTATCAATCACACTATACATTTACATTAATTTTAAAATTTCACACCGTATATACTAACATATTTTCTCCATATAGCTGATTACAGATGCAAATATTCATTCTCCTTTGACACTAATATTCTAAAGTCCTTGATCAATAATGTGTAGGCTCTAAAAACATGACTCTCACTAGAAATACAAATCATCAAAACTTTGGGAGCATTAACACCTACTCAAGACAAACTGGACACTATGGAGAGAACTTTATACTGCTAGGAATCCTTGAAAGCCTTTTATACCTATACCAATTCATTTTAAGCCCCCTATAATTCTTTTACTATTACCCTATAACAAACTCCTCTAGAGATTTGAAACCTTTAGGCCTTATACCACTTACAAATTGATTTTAGATTCAACTAATACCTAAAGATTCATGAGACATGTCTTGATGATCACCGAGATACTATCTCGAGCCTTGAAACCTTGTCATGCCTTGTAGTTAGTAAATTTTGTCAACATCATTCGTTAACCCTTGTTTATTCATATGATGTTCGTGTGTATGGATTCAAGGGTTTTGAGCATAAAAACTTGATAAACAACACATTTCCTTCAAGCACCTATCTTGAACTTTTCACAACACTAGAAGATGAAGGAATGCTTCTTTAGGTTTGTAAGGTCAGTATAGAATTTGATAATTCTAATCCTTGCCACTTGGTTTTTGGATCATGAAGTGAAAATCTTGACAAACCAATGTCTAGTATAAATCATTGATAAACCTATAGATTTTTTTACACTCATGGTTTATCAATCCAACTTACATAGTAGAATAATTACACTTTATACTTACTTGGACACTTTTAAATTCCTAAGGATACCTTAAAACTCTAGCTCAAACCTTCTATATCTTTGTGTTTTGAACTTCATTTACTTTTAAGGGTTCAATGTACTATTTCAACATAATTTAAAAATGCATCAGATTCTTCTAAACATGTAGATTACCATGAGAGCCACTATTAAGAGCATACTCGAGACTTTTACTCAGTGGTTGATCCACTCATTATGTCAACATAAAAGCATCAATTTTCTTCCCGATATCAAATCACTCTTCATCGTGTGTCACGACATGTGGGAAGTAATATTATCTTCTCAGATGTGATATTGAAGGAAATTTTAACATTCTTCTCTTGTAGATGAACATCATGATCCTCTTCATAAACTTCATAATCATTGTAAAATTTCAATTCATGTTAAAACATCTTGAAAATTATATGCCATATTTCATTTCACATTCCAACAACTTGAATTTTTAACGTTATTCCAATTTTTAGCTCTTAAAAAAATCATCCACTTCAAGAAGTCAATCCACATCATTAAATAGACATCAAAGCTAACCCCTTGACTTTGCACATTTTGTATTCTTTTCTCTCTATCTTTTGATAGTTAAATGCTTCCAAAATTAGAATCCATTTATTCTTTTAACTATTATTTAACTATCAATAGTCAAGAACTATTGATCTACTTCTTATTTGCATTCCTTGGGAAAAGTTCTCACTACAAGAGAAGAATGAGACCTTTAATCTTCCTAAAATTTGTTTAGGAGAATATATCAGTTCATATTGACAAGAAGTTTTTCCTTTTAATATTATTTATATTTTCACACATTTGTCTTTAGGGAGCTTGATACATTAGGACTCCAATTTATACTTTTACTTAGGTCAAACATAATACAAATCACTTAAAACAATTTCTTGCACTTATATGAAAGGGAAATAAATTCATAGGTGAAATTGATCTTCAATAATCATTCACCTTGTTTTTGAAGCCTAATTCCACAATGAAGTACTCTCAATTTTCAAGGAACTACATGAAGGATGATGAAGTGTAGAAGATATATCAAACTCAGGTGTGGAGAACATCCGTGTACATAATAATTCTTTGATACTCCATGAGAACTCTTCCAAACTTTTTCAACGAAGGCATAATATGATCAAAATATTTATCCAAAAATAGGATAGATGAGTTTAGATAAATGATAAAAACATTCTTGAAACTCTGGGATGGGGTTCATGACGGTGAGCATACCGATTTCAATAGAAAAATTTATTTCTCATTTTAAGTTGAATGAAATAAAAAATTAAAAATGCATGGTCTTTGAGAGACCAACTTCCACCTACTCCAAATGATTTTCAGTTTGGACTCGGCTCCATTTTCTCCCAACATTCATGCAAATATTTGTAGTGATGAAACTAACTTCACAAGAAGCAGTTTGAATACGAACACTTGAAGAAAAACTTATCCATTGTTTCAATTGATTAAGAGAATTGAATCATGAATGAGCATGAGTTTTGATACTCTTGTTTTTCAGAGAAACACTTCACCATTGAGGTCAAAGAGGTACTTTTGTTTTTAGAGATGAATGAATAGCATGAGGTTTCCTATTGAACATAGTTATCTCAAAAACAAACTTGATCACTTGAACCAAGTTTTTAATACTTTGAAGATGAAGGATAGGATTTTATGAAGATGTCTCCATGTAAATTTCTAGATATTCAATTTGTTGATAGTCTTTGCATTTGAACTCTTGACCAAGGACATTTTATAGTACCAAATTCAAATTGCATGATAAATGTTGTTTAGAATGCTATCTTCTTCATGAGTTATACCAATTTGTTTCAATTATCATTATTTTGATGAAGAAAATTCCAAATTTTCACTCTTGAAGGTTGTATCATACTTGACACATGCCAGGATATAAACTTGAACTAGGAGTTTCTCTAAAGGATGCATGAGACACTCATTTACAAAACTTAGAGATATAAATATGAATTCATCAAGGTTTGAATGACATTGAGGGAAGGTAGAGAAAATATAAAAAGTTATTATCAAACAGATATTGGATAAAATTGAAGATTCCTTTTGAAGAGAAAACAAATGACAAAAACTATGGATTTTATCTTTTGAAAAAGAATACATTAGAAGCACTCAATAGATTTGGATACTTGTACACCAATACATGACTTAATAAGTATGAAAAAATTATCAAAACACCTTAAATGAATATTTCCAAGGTTCGAACTAGACATTTGAGATGAAGATTTACCTTTTTTCTTCTTTCCATTCAAAACACATTCTCGAAGAGAGAAACTACTCCACCAAAATGCTCATAACATTTCAACCACACCTCTTTTGAGAAAATTATTTTTGCACATGATTTCTATTCTAATTTAATCGAAAATTCCTTCTATGATTTATTCAAAAATTATGTATAACTTTTTTAAGGCTAAGAAACCAAACATCTCAAAATGAGTTTTTCAAAAATATTTCTTTACAAAAACTCACATAACTTGAACAAATGACCTATCTTTGACCTAAAATTTTTCAAGAAGTATCAATACAAAACTAAGCTTGGGCTGATCTAATCCTAATCTTTTCTCATTCACACATTCTATATATACTCTTCTAACACTTCTCTATTTCTCCAAGATAGTAAGCCCTCACTCCTAATTTTTCTTTTGCATCTAAATACCATGGAGGAGCTTGATGAGAGACCTAACAAGGTCTCAAACCCTCTTCTTGGACCTTGACTATCTCCTCTTTGTCTGATTTCTCATTTGTGGATTCAGTCACATTCTTGGAATCCTTTTTATAAATTTTACTAACTTCATCCTTCCTTTTGTATGCTTGAGCTTGTGCCTTAGGTCTTTGAATTTCTTTCTTCACCCAACCTAGTCCGAGAACCTTGTAATGTGCCCAACCTTGTGGATGCTAAATCATTCAAATTTTCCTTTCTTTTCCTCAAAATATTTGTGTCCAAATTTATTACAAGAATAGCAATATCCATTGAATTTTCTTACATTCCTTCTTGTGTTTGATGGCTCATTTTTGTAGTTCTTTGCTAGGTGTCCTCTTTCATGATAATGATAACATTCAACTTGATATCTTTGTCAAAATTATTTCTCTTCCTTTTTCCTTTATCTTTATTTTCTTCTTTAGAAACTTCATTCCTTTCCACATTAGGATTACATGCATTAGCCATGTGGCCATATGTACCACACTTGTAGCAATTACCATGAAAAACACCATTTTTATATGCATTTGGCTTCCTAATGAAGATCTTTTATGAGATGAATGCTTTATATTACTTCCATATATTGACTACATTTTTCTATTTGAACCTTGACTCGATTCACCTTCCATACTACATGAGTTTTCTATGAATCCTAGACCTGTTCTATCACTATATACCTCTTGTTTTCCTAACATTCTATCCAATTTTTTTATTTCTCTTGAAAAGATG
The DNA here is from genome assembly GCA_018340775.1 of Taxus wallichiana var. yunnanensis. Lineage (NCBI taxonomy): Eukaryota > Viridiplantae > Streptophyta > Pinopsida > Cupressales > Taxaceae > Taxus > Taxus wallichiana. Next base: position 897,039,414 of record CM031240.1, on the reverse strand, counting down.
ATAACTTACTTGTCATGATTCTTAACTTCTTCTTTACTTATTATTTCTCTTTATTCTTAACTTATTCTTTCTTATTAGTTCTTCTTGTGTCTCCTCAAATTTATTTTTCAAGAATTTGACTATTTCTTCTCTTTGAGATTCATGTTTGATCCATTATTATTTGTTGATTCTCAGCTCATCTTGGGCCTCTTCAACTTGAAATTTCATGACTTTGATAATTTAATATTTAGTTTCGATATCTTTTCAATCACATCACCTTTCATACCTACCATTTTCCTTATCATGAAGGTATTTATCATAATAGTATTCAAATATGGAGGTTTCATCTTGTCACAAAATATCTCCATTTATCATGTTAAAACCACTTCTAGGGACTACTTTGATACCAATTGTTATAATTTATAAGGACCGAGATGGGGCGTGAATCATTCCTTTGAGAAAAAAATTATTTTGTACTTCAAACAATGAATATTAATTCATGTACATACACTCTATAGAGTACAAGTAAATAATGTTTAAACATCTATAGATATAGTTTTTCATGGAACACATATAAGAAATCAATACAAAGATGCTAAAAAATTCTTCATTCAAAATAAAAGACTTGATGCTTGATCAATATCATTAGATTACAAGATACAATTAGGATTATCATTCAAACATACAACTGCAAATTTTTTCTCTTTCATCAACTAGCTGTCACAAGCACTTCATCATCTTCATACAACCACAACCAACTATATACCTAAAAACATTCAGGATTTTGGCGATGCCCAAGAGGTTTTAATTTACAACAATGATTTATTCAAAAAATATAATTTTTGTTATCAAAAACCTCACAAATTATCTTACATGAATATATATACCTCTTAAACATGACTTTTGACCTTCCACTTACCATGACTCTTCAAGTCACTCATATTTTTGTCTTTTGGATCTTAATTTTTTTCCATAAGTATTATAAATTATTTGTGTCCATGTGCTTACATGGTCCCATAAAGTAAAATTATGCTCTTTTATTCTTATAAACTTACCACATTAGACAATGTATCCATTTAGGCTCATAGGTGTGCCTAAATAAATTTCTATAAAAATAGTCCTGAAAAATCATCTAACTAGACCACTTGCACTCATCTTCATGAAAAAATATATAAAAATTAATATTATGATGTATAATTTCATTAAATTTTATTATCAAGATCCAAATAAAGGTTCAATATCCCAAAACACAAATTTGGAAGACTTGTCTGGATGGTTTCAACATCTTTGAATTTGGTCTTCAAAATGTTAGTTGGTGCATACCTCAAATCTATTTGTCATGAGTAAATTAACCTATAAATAGAAATATAATTAATTATAATATCTCATAAACCTATCATACTGCTCCAATTCATGGCATAAGGCTTCCAAAAACTTGGATCTTTGCAACTAATCTAGTTGGTCCTGAAATCACAAAAACTAGTCTTCTATACAATGTGGTCAAACACCTCCAAGGAATTTTTAGAGCTCCCTATCACCTCAAAAACTTCAAATTTTATGTATAAAACATTTTAAATAATTTATATCCATAGGTAAAATAGAGAAACATTCACCTACCATCTCATTTTGACAAGCTTCTCAAGAGGCCTAAATAAGCAATTTTGGCACAATCACCTCCAAGAAAGAAATGACCTTTCCAAACTAAAATAGTCAATTCCATACATCATATTTCACATAAAAATGATGAAAAAGACAAGAAAAAACATCCATACAATGTAATTCAACATGGATAACTTCATTCTCCTTCACTAGCTTCTCAAAATAAGCTCCTTTTTTTGCCGATAAACTCAAATAGGCACTCAATACTCCAATTTTCTACAAATGAGTTACTCAAGTAACTTCATGAAGATAATTTAGACATTCCCAACATCATTCAGATCATATTTTAGCATATGATCCTTTGCAACTTTTACCTTTACAATAAAATCTTCAAAAATATATTTTTAAGTGGGGCCCACTAAGTCTAAAGAAGCCCAATAAGTATGAAAATGTTATATTAGGAGTCCTCTACATGTTCCAATAAGTTTTAAATAAAATAAATTGACTTTGGTCAACTAACCAACTCAAATTTCAAAAACTGGTCCAAACTAGGTTTTAAAGGACTACAAATATGCTCACAAAATGGATAGAACTTCTTAAATAATTAAGAAATCACCAAAAAATAATTTTATCTCAATTTAATAAAATTTTTATTTTTATGACTTATCCAAAGGATTCTTTAAAATTTATCTCGATTGCTAAGAAGTTTGATGCTCAATTTGCATAAATTGAAAAACCTGATTTATTAAATACTTACATAACATGCAAAATATTCATCCTCAACTTATAAATTTTTCTCACACCTTAAGGAAACATCCCTCTAACACTTCCAAGTTATGTTTTTCTCTGGTTCATCCTACATATTTCCATTCCATCTCATCTAGGTACCCTTTGGTCTCTGATTCTCAACTACTCTACTAGTTTGACATGTATGAGTGCTCAAAACACCTGATTGACCACCTATGAAGCCTTTTAAACCTCATAAAACACCATTATTATTTTTTTCATCTTCATTCCTTGGATCATCATATCACACCTTGCTTGCTTGTGGAAGAGCTTAAGAAAACACTATACTGACTTGTTTCACCTTCAACCACTTGGTTTGAATTTTGTATCACCTTCTATATCTCATGTGCCACCTCATGATGTTATATCCATTCTTTTTATCCTTTGGTTTTAGTGGATTTACATGTTTTCTTGATTTACACCATGTACTTGCATTAGGCCAAGGCCTAAAATGACTTGACTTGACCCATACATTACATGAATGAACCATTTGGACATGTTACAAACTCATTGACACATCTCACTCACCTCATGGACCTTGTTTGACCTTCATACCACCTTTAAGATACTAAAAAAAGCACATATTTACCTTTGGAGACTCTAAGATCACCTAGCCAACAAGCCTAGATCACCTAGCTCACTATGTCAGACTTCACATCAATGATAACATAAGTGACACACACTTCCAACAGAGGATAAATTTATATAAACACCTACATTTTAAATAATTTTCTATGTCTCCTAATATTTTTAACAAATCAAGAAGCTTGAAAAGAGGGTAAAAGTCAAACAATTGTTGGGGTATTCAATTAGTCCTGTCAAAGAAAATACTTGGAAAATTAGCCATTTAAGCAATGAATCTTGATTGCCCACTCCTCTTCAACGTTTATTTTTCTATCATCATGCTCATTATTTTCTTAGTGACATGAACATGGTTTGAAATTTTGGATAGACCATTGTTAGACACTATGGACATTCGATTATGATTTTGTTTTGGATTTTATTATGAACTTTATGGGTATATCTCAGATTTGGGCTTTGAGCCCATTTTTGAGGCTTTAGGGACAAGTTATACTTTTCCCATACTCCTTATACACTCCCAAAAACCTAACCTATTATATGAGGGGTCAAATTTAGCCCTATTATGTTTTTTGAAGGAAAAATATGCAATTAATTACACCTTTTCCTAACTCTCTTACTTGTTTCCTTGAAGTGTAGAATGGTGGATTGTATGCAAGAATGAAATTTTCATGCCTTCACATTAATCATTTATGGAGTATTGGTTGATGTTTTTAAATTGTGAGGTGGATTGGAGAGAAATTATATGGCATCCTACATGGAACTACCTCACCATCCTATCCACTCTTTTTCTATTTATTGGAATTTATTGGTTATTTTGGGGTTACTTGCTTGTATACTTTACGATCTTTCATTGGATTTGATAGGATTTTGAAAGAGGATGGAGTTTGTTTGATTGAATATTGAAGGATTTCACAATGGCAAGGTAGGGTCTTATACCTAGAATTTTGTTTTCTTGATTGTGTATTGTGTTGTATATTGTATGAACGCATGTAATTTTGTATGGGATTGGGTATATTTTTATCTTAAGAATGGTTTTGGGAGATAAAAATTGGAGCATTTTGTGGAGGTAAGAAGGAGTATGTGAGGATTTTTTTGAGAGAGAGCATGGAAAGGGTAATCCACCCATGCCAAGATAATGAGGAACTCTATCATTTTATATTATTAAAAAGATAGATAAGGAGTTTTGTGTGTGTATTTTTAGTGAACTTAAAAACTTGGGTGGACCCCTATCCCACTTGGGAGACATAATGATATGGCCAAAATGTTTTGCTTCTATTTTGGCTTAACTTTAAAGCCCGTGATTTTGAAATTTTGGGTGTTATTATTGGTTTATTGTTCTTGTATGAGTTGTAAGTCTTATTAGTGTGTATGTATGTATTGTTGAAGAAATTTTGTGAAGAGTTTCCATGTTTGTGAAAACCCCTTATTTATCCATTTTTGGGGCTTGGGGGATAATGAGAAGGTAGACTTGACCTTATCATTAGATTAAGGTTGGGAGGTGAGTTTTGGATAGCTCCTTCCTTTGTTGTTTTTATAAAGACAAAGGAGAAAAGAAGAGAATGCAGATTTGAACTATGAAATGAAGATGCAAGTGTATTTTAAAAATGATAATTGTTGTAAAATTTAAAATGTTCTCTCCACCTTTGTGTGAAGGGATTTTGTACTTGTATTTTAAAGTTTTAGATCCTTGTAAATGAATTATCCAAATCTGATTTGCACTATTTAATATGAAATGTGTATTGTTGGAAAATAAGTATTCGAGATCCCATTTTTAATTGAAGTTGTATCTCTTTAATTTTTTAATGTGTTTAAAATATACAATTTGAATTAAAATTTACATATTATTTAAAATGTGGAATTTTCTCTTTGAAATAGAAATTCATTGAAGTATATGAATGTTTTCCTTTTGAAATGTTTTTTTCATACTCCATTTACATTTTAAAAGAAAGGATGTTTTTAAATGGTTGATTTCTCATTCTTATTTCCATTTTTGAATTATTCTTAAAATGGTAGGAATTTATTATTATTGTTACACTTTATAGAAATTTTAAACAAAATTTTTAGGCATTTAATTACTTCCAAATTTAAAAAATAGGAAATATATATTCTCTACCTTGGTACTTTTAATTTATATTAAAAAAATATAATATAAGTTTTGTAACTTTATATATATATATATACAAATACATTTTGTGAAAACATTGTTTTAAAAATAAAAATGAGGAAGAATGTGTGTGTGTGTGTGTATATATATACATGTGTATATATGTGTGTGTGTGTGTGTGTGTGTGTGTGTACATGTGTACAAATATATATATATATATATATATATATACATATATTAAATTAAATTAAATATATAAAGAAAAAAATTTAAAAAAGGGTGGGGAGGCAACGCCCCACCCCTCTAAATATATATACAATAGTGGGGGGAGGTGGCGCGCCCCCAAATAGAAACCCCCAAATATGAAAGCTGTGGTGGTATGCAAAACCCGCACAAATCTAGGGGACAAACCTACACTCTACCAAGATATAAATATAAAAAATATGGTGAACTATTTACAAAAAAATATCAAATGAAATAATGGGGCTAATGGAGGAAGAAATCTCTCCCATGGTAGATCTTGCATTCAAAAACAAATCCTCTATAGCATCCATATACTTCATTTTCTTCCATCTTCACCTACTTGCAAAACCCCATATAAGAAAATGAGAGAAATTAGGGAAAATAAGATACTACAAGAAAAAGGTAAAAATGATTAGGGTTCCTAGGAATATAAGAATCTAGGGTGATGATTAAATCTATCAAATGGCTTAGATTTGATCCTCAAGCAACTTAAAATTGATGAGGTTAGATGTTTTTTTATAAATAAAAGTGAATGGGGAATTTTTACCAATGGGGTCACCTAGGGTACTTTACACGTGTGCATGCACGTGGGTTAGGATATGTTGTGACATTTTCATTATGGTTCAATTAGATAAATGAATGACATATCCCTCTATTATGGGTAAGTAGACTAAAGTTAAACATGGTGATATTTTAATTAAATTATTTGGGAAATTTAAAAAAGGAAATAAAGTAAAGTTGTAGCTAATTAAAGTAACATGGCATGGGTATTGTTACATAGTGAAACAAATTAAGATTTATTTTAGGTAAAAAATTAATAGGTTTAATAGGAACTTAAAGGGATAAAATGAATGAGATTAATTAGAAATAATTAGATAAAATTAAGGAGAACTTAGGAAGGGGATTTAACCCGTGATAAATTTTGGAACTAAATAATAACATTTAACAATTAATTTGATTCCAATCCATTTAGAGAATGTAGTATTTTATAGATGTGAAATTAAATAAACATGTGAATTATTTAATAAACAAAATACATGTATGGTTAAACAAAAATAAATTCCATAATTTTTCCTAAGTAATTGATGGAGTTTTGACATAGTTTTGGGGCGTCAATTTTTAGGTATTTCACTTTGGTATCGGAGCGAGGTTTCAACATTTAGACCATGGGAAAACATTAACCACAATAATAAACCTAGTGCAACCTAAATCTAAGACACATAACATTGTTCATAACTAAACGTAGGAACTTGGTAAACCTGAAACAAATCTAAATAATGATGAATTCACTCTCACCTTGGTATATTGAGGAGGCACAAACAAGATGAGGGGTTCTTGCACTTTGAGTTAGAGGGACTAACCATAGAGTAGGAAGTGTTGAAATATAAGTGCAGATTCTATAGGCCTTAAAGGAGGTAAATGGCACCATAAGTGGACGTTCACTTGGGGATGACCTGGTCGAGAGATATAGGAGCCATCACGGAGGATCATGACTCTCCTTGACATAATGAGTAGCATAGGGTGGATAAATCTCATGTGGAGGCAAGCTAGACAAGACTCACCACAAAGAGAATGGAGTGATAGGGTTATAAAACATAGGGAGAGATCTAGAAAGATGAGCCCTGAGGAAAGACCTAGGGATGATAGATGTTAGTGAACAATTAGATACATGAGATAATAAATCTTTATGCACCTCACTTTCCGAGAGATACAGGAGGTTCTAGGCCAAGGTCTAGCTAGTTTGCTTGAGAGAATGTTTCAAGCTATGTCTTTGCACTAGTAATAAAAATATTGTGTTGGTATACATCTTCTAAGGGATGGGCCATGAGTATGGTGGAGGAAAGAAGAGTATAATATCCATGTGGATTTAGAGGCCATGACATGGGAGCTCTTTGAGAAGTGATTTTGGATTAGATATATTTTTACGAAGTTCATTCAATAGCAGATAGATGAGTTCCACAATTTGCGATAACTATCTATGAAAGTGGTAGAGTATGAGAGTAGATTTTTAGAATTTCTACTTTACATCGGATATATCTAAGATGAGCAGTGTGGTTCACGGGTTCATCAAGGGCTAGAATTTAGATATTAGAGGGGTGGTGCACATATATGGTCCATAAACCCTAGTTGAGGTTGGTGAGAAGGCCTATATTACAGAGGAGAACAGGGGAAGACAAGAGGAAAGAGATAGAGTGAGGATACGCATACAAGAGATGTAGGTTAGTAAGTAAAAGGGGACAACCCATCCTCTTGGAAAACATGGATCCACATAGTCCTCCTTCCAGCCATAACAACAACATCATACTCATCCACCATTAGGCCTCTATTGATATATGATGCATAAAGTGAATGGATTTTAGGGACTCCAACTAGGGGCCCATTAGGACACGTAGGCACCACCTAAAGTTTAGTCAATCAAAGCTCATTTGCAGTGGCAGCCACAATAGTCTATAGTAGGATCATTGGGGTCTACAACATATACCACGATAGCACCTGGAGTAGTCTCTTCCTATTGGATGGGACTTGGTAGTTGTTCTAGGTGAGGTGTATGGTGAAACCATTTGAGAGATTGTTTGTAGAACCCTAGTAACAAGGGTAAGGGCCCTATTTATGAGCTCATGGTTACAAAAATGGCATAGAGTCATAAGATTTATATGGTAGTTGAGCTTTGTTAGGCATAGCATGAAGTAATTTGATCTATACCACAAGTAGTACTGTTGGTATTCCTATCTCTATCCTATTTGATTCAAGCTATTTTGATTCTTTCATTTCCCCATCTTTAGTAGAGCAATGCATGTTGGTGATAGTTAGGTAGTTTCATGTTCGGGAGGTAGAGATGCCTTCTTCATTCAAGCTCATAGTGGACTCCTTAATCAAGGAGTGTGTGGTAGATCTAGGACCCTTCACCATGACCTTGGATCTTCGAATCCTTCCCTTGGGATCTTATGGGATTATTTTAGGTATGGATTGTCTTTCAACACATATGGATAGAGTGGATTAATACAACAAGGTAATTTTTGTGCAGATGATTTGGGATTTAGTTAGTAATTGTTGAGGTTAAGACACCTATATCAATTCACACTATATTGCTATACAACAAAAATGGTGTGTGAGCAAGGGATGTTATTTATATCCCATTATAGTCTATGATAGGTTGGAGGATGAGACTAGATGGCCTTCACTCAATGATCAATGACATTTTTGAAATTTTTCAGATGTCTTTCCCATTGAGTTATATGGCTACCTCCCACATGTGAGATAGATATCCATATAGTCTTGGTTCTTGGAGTAGAGCCTATCTCACGAGCACCTTAAATGATGACTACCCCTAACCTCTGTGAGCTCAAGTTATAGCTGGAGGGAATTCTTGAGAAGGGCCTAATTCATCCTAGTGTATCTTTGTGGGGTGCGCCAGTGATTTTTGTAAAGAAAAGGATGGGTCCCTAAGATTTTCCATTTATTACAACCAGCTAAAGAAAGTAACGATCAAGAATCATTACCCCTTCCACACATTAATGATTTGTTTGATCAGATGAAGGGGGATATAATGTTTTAAAATATAGATCTTGAGTCAGAGTATCATTAGTTATGGATTGTCAGAGGAAGATATCCAAAATATGTTCTTTCATACTAGATATGGTCACTATGAGTTCACAATTTCGCCATTACCATTTAGACTAACGAATGCCCCCACAAAGTGTTTATGATTTTGATGAATTGGGTATTCAAGACATTCTTATACCTATTTGTGCTTCTATTTATATATGCCATATTGATATACTCACGTACGTGTGAGGAGCATGAGGATCACCTCTAATAGATCTTCTGTAATGTCCTTGAGAGGAGTAGCTATATGGAAACCTAGATAGTGTGTTTTTTTCAAATAAAGGTTTAGTATCTAGGTCATATCATTTCTGGGGAAGGTATCGTAGTCAATCCTTCCAAGATTAGAGATATCATTGATTTTCGGCACCAACCAATGTGACCGAGGTATGCATTTTTATGGGATTATCGGGATATAGATAAGGTTTGTACATGATTTTTCATGCATTGCTCATCCCGTTACTTCTCTCGCAATGAAAAGGGAAGAAATTTTTATGGTCACAAAAATGTCAAAGCAGGACTTCAAGACTCTGAAGGAATTCCTTACTATAACACATATCCTAGCAGTACCAAATCCTCAAAGGGACATTTTGTTTGTAGATATGCTTCATTGGTAGGGTTAGGAAAAGTAATGATGCAAGATGCTTGAGTTGTCACATTTGAGTCTCGCAAACTCAAGGATTATGAGCTCAATTATCGACTCATGGGGCCTTAAGCTTAATAATAGTGGTACATGATTTAGTTCGATAGCATATTTTTATATTAGACAGAGATTCAAACTCAGAAAGATCATTTGAGCCTACGACACGTCTCTTTCACACATCCTAATCTCAATTCCCATCAATGACATTTGATGGAGATTTTGTGTGAATATGATATCAAGATTGAGCATGTGAAGGGAAAGGAGAATGTTGTAGAAGAAGTCTTGAGTTGACAGAGACATCTTGTCATGGCCACATTAGTGGAATACAAATTTATGGAGCAGGATTTTACAAAACTTCCACTTGATGAGTTCTATTTTCAGCTAGAGTAAAGATTGAGTCACACAGACCCCTTAAGGGGAAGTTTGAGGTGTTATCACTAGAGTAAGATGGGATTCTTAGACACAGGGGTCATATATATGTTCATATAGAGGGAGGTTTATGATAGACATTCTTACATAGGATCATTGTGTACCTTATTCAAAGCACATCTAAGGGTGAAGAAGATAAACACTACGTTAAGACAATTATTTCATATAAGTGGAATTGAGGAGGATATAACTTGGTATGTCTTTTGGTGTTTGGAATGTAGAAGGTGAAGGCTTAACATCAACATCGAGATGGTATTGTTTATCCTCATGCTATACCAGAGTGGAAATGGGACACCATTATCATGGACTTTATTGTTGGGTTACCTATGTCGAGATATCGACATGACGTGATCATGGTCATGGTAGATAAATTCAATAAAGTGGTTCATTTTTCTCCATTTAAGACCACCTACACAATATTTATAGTTGTACTTGTTTATCTAGATGAGATAGTGAGATTATATGGGATTCCACAGAAGATCATTTATGGTTGTGATCCCTTATACACGTGGCACTTTTCGAAAACCATGCAGTTTGTAGTTGGGGGAAGATCAATTTTAGTACAACTTACCACCCTGAGACATATGGTCAGATTGAGTGGGTGAACCAGGTACTAGAGGATATTCTTTAAATTTTTGTTATCGATCATCAGTCACGATGGGAGGAGTACTTGAATTTGGTTGAATTTGAATGTAATAACAAATTTCAGAGTTCTATAGGTATGACACCTTTGCGGGCATTGTATGGAATAGAATGTAAGACTCCTCCTGTGAGCTGGGACATATTAGAGGATAAGGTTACTAAATCAGGCCAGCTATGTTACAAGTTATGGAGGATGAAGGTCTATTTGATTAGGCAGAGGTTATAAGGGACACAAGATCGATATAAATTGTATGTAGATCAAAGGACGATAAATGCAGTTATGAGGTTGGCATGAAGGTATTTCTTAGAGTTAGACCTCATAAGATCCCCATATGTTATGGAAAATTCTCTAAGCTAGTACCAAGATTTATGGATCCATTTGACACCCTGGAGAAGATCGGTCTTGTAGCCTACCACTTAGATTTTCCACCCATCTTGTCTCGCATCCACGATGTCTTTCATGTTTATGTTTTACAGAGATATATACAAGATCCATATCATGTCTTGGATTAGACCTCTTTATAGGTGCAAGAGTAGGAAAAATTGATTATGAAGCCCATGCGCATCCTAGAGAGCAAAGGACCCTAGGCCTTCGAGGGCATGATATTGACCAAGTGTGTGTCTAGTGGGATCGATATGATGGGTCATCAGCGACATGGGAGAATGCCACACCACTACAAGCATAGTTCCCACATCATTTTTAGTGTCTCTCTGGAATAATTCAAGTCTAAGAGGGGGGATGTAGTGCCCACTCGTCTTTGACACTTATTTTAGTATGATCATGATCATTAGTTGCTTACTGATATGGAAATTGTTCGATATTTTGGATAGCCTATTGTTAGACACTATGGACATTGTGATTATCATTTTTTTGGCTTTTATTATGGACTGTATGGGTATATGGAGGACATTGATAGATATTTCAAGTACATGATGATGATTTAGTGTTATTTTGATAAATGCTGACATTTTATACTCTAGACAATGGTGATTATGTTTAGATGGTTGGACTAACCAAGTGACTTCATTATTGTTATGATTTACTAATAATGTGATGTTAATAGGTGATTTGTAAAATGTTGTTGAATGCATATAGATAAATACGAGCTATAGTAGATGTATGAAATCCATAGTTATTTTAAATGTGAATTGTGATAGATGGTTATACTTAGGCGTAGGGTGATAGTAAATGTTAATGGATATGGTAAAATTGAGATAATTAGTAATTGTAAAGATTTTATTTAGAATATAATTGCTTAACTATGATAATGATGCAATTATGTTGTATGATGATTTTATTTCATAAATGATATATGTGTTTTGATTTCTTGACGTATTGATATGGCCTTAAGGCCTAAGGTGGTGTTGTCTTGGTTGTTGCATGGGCGAAATTACAATTAACAAAGACAGGAGTAGGAGACTAACTATGGAATATTACCAAGTGTTTTTGTGGTATTTTTGTTTTTCTTTTCATCTTAGCTAAGAGGTATCCAAGGGGAGTAACCTCATATGTGACCATCGATATGGATGTTGTATTGTTTTCCCATAGTAATTATTTGTCTTATTTGTTTATGTGATTTATTAAATTTTAATATTTTCCCATTTTCTTGTGTTTTTTTAGTATGCTCTTGATTTAATTAATTAACTACGTGGATTATGATAAATAGGAGAGTGATAAAAGGGGAAATGAATATGGTAGATAGTCCTTGTTTTCTAGTTAATTTTTGTTGGATTTCATTTTATTTTGATTTGTGTACCCATTCCCATCTTTCAAATCTTGGATTTGGGCTTTGAGCCCATTTTTTTAGGCTTGAGGGACAAGTTATGCTTGTCTCATACTCCTTAAAATCTCCCACCATTATAACCTATAATATGAGGGGTCAAATTTAGCCCCTATTATGTTTTTGAAGGAAAAATAGGTAATTAATTACATCTTTTAATTACTCTCTTACTTTTGTCCTTGAAGTGTGGAATGGTGGATTGTGTGCAAGAATAAAGTTTCATACCTTCACCTTACTCATTTATGGAGTCTTGGTTTATGTTTTTGACTTGTGAGGTGGATTGGGGAAAAATAATGTGGCATCCTACATGGAGCCACCTCACCATCCTCTCCACCATTTTTCTATTTATTGGAATTTCTTAGTTGTTTGGGGGTTACTTTCTTAGAGACTTTCGAGTTTGCATTGGATTGGCTTAGATTTGGAAAGAGGTTCGATTTTTTTGCTTTAAGATTGAAGGATCTCATATACACAAGGTAGGGTGTTATACCTTGTATTTTGGTTTTGATTGTGTATTGTGTTGTAAATTTTATGAATGCATGTAATTTTGTATGCGATTGTGTATATTTTGGCTATAAGAATGGTGTTGAGAGAGGAAATGGGGCCATTTTGTGTGGATAGAAGGTATTTTGTGATGATTTTGTTGTGGGAGTGTTGGAAGGCTAATCGACTTATGTTAAGATAAAACAAAATTATATCATTTTTATTCTTAAATGGAGAGAAAGGGGTTTTTTTTTGTGTTTTTAGTGCACTTGGATACTATGGTGGACCCAAATCCCATTTTTGAGGCATAAGGAGATGGCTAAAATGTTTCCCTTCTCCTTTGGCTTAACTTTTAAGCCTTTGTGATTGTGAAAGTTGTAGGTTTTATTATTGATGTTATTGTTTTTGTATGAGTGACAAGTTTGATTGGTGTCTATGTATGTATTGTTGAAGCCATTTTGTGAAGAGCTGCCATGGTTATGAACACCCCTTATTTCTCCATTGTTGGGGCTTAGGGGCCAATGAGAAGGTATGATTCACCTTCTCATTGGATTAAGGTTGGGGGGAGTGTTGCCTAGCTCCCTTCCTTTGTTGTTTTTATGAAGATGGAGGAGAAAAGAAGAGATTGCAGATTTGAAATATGGAATGAAGATTCAAGTGTATTTTCAAACAAGAAAATTGTTGTAAATTTTAGTATGTTGTCTCCACTTTTGTGTGGAGGGATTTTGTACTTGTATTTCAAAGTTTTAAGATCCTTCTTAATAGATTTTCCAAATCCGATTGGCACTATTTAATTATGAAATGTGTATGGTTGGAAAATAAATATTTGAGAGCCCATATTTAATTGAGGTTTCATCTCTTTAAGTTTTTAATATGTTTAAAATCTAAAACTTGAATTAAAGTTTGAATCTTATTTAAAATGTGGACGAGTTCTCTTTGAAATAGAAATTCATTGAACTATATGAATGTTTTCATGTTGAAATGTTGTGGTCATACTCCATTTATATTTTAAAATAAATGAAGTTTGTAAATGGCTGATTTCTCGTTCTTATTTCCCTTTTTGAATGATCCTTAAAATGGTAGGATTTAATTATTGTTGTTACCCTTTATACAATATTTCAAACAAAACAATGTAGGCATTTAATTACTTCTAAATCAAAAAATAAATATATATTCTCTACCTTGGTACTTTCTTTTATATTTAGAAAAGAGATAATATAAGTACTAAAACTTTGTTTGTGTGTGTGTGTGTTAAGTAAAATTAAATATAAAAAATGAAACATATATATGAGGACCAGACTTCGTTTGTTTTATAAAAATTTAAAAAAAAATTAAAAAGTTTTTTTTTGTATACGAGTTGGGAGGGTCAATAGGCGACCCCTATATATGGAATGGTGGGAGTGTTAGGATAAAATATTATTATCCTAATTAATTATGCATAGTATAATTATTTAATTAATTTTATTAATTAAATAATAATGGTTATTAAATAAACCATATTTTGTTATGTATTGTTATATGGTTCATAAACCATATTTGTCTTTCATAGATGTTGTTATATTGTTTTGAACAATATATTTGTTTGTATTTAATTGTTGCTTCCCGGATGTTATTGGAAGCTTGTGTATTTTGGAACTTGGTTTCACCTGTGCAACTTAATCTTCTGTTTGTATTTGGCTGTGCAATATCTATAAATATTGCAGCCCATTCTCTGTAGTTTTTTGGTTGATTGAGATTAATAAAACTAATCAGGCTTCGCCCCTGTTTCTCAATCTACATTTGGTTTCAGAGCAGGTTGAAGGAGATTTGAGGAGCATTGGAGAAGCTTGTGTAAGAAAAAGAGAGCCAGAGTTGCCTCTGCAACTTCCCAGCCCCATCCCTTGCAATACCGCCATCAAATTCCTCAAAACCACCTTTATTCATTGCAATTAAGGTTGAGGCGGATAAAATTCACCAAGGAAGAGATTACAAGCTCAAAGGAAGGAAGAAAAATGATCTAAGGCGCCATACACAGTCAAAACCGCCTTCATTCTCGCCAAAACCACCTATCATTTTTTCTCTTTGCTGGAATTTTTGCTCAAAACCAGCTTTCCAAAACCGTGGTTTTATGAAGAGGTATGGTTTTACAGTTTGGAAGTGTTTAATTATAATTTTCTCTTTATATATACTTGTTTAGCTTAGCCGCCCAAGTGGCTAGCATAACTTTTGTAAGACACTTCCCATCAAGAGAGGTCAAGGGGTCAAATCCCCCTCCCTCACCCACTACCAAATTTGGCGGAAAATTTAGTGGAACCACTAACTTTAGCAGAAAATTCAAATTTAGTTATAACTAACTAAATTTAGCGGAGAAATCCCTAATTTAGGGTAAAAAAATTTTCCCATTCGGCCTGGTTTTTCATTTGGACATTTTTTTGCAAAAGGAGACCCATCTAAAAATTGCATTTTCAACTTTTTTTTTGCAATTTTTAGCATTTTGGGTCGTATTGGGCTCAGGAGGCCACCAGGGCCCGTGAAATGAAATTTTTGCCTGCCATTCAAATTTTCTAGTTTTTTTAATGTAAATTGTATACTTCTTGTATATTGTACTAATTTGTAGGTTGCCATAGTCAACTGCAAACTTTGTAACTACTCAAAAACTGGCAGAATTGTAATAAAAAACAATAAAAAATTGGTTCTATAACACTCACGAGATCCTAGATCTCATTCGCAGCGTTCGGTATATACGGTGCCTCTGGGAAGCGCTTACGGGTAAAGCCATCGCGACTACTACTGCACTTAATGCCTAATATAGCTGCAACAACATCGTCGTCTGGGCATTGTCCCTTTAAATCGATGGGGAGTAATAAGGTCACAAAGTGCACACACTATGAACCATCCTATCCATCTCGTGAATGATTACGCGACATAAACCGGGTGAGAAATTATCCAAGTATATAGTGAAGTTACGCGCGCATATGAGGATATTTCTTTGAGCCGGTGTCAATAATCGCATAGACCCCATCAATATTGTCTTGGTACCATGTATTGAATTCTTTCACGTATGTTAACACCTCTTTCACGTACATTGGGTATATAGAAAGGGTGAGCTTCTTCCACGTACCGATGGGTATATCGGAAGGGTGCGTATATAGAATGGTTCGGTATATCGGATGACGGTATATAGATTGGTAGACCTAATAATACAGGTGATAAGAGACAAAACCCCATCGGTGATCTCTGCAAAATGGGCACTAATGCCCGCAAATTTTTTTCTTAGGATTCACAATTACTCAGAGGAAGCAACTATGCTACATGGAAGACAAAAATAAAGACACAACTTGAGTTTGAAGAGATCTGGTCTGTTGTGAATGGTACTCTGACCAGATCAGCCACTGATACAACACAACAACGATAGTTTGATAAAGCAGATCAGAAGGCCAAACTCATCATCTTGTTTGGAGTGTCCGATGATGTGCAACCCCACATTCGAGATGCCAAAACAACAAAAGATGCGTGGGATAAATTGAGTACAGTATACGAGGCCAAGAACAAGAATGTCATACTGAATTTGCAGAGTCAGTTACATACACTGAAATTCAAGCAGAATGAGAAAATTGAAGCTTTCTTAAGAAGAGTTGCAGAATTAAGGGCTTCACTTCTAGCCCTAGGAGAACCAGTCATAGATGATGCTCTCATTCCCATTGTTCTGAGAGCACTTCCCTCTTCTTACTACATTTTTGTCACAACACTAAATGTGACAGATACGACAGTTGGTTTTGACAAACTGGTAAACCTACTGCAACAAGAGGAAGCAATGCACAATAAGGATGATGAAGAGGAGCAGGCACTATCTTCACATCAAAAATGGAAAGGAAAAGGTAAAGGAAAACCTAATTCCCATCAGAAGTCCCAACATCGAATCCGTATCACAAGGACAATTAAGACTTCTTGTTCACTGCTCGATCAAGTGAACCATCCACGTCATCTAGTGATGTCTGGTATGTTGATTCGGGAGCCACTCGACACATGACCAGCCACAGAGACTGGTTTATTTCAATGAGGGACACGCCATCAAAAAATCATGTTTCGTTGGGAGATGATTCTTCATATACAATTTAGGGGATTAGGAACATTTCTCTACCCCTTGGTTCATGCAAATGTAGACTATCAAATGTCCTATATGTCCCTGGGTTGACAAAGAATCTTCTTTCAGTTAGTCAACTCCTAGATCACAACCTAAAAATTGACTTTGATAGTCAATCCGGCAAGAAAATGTGTTTGATTGAGATAAATCAAGAGGCTCGAAAATAATTGCAAAAGCCTCCAATGTGGGATGCATGTTCCAACTTGATTTTGTTTATAGAGATGATCAAGCACTTGTGGCTAAAAATTCCACCTCAGCGCAGTTGTGGCATCGGAGATTTGGTCATGTAAGTTTCAAATATCTCGAAACACTTCACCGGCATAATATGGTACATGGGCTACCTTCTCTTCAGAAGGATACAAACAAGTGTCCTCACCTTTGCTAGCAGAAAACAACACGAGGCTTCATTCCAAAAGAGTACTTTTCGAGCTCATGGTAAACTTGACTGGTTATACCGATCTTTGCGTCGATGAACCAAGTCATTCTAGGTTCTAGTACTTCATGGTTTGTGTTAATGACTATTCAAGGAAAATGTGGATTTTTTGTCTTTGCAAGAAAAGTGAAGCATTTGAAACCTTCAAAAAGTTCAAAGTAGCAGTTGAGAAATAAACTGGTCATCACATCAAAAATCTCCGCTCAGATCGAGGGGGAATTCACCAGTGATGAGTTTAGAGACTACCTACAAAATCATGGGATTCGTCGACAAATGCCTCCTCCACACACCGCAGCAAAATGGTGTTGTTGAGAGAAGAAATCGTACTATCATGGAAATGGTGTGATGCATGATTGATGATTTTGGACTTGCAAAGATATTTTGGGTGAGCAACAAAAAATGTATTTGTTAACGAGCACCCCTGTTGCTCTTGATGGAATAACACCACAAGAAGCATGGTCAAAATGGAAACCATCTATTGCACACCTCAGAGTATTCGGGTGCAAAGCAAGCATGCACATACCCAAACAGAATAGAAAGAAATTGGACATGAAGTCACAAAAAATCATCTTCATTGGGTACAGTGAAGAGACTCTTGGGTACAGATTGATGGATCCTAAGACCGAGAAAAGTCTACACCAGCGAGAGATGTTGAGTTTTTCAAGAAGAAGGAAGTAGAGACTCCCTCCGGACTCACAAAATGTAGATTTTTCACATGTTGTAAAAATTGAAGCTAATGTTCCCTCAGAAGATGAAAGTGATGATGGGGATGAGGGTGTTGATCAAATAGAACCACAACCCATGGGAATAGTTCAACATATTCCTAAATGGTGTACAAGTACATTACGAGATGCAAGATTGGATGCTCCACCGGATACATCCACCCCTGGACCACGGACTCGTAGTAAAGCAAGAGAAGAAGTTAACTTTTCTTTGATGAGTAGAGTTATTGAATCAGATGAGCCCTCTATAGTCCAGGAAGCCCTACAGTCAAAATCTTGGAAAGATGCCATGGATTTTGAATATCAATCAGTGATGAAGAATAACACTTGGCAGCTTGTCGATCTTCCACCAGGGAAGAAACCCATTGGATGCAGATGGATATTCAAAACTAAGTACAAAGCAAGACTTGTAGCAAAGGGGTACGCACAAAAATAAGGCATTGACTATGAGGAGAAATTTTCTCCACAACTAAGATCAAAACAATCGGGATGATATTTGCTCTTTGCTCGGTTTGGATGGAAATTTCACCAAATGGACGTAAAAAGTGCCTTCCTAAATGAATATTTACAAGAAGAAGTCTACATGACTCAACCTAAGGGATATGTTGTACCTGGTGAAGAAACAAAGGTATGCAGACTCAAGAAATCTCTTTGTATGGCCTCAAACAGGCACCCTAGGCATGGTACATCAAGATTGATGAGCATCTCGTACAACATGGATTTGTTAGAAATCCATACGATCCCAATCTCTACCTCAAAAAGCAAGGGGGGGAGATGGTGATTTTTGTTGTCTATGTCGATGATCTAGTCATCACTAGCAATTCAGTGAGGATGATCGATGCAATGAAGAAATATCTTAATCGATCGTTCGACATGACCGATCTCGGGCTGATGCACTATTGTCTTGGATTAGAAGTATGGCAGAAAGATAATCATATTTTTTTCTCAGATGAAATATACCAAGAAAATGCTCGAGAAATTTAGGATGATGGATTGCACACCAATTGCTACACCCATGTAGAACAGATTACAATTATCTTGTTCAGATCCATCTCTGAGGTAAGTGCCTATCTCTATCGGAAGGCTGATTGGGAGTCTCATTTACGACCTACACTAGACCAGATACCAGCTTTGCGGTGAGCTATCTATCCAAGTTCATGCGGGAACCCAAAGTTTGTCATTGGAAAGCAAAAAGCACATTTTGAGATATCTCAAAGGATCGGACCTAATCTTGGTCTAGAATACAAGAAGAACGAAAACTTCTTGATTTGGATATTCGGATTCGGATCATGCAGGTAACATTGATGATAGAAAATCCACTTACGGATTTGTATTCTTTATTGAGTATCGTTCTTCCACAGAGAAGTCATGCATGAAGCGATTTGGCTATGTCGCATACTGGAAGGACTTGGAATACCTTAGGACAAACCAACCACCATGTATGTTGACAATGAAGGTGTACTCAAACTTGTTCGTAATCCAGTTTTCCACAAGAGAACAAAGCACATTGAGGTTCAAGTGCATTTAATACGCGGACATGTGTTGAAGCACAACATTCAACTTCAATTTTGTCCAACTGCTGAACAACGAGCATATATTTTCACAA
Source organism: Taxus wallichiana var. yunnanensis (assembly GCA_018340775.1). Classification (NCBI taxonomy): domain Eukaryota; kingdom Viridiplantae; phylum Streptophyta; class Pinopsida; order Cupressales; family Taxaceae; genus Taxus; species Taxus wallichiana. Next base: position 897,019,659 of record CM031240.1, on the reverse strand, counting down.
AGTCACTTGCACGTGACAAGTTCGAGTTGTTCAGAGAGTTCCTCTCCTCATCTCTTCAGACAATGCACAATTAAGGGGGGGAATGTTAGGATAAAATATTATTATCCTAATTAATTATGCATAGTATAATTATTTAATTAATTTTATTAATTAAATAATAATGGTTATTAAATAAACCATATTTTGTTATGTATTGTTATATGGTTCATAAACCATATTTGTCTTTCATAGATGTTGTTATATTGTTTTGAACAATATATTTGTTTGTATTTAATTGTTGCTTCCCGGATGTTATTGGAAGCTTGTGTATTTTGGAACTTGGTTTCACCTATGCAACTTAATCTTCTGTTTGTATTTGGCTGTGCAATATCTATAAATATTGCAGCCCATTCTCTATAGTTTTTTGGTTGATTGAGATTAATAAAACTAATCAGGCTTCCGTCCCTGTTTCTCAATTTACGGGAGGGGAAATATATAAAAAAATTGGCAAAGGGGGTGGAGGTGCCTCACCCCTAAACGTAAATCCCTAAAATTGAAGCTGCGGTACTATGCAATATTGTGAAAATCCTAGGGGCCAAACCCTACACTACTGCCAATATATAAAAATACACACACACACACACACACACATAACCTATATACTTAGATATGTGAATATTCATATCTAAAACAAAATAGAATGAGGGTAATATAATACCATAATCGAAGCTTTCTTGTAAATTATTATTTTTTAAAATAAGAAATGAAATAACGGGGCTAATGGAGGAAGAAATCCCTTCCATGGCAGATCTTACATACAAAAAAAAATCCTTTATAGCTTCCATATACTTCATTGGCCTCCATCTTCTCCTACCCAAAAAAAAAGCACATAAGGAAATGAGAGAAAATAGGGAAAATAAGAGAATAAAAGAAAAAGGTAAAAGAGGATTAGGGTTTGTAGGAATCCATAGAATCTAGGGTGAGGATTAAATCTATCCAATGGCTTAGATTTAATCCTCACAACTTAAAATTGATGGGCATAGATGCGTCGTTTTTAAAAATAAAATTTAATGGGGAAATTTAACCAGTGGGGTCACTAGGGCACTTTACACATGGGTGCACTTAGGTTAGGATATGTTGTGGCATTTTCATTATGGGTCAATTAAATAAATTAATGGCATATCCCTTTATTATGGGTAAATAGACTAAAGTTGAACATGGGGATATTTTAATTAAATTATTTGGGGAAATTCAAGAAAAGGGAATAAAGTAAAGGTGTAGCTAATTAAAGTAATTTGGCATGTGTATTGTTACGTAGAGAAATAAATTAAGATTTATTTTATGAAAATATTTTAATAACTTTAATAAGAAATTAAGGGGAGAAAATGAACTAGATTAATTAGGAAATAATTAGATAAAATTAAGGAGAACTTAGGAAGGGGATTTAACCCCGTAATAAATTTTGGGAATTAAATAATAATATTTAATTATTAATTTGGTTCTCACTCCATTTAGGGAGAGTAGTATTTTATCGATGGGAAATTAAATAAACATGTTAATACTTTAATAAACACAATACGCATATGGTTAAACAAACAAATATTCCATAATTTTTCCTAACTAATTGATGGAGTTTTGACATGGTTTTGGGGTGTCAATTTTTAGGTGTTACAAATCTCAACAAGAAATTGCTTAGGTCAACTAAATTCGTGGGAAGAAGGAATAACTAAAACAATAGCCAACATGCACAAGATGTTGCACATCACCCCAGATGTGCATATGATTGTGCACATGATTGCAAATATCCAATAATAAAAATAAAATCCTTTAATATTGTAAAGCTGGAAATGTGTTATAGTGCATGCATTTCATATTGGAATCAAATAAATACATTGTGAATGGTATTATCTGCTCAGGAGAAGATAGATTAAATGAAAATTCTTCATGTGAATGCCCATATTTATTTTATCAATATATTTTGTGCCCTCCATAAAACTAGTTAAATAGAAGCACGAAATTGCAATTATCCTCTCTTGGTTGTAGTTAATTTTCAACATTGAGATTTTGTTGAAGGAATAGTAAGCTCACATTGAAATATGAAAAAAATACACAAAGGTAATTTATGTTAGGGTCCATCCATTCCTTATGAAAATTATTTAGTGTCATACAAGAGTAAGAACTAACATTAAAGAAAATCACTAGTAGTACCATTTTGGTTCGATAATTAAGAAAAGTTTGATGTGTCATAAAAAGAGTAAGAACTAACATTGAAGAACATCATTAGTAGTACCATTTAAGTTTTGATAATTTTCCTTGACATGGGAATCCTCACAAAACATTTACATGTTCCACCAAATGTACCCACTATATTTTCACCATCCCTAGTTCGCCTTATCATAAGAGCATTATGGAGAAGGGGATACTATTAGATCTTGTAGTTACAAGTTCCTTAGTAGATGTGTATGAAAAAGGTCCTAGCAATAGCAAGCCACATAAATTGTTGTGGGGGGGAAGTGAAAATAATACAAGTTGTTGGGATGTAGTGATGGGATATACACAAGATGGATTTGTTGAAAAGGATTTACCAGGTTGGTCGATGAATACGTTAATTAACATTCATTGTCAATGCTTGGAGAAGCCTTTAAATGATTCCATGAAAAAACGCACTCAAAAAATGTGACCATATTTTTATCCTTAAGAATTATAGTTGCCTCTATATTACATCTAAAAGATTTTATATTTATTCCCATCAAGTCACTTATAAAAACCTACAAATATACCATGAAGATTGAGGAAATGATTCATTCTAAGCCCATGCTAGAAATGCAGACCATAGGTAATCAAAAAGAATCCACTAGTATTAGAGGAAGGACTAGCTCTAGAAAAGATTCCCAACACAAAAATGATCATCACTTGCATCATTGAAAGTAATTACATTTACTTGTACAAAATTAGGAGGGCCTGAAATTCGGTGTAGCCCCAAACTGGTAAGATGTTTCAATCTCCCAAGTACAAAAACAAACGTGAATAATGAACATTATAGGGTAGCCATATATACCAAGAAAATTTGTAGTACCACATATCTATGTAAATTCTAATATTTTTGATGCCAAGATTCACATTCAAAGTTTATTGATCTCTTTACTAATTGTAAAGATGTTAACTTTCATCTCATAGGATCCACGATCATATACAATTGGTTGTCTTCAAAATACCAGATATATGCTATGCATATTTACTTTTGTAAATTCCTCATTGTGGTGTTTTTGGTATGGTCATTTCACCTTCGTAATGGTTGTCATGCCCATGTAAATATCGAGACCCTTTCAGGAGTATTTTTATTTGAATTCTCCATTTTGTTTCCTTATGAAACATACATTGTGTGAGTTGTGTAAGAGCACTCTTTCCTTAGCAACTAAACCCAATAATTCAGTATTTTTAACACATCAATTAATTTTTGTTTTCCTTCCCTATTACAATAGTTCGAAAATAATTATTTACATGTGTCAATGTATCTTATTTGCAAATGTGTGATTTTGTGATGCATTACATGACCTCTAATTATAAATAATAACTATTTCCCCCTTTATGTTGCATACCAATAAATTGTGCATTTTGACACCGGTAAATCCTTGAGGTAGAAAAATACTTGGTGCCATATCTTCCAATGAGGTATGATAAAATGTCTCATTTGAAGATTTTGCTAAGAATGTAGGCCAAACATAATTGAAAGAACCCAGAGTAAGAATGATCGCATGGCTACCTCAACAAAGAATCCCAAACACGAAAGTGATTATCCCTTGCACCACAAAGAGTAATCATGTTTACTCTTACAAACACATCTAGGACCTATAATTTTGATGTACTAGCAAATTGATAGGTTGTGTCAATCTTCCAAGTACACATGAACGTTGCACATCACAACATACATGTAAATTCTTATATACTAGATGTCAATCTTCCCATACAAAGTTATCTAACCTCTTTACAAAATGGTTCAAGAGATATGCCGTTGCTTTATAATGTAGAATCCCATATGAGAAATATCAACCAAGTAATTTTTTCTTTGTGTCAAATTGTTACAATCTGATCCAAATCAACATTTTTATTACAATGATGAGAGATGTGTATTTGATAACTTCAAAAGGGAAATTCCTTGCTATTTTTCCCCCACCAAATTTTAAGGCCATCATACTATAAGGTCAATTCATTTATTTTTGTTCTAAGATGTATAACTATTTCACATGCTAATTGATTTTGGCCATTAATAGAGAACATATGTTTTCTTCCCACTTCTTTAATATTTGTTTAATGATATTTTCTTTAGATAGTGATCCAAGTATTTAATAAGTTTCTGGTTTAGAGTTTTCTAAATTTTCTTTAATAAATTTATGGAAAATAGCCCTTTCAGTGGTCATATTTGATTTGGGTTTCATCCTAAATTCAATACTAACATGTCACATTTGTTGGTATCCAAATTGATTCTCCTGCAAGGGCTGAGAAACATCACAAAATTGACAGGATGCTTAGAGATAGAAAAATCATGATATGAGTCATTTTTTAGTTAGCCGAGGAGGGATTCATCTAGATATTTGTCACTCAGGCGTTGGAGAAATGGATAGAACCTTATCGAGGGTTTGATCTACCCTCACTACTTTAGGTTGTGCCTTCAACCAGGGTGAGAGGACCCATTCTGTAACCCATATTGGTGAAGGATTTTTAGGAGATCCTTCTTTGCACAATATTCATGAGAACCTTGAGAAAACATGAACAATACAACACAATCTAACTCTCACGAGTTGTCACACTAGAGAGTAGAGACCTTCTCTGGACAAGGTTCGGGTTACTAAAGACAATAATTGAAACTGATTGTCCCTACATATTTTGGGAGTGGAATTTGTTAAACCTTTTTGGATACACAATACAAACATGGGTAGTTCATGTAGGATTTATCATTTGAGAATTATTTGGTGGAAGTTATGGAAGATAAAATTGATTATACCAAATCTTTGAGAACCATTACAAATATTGGAAAAACTAGCAAACATAATGCTTAAAATAGCCAAAATATTCCTTCAACTTGAGAAGGTGTGTATCAATGGAGGCCCAGAGATGCACGGTTTCATACAATATTCAAGAATTGAGCACAAAGATATCATGCTAAAGACCCAATTAAATGTTGAAAGTACTTGATTCTTCATGCCTAAGATAAACTCATAGACTTACAAACAATCTTTTTGACCTAGTGAAATTAAAGTGATTTTAAATTGTTTATTTCATTACAAGATGAAACCTCTTCTCACAATGAAATTGCAAATGTCATAATACTACCATAGGGATAAGATCTTGTGTGCTTCAAAGGATTTCAACACAAGATTGCAACAAGAACAAGAAAAACTATTTGAAACATTTTAAAATAAAAACAAACATAATTATGCTCATGATCAACACAAATTCATTCAAGGTTCATTAGATTCATCATCATTGGAGAGTTTCTTCAAAATATTAGAGCTTTTAAATGGTTATACACTTGTAACCAACTTGATGTGATTAAAACTAAAACACAGAAAAATGAACAGGTTTCTCATACGTTCTCTCGGGAAAATGGTTTCTCTCAAACTTTTTCATAAAATTTAACCCCCTTTTTCAACACTTTGCAAGAGTATTCTCATTGCATTTATATAATTCCACTCACTCACTCATCCTATTTTTCCTCCAAAAAAACACAAATATTTAAAGAAGAATATTGATTTCTATCTTTTGCCAGGTGGAAAAGTTGTGAGCCATTCACATTTCCTACTTTCATCAGATATGATTAGGGCACCATGTCATGACTTTTAACAGTCATTTTAATCATTCTTTTATCTTTTTCATGTAAGAAATCCCCCTTTTAATAATTCTTAGGTGACTCCATATGGATTCATCGACAAGCAATCCTTTTCACCTTTGAGAATACACCTTGAGGAACAGATACATGCATTTTTTCCTCTTATTAATGAGTATCCCCGCATGGATTATATCACACAAATCAAATACCTTCATCTCATTCCATCTTAGGTTTGTAAAATCGGTGCTACAATAATTCTAGTTGCACTTCACTCGGTAATATGGTCTCGATCCTCCTACCATGGAATTTTTGTGCTCCCCTTTGTTTATCGTGTTTGTGAGTCCGAAGTCGACCAAGTATGAAGAGGAGAAAGAAAAATCCTCCACGTGTCTTCTTGGTGCAACTGCAAAGGTGAAGTCAGAGGCAGGTCCCCAAATGAGCCGGGCCCTCACGTGTTCAAAACCTAAGAGAGTTGCATCGGTCACTAAAAAGTATGAGTATGGGAAGGTCCAGTGGAAGCTTCCACGTGTCTATTCAATGCAACTTCAAAGATGAAGTCTAGAGGTAGGACCTCAAATGAGCGCATGCTCTCCACATGCCCTGGGCCCAAGAAAGTTTCTTTAGCCATTTGAAAAATTCTTATTATAAAGTAGATCCATCAAAATCCTCGACATGTCTCTTTAGGCACACTTTTGATATGGTGCCCAAAAGTGGAGACCCCAAACAAGTGAGGGATCTCCATGTTTCTTGGGCTCAAAAATGTTGTAACGGACGTTGAAATTTTTAAGAAGCAAAGGTGCCACATGCCTAAGGGTTCGATAAAGTTGGAAGATGCTTGAAAAGTCGAAGTATAGGAAATCTAGTGGAAACTCCACTTGTTTCTTCGGCACTCTTTAAAACAAAATTTCAGGGGTAGGTCCCCACATAGGCGTGGGCCCTCCATGCATCCGGGCCAACAAAGTCACTTTGGCCATTTGAGAAGTATAATTATGGGCGAGTGATTGGAAACCTCCATGTGTCCCTTTGGCACAACTCAGGGTTAAAGCCAGAGTCAAATCCTTAAATAAGCACAAGCCCTCCGCGTGTCCGAACCCGACAAAATTCCATCCACCTTTGAAAAAGTCTAAGTATGGGCAAAGCCAGCGGAAACCTCTATGTATCCCTTTCGGAAAAACTCTAAGGATAAAATCCATGAGTGGATCCTCAAATAAGTGTAGGCCCTCACGTGTCTTCTTGTGGGTCTTAAGCATTAACCTTATACTTTTACGCCCTTCACCATCTTTGCATCAAAATATCAAATAGACCCACCACACCACATCCCATTAGAAAAAACCATGTTTTCATGGATGTTAGGACAAGATTTATGAGAGGAGGCACAATCATGGAAGATGCCCAACAACAAAAAATTTTCCCGCGGAGAGAAAACTGTAAATAATAAAAGGCCCAATGTGATCCAAGACCCAAGGAAAGGACTGAAAATGACATCAAATGAGGGAGAAAGTTTTCACGCATCCATACTGGGGAGACAAAAATACTTCTAACCATGCAACCTAAGAAATTTTTAACAAACAGGGCAAGATTAAATCCAAACAGGCGAGATTAAATTGAGCACCAACATTGGCTCGACTCGGGATGAGCACTCCCTGCGAGTGCTATAAGAAAAACATAATAGATCATATGCCAAAAATACATTGGGAAATGGAGTCAGGAACCAAATTGTAGAGTAGAAAAACAATTTCCAACCTCCCAAGAACAAAACTAAGAAACCAACAAAAACCAACCGCCAAGGACCAGGACAAACCAAAACAGAAAAAATGAAGAGACGAAACAAAAACAAAGAATTGTACACTGTACAATGATGCGTTTCTTGATTCCGAGAAATTAATTAAGGAAATTTTTCAAGTGTCTTCCATTAATAAGAAACTCAAGAAATTCCCCATCTAGATCTTTTAGGAAGAAGGTGTGCTCATCGATCCTAATATGAATAGAATAAGGGCCCATCCATAATGTGTCAAACTTTCCATATTTTCCCTTATCCTCATGTCTGCTATCTCACAATAGCACAATATCTCCCACACTAAAATCTCTTAGAGTTACCCCTTTATCAAATAATTTCTTTCAATTTCTCCCGAACTTCACATGTCTTTGGTGGGATTCTCTTCTCTCTTCATCTAATTCAACAATTTGATTAATATGAGCATCATAGGGACTGACCTCTGGTCCTCCAATTGTTGGATAAATTGGTAAGAAGATAATTACATATGCAGGGGAAGTAGAGCTTGAGTTCCATACACCAACTCAAATGGGCTTTTTCTAGTAGCTCTTTTAACAATAATTCTATCAGCCCAAACAACAAATTTCAACTATTTGCTCACCCCACTTCTATTTGTTTAATTCCAAAGTCCTTGATTATCTTCAAAAAATCTTGTTTCTTGATTTTCCTTATCCATTACGTTCGGGATTATAATTTGAATCATATTATAAATTAATCCCATACTTATGACACATGGCTACCAAAGGTTTGGCTTGAAAACTCATATCATTGTCACCAACTATCTTAGTAGCACTCCAAACTGTAAATTATATGATTTAGAATGAATTTCCATAACAATTTGGTGGGTAGCTTTCTTGATAGGGATGGCCTCTACCCACTTGGTGAAGTAATTAGTGGTGAAACTAATATCCACTTGTGTTGTGCACTTGAATAATTTGAAATCTCACCAATAAATTCCATTCCCCACTACTTAAATGGGGCTTAATTGATACGAGGATGCAAAGTGAGGGAGCTTGAAGCCTTCAATCTTCTGAAAAATGTTGACAACTCTCACACTTTCTTACCAATGAATTGTATCTTTAAAAAGAGTTGGCCACTAGTAACCATCCCTTAATATCTTATGGGTTGTGACTCTTCCAGCAAAATTCCCTCCATAAACTCCTCCATGGAAATCATTAATTATTTTGGGGCTTCATCATCAGTGATACATCTCAAAAGAACTCCCTTAGGTTTCTTCCAAGATAACCCATAATAAGTGATGATGTACTTCTGAAGGCTAACTTAAGTGCTCTCTTTTAATTCTTTCTTAAACACTCAAGGAACTATAGATGTTTGAGATAAAAAATAGTATCCTTGTACCATTCAGAATTTGTTAATTTCTCAAGAATATTCAATCTTTCTTCTTAAACCTCATTTATCTCAAATGTTTACGGGTTGTTTTTTGCCATTATCTTTTCAAGGCCTAGACCTATGACCAATTTTGTAGTTTTGATGTCCATGTCATATTCTTGCAATTTTTTGGCCCATCGGCATCTCTTACTTGAAGTTTCCATTTCTGATAGGATATCTTTAACCATGGTATGGGGAACATATGATATGAATTTAGAACTTAAAATATATAGCACGAAGATTTTTGTGGCTCTTACTAAATAAAAGGCATGTTTCTCCATGATAGTATACTTCAGCTCTATCGCTTGTAATGCTTTACTAAAGAAATCAATTGGATTTTCTGCTCCTTCATCATCCTTTTCTAACAACATAGATGTAATGGTATTCTCGGAGGCAAAAGAAAAATTTGGAAGGCCTTTTTGTAATAAGGAGTTACTAAAATAGGGAAATTTTTAACACTTCTTTGATCTTAGAAAAAGGCTTGAATGGCTACTTCCTCCCATCTCGATACTCTAATCCTTCTTCAAAATATTTTTGATTGGGATAGTCAATTCAAAAAAGTTAGAAATAAATATCCGATAAAATTTATCTACCCAAAAATGATTGAATTCCCTTTTTGGTTCTTGGAATAGGAACTTTGATAATGGCCTCCACTCTCTCAGGATCAATCATGACCCCTTCTTTTGACACTATATGTCCAAAGTTTTTCCTTTTAAACCCCAAAATGACATTTCTTAGGGTTCAGTGAGATACCATATTCTCTACACCTTAACAATATCTTTTCTAAATGCTATAGGTGATCACTTCTCTTCCTTGAAAAAATTGTCACATCATCTTGATACACAACAATGAAGTCATTTATATATCCTGAGAATGCTACATCCATTTCTCTTTGAAATGTGGCTCCAACATTCATCAGAATAAAATAACATTCTTACGTACATATAAATACCCCATGGAGTAGTGAAAGCGGTTTTGATTCTCTATGATTTCTTCACAACCACTTGGTTATACCTAGAAAAACCATCCAAAGTAGATAACAATTCTGAACCTATAACCAATTACAACATGTTATCTATATTTGGCAAGGGATAGTTGTCTTTAATTGATGCCTTATTTAAATTTCTAAAGTCGACACACAATCTTATGTCTCCGTTATTCTTTGGATAGGTACCTAGGTTTGCAACCCATGAAGAATACCTTATAGGTTGTATGATTCCTCTATCCCTTAACTTTTTCAAATCTTCTTGCATTTTTAGAGAAAGGAGTGGATTAATTGATCTTTTCTTCTACCTAAACGGCTTGGCATTAGCTTCCAGGGGTATTTCATGTTGAAAAAGGTCTTCCATGTATGCTTTTAGATTCTGAATATGACCAAGCCAAGCACTCTTAGTACTTTTATAGCAATTGACATATGATTACTTCTCTTCTCTATTCAAGTTGCCACCTATCCATATTCTCCTAGGTTTATCCTTTGTGGCCAAGTTATATTATTTAACATCTCTCGAGGTGACATGTGTATGTTAACAAAGCGGTCAACATTATCAAAATTTGATTCCAATGCACCAAGCCTCTCGAGAATAGTATTGGTTTTAAATTGATAATTTCTTTACCAAATAGGGTCTCTTTTCCATCATTTAGACAAACCATTGGTTCCCATTCCACACTTTGATTGGAAAATTCTCCTTTATTTTGTAGAATCCTTTGGAGATGAGCATCATCTTTAAAATCACCAATGCTTGATATTATCAGGGACAGACGGCCTGGTCAATATTTCAATATCATATTCATAATAGGGGGATACTATGTAGTTATCAAACCTTGATCCGACACTACCTAATTGTCTACAATAGTATTTACTTCCTATCATGGTGCATTATATTGAAAGAGTCAAACATTTCAATGAAGTCCCAAACTACATGCTTGTATTGATTCATTCTTTGACTCTTTGTTGTATACATATTTCAGATTTGTTTGACTATAATATAAATATCCTTTAACAATAATATCCTTTGCACCATGTTTCCAAGAAACCCTTAAACCCTACAAAAGTGCTTCATACTCAGCAATATTGTTTGTGCACTCAAAATTGATTTTAGAAGAAAAGTTAAACTCCTCTTTGCTTGGAGATATCAAGACAACACCAATGCCATTACTAGATCTAGAACAAGATCCATCAAACATCAAGATCTAAGGAGAAACAACCTTCTCAAGATATTCACACTCATCAATGTTTATGCTCCTTATAATCAGCATAGCCCACAAAGTTATCGACATCGACATCTATGTACAATACTTTATAAGAAGCATTGTTAGGGTCCTCAATGATATGCAAATTTTATTCTCACCGTAAACTTCACAAGGTTCCCCTCAAATAGTATGGTTTCATATGACATGTCCATTTGTACACTTCCACCCACACTAGCTACCCATTTTCTAGATAATAACATCCCCCACTTGGTAGGATAGTCCACAATAACCACATTCATGGTTAAGCATTTTCCTAGATAGGCTGCTAGTTGCACTACCATTGCTTTGACATATCTAATTACTAGAACTTCTCTTGAAACCATAGCAGTACATTTCCAAAAAGTTGTTGTTACCTTTATATTAAACTCATTCATTACCTCAAGAGGCATTATATTACATGAGGCTCCTGAATCAAACATGCAGTTATGTACCATCCTATCTTTAATAATCAAAGTGGTAAAAAATGGATCAACATCCAACTTAGATTCAATCAGAGAAGTTCCCAAATACACCTCGGATGACTCACCCAAGTTCATCCAATTATTGCAGCATTTCTAATTCTACAATAATGAGAGGAATATCTATATTATTTAAACTTTTTCCTTGAGTAATATTTTCTTCCTTAAATCTAAAATATTTGAATGCCCTTTTCCTACGCTTAGGGATCTGAGTAACTCGAAAATGGGAACAAGTAACGTTGATCTAACTTGAGATTTGGGCTATGTCACAAGGAATATATCTGGGTAGGATAGTATTAGGAGGAAGATTCACGGTTCCATCTTATAATAGAGGAGTTTTAGAGTTTGTGCATGGGCGGGACTACATGTTTGATTTGGGGTAATTAGGCCTTTTCGGATGTATATTTCTTAGGGGTTTCCTTTAGGATATTAGTAAGAACTGGAAATTTTGGCTTGGTTTGTGGCCCTCCCCTTTGATAACCTTACTTTTGGTGTTATAATCTTTCTCCAAGTAACTACGCATTCATCAACAATTGCCTATACTCTTTGGAAGGGATCCCTCCATCATATTTTTAATCATCAAGGACCTTAAGTATTCAAAATCATGATTAGGTAGATCAAATCCTTACATATATAATTTCAAAGTATTAATAGGAGGAAGAGGTAATACCGGTGAACACAATCCCAGAATTTTTCAACAATTTTGGCACTTATCAATTCAATTGAGGTTTCCCCATCATGAGTTTGAAAGTCTTTCCATCATCCACACATCATCATACACCTCATCATCATTTGCTTCCTCGACTTATTGATCTACATCACATAGGGAGTGTGGTAAGAAACACCTATCTCACCACTCAATAACATCGGCCTCCTCCACAATAGTAACCCTGGTAGTCAAAGGATCATGAACCAATCTATTTTCCCTAGGTTAAGGCTATTTATTTCATGATCCCATGGGCCCCTTCCATCTGTCATCGGTATGTGATCACCTCCGGGATGAATTCCAAATCTCTCCGACCATGTGGCTTGTGCTGACCCTTGGAACTTTGTCCTATCCCTTTTCTGATCTAGCTAGTTTTTAAGATATCTCTTTAATTGCTCGGCCAAAGTCTTCAACCTCTTCCATATCCACGGCTTTTTTTTGATTGAGGCCTCTCAGATTCATTAACTTGACACCCTCTCTCTTAGGAGGCTTTCCAACTACTTTGATATTATTTTCTATTTGTAAGGCCATGGTGAAATCTACCTCAATGTTCCCAGGTTCTTATCTCTTAAGTAATAAACAACCTTTTTATCAAAAGTGTCAGAATATTTTATCAAACATGAGTCATCACTTGGCCTTAGGATTACAGGTAGCCTATTTTTGGTCTTATTGAACCGAGTATTGAAATCATGGATAGATTCATTTGGATTTTTCTTTATATTTTCAAATTCAGATAAAAGGAACCTAGGATCTATCTTATCCCCATATTGCAATCTAAAGGCATTTTTCATCTCGTTCCATGAATCTATTGAATTATCTAGTAAAGCCTTGTACCAATCACATGCATCTTCCTCAAGAGTATGAATAAACAATTCACATACATGTCTTCAAACTTAATTTTAAAATCTTCCATCATATTGACAAAAAGTATTAAATTGTGGTCACCAAAGTGATGGCATTATTCCCTTGAAATCTTAGCAACCTATTTTGACATCTTGTGGCACCATATTAGGATATCCATCCATACCCTACGAAATCTATAGGTCTGAAAGTGTTGACAACAAAATGAGGTATAGGTGGATGTTAGGCCATATTACCTTGAGGAGGTGAATTTACAGGAGAATAAAAATGATAGGGAATGCGGGGTCTTTAGAGAACATGAGTATAGCTTTAAAAATAGATATTCTCTAATGACTCAGCTTCTTAGAAAACCATATCAAACTTGGAAGAAAAAATGGAAAACTAACAGGTACACTTTTCAGACACAAATGATGGCCCCTCTCCAGTTGGAGAACTCAAAATTTATATAAATATTACCTAGTTCATAATCACTTTAAGATGTATGGTAATCTTCAACCACATATTGATCACCTTTCAAAACTGATATCTCCTTTCTTGATTTTGATCTCCCACTATTTTCCAGACTTGTCTTCCTTCTAAATTTGCCTTCCGTAATTATGGAAATAACTTTTAGTAGGATCCCTAGTGAAGAAAGACATTCTTCCCTCCAACTTTACAAATATTAATGACAAATTTCACTTGACATAGGTTAAGACACTAGTAATCATCAAAATTTCAATTCAACATGGAGTCACCACTATGGATTTTCACCTTTTTGTGCATATGCACTATAAGTAACTTGAAAAGAGTCCATCAACACTTAATTTCTGCAAATGTTAATAGATCCGACCTTCCTTTACCCACATTTATCACTATTAATGCAAATTTAGTGGAATAACCACTAGGAACTAGAAATACCGCACAATGAACTTGTAATCTTGCACAAATTTTGTAAATCACAACAAAGGATGATTTAAACAATGTATTTATACTTAAACCATGTAAGAAACATAACCACAATTGGTATGTGTATGCATTTATAAAAATAGTCCCCGAAAATGGCTCCACTTGGGTGTTTTTACTGCCACACAATTAGGTCACGGTGTTCAAATAATTCTGACAATGGTGCCACTTGGGTGTTAGTATCAATTTGATTATCTCGTGAGGGTTGAGCAACATCACCAACTTGGCAGGATGCTTAGAGATAGAAAAATCATGATATGAGTCATTTTGTAGTTGGGGAGGGGATTCAACTAACTCTTTATCACTCATGCATTGGAGAAATGGATAACACCTTATCAAAGGATTGATCTACACTCACTAATTTAGGTTGTGCATTCAACCAAGGTGAGAGGACCTATTCTATAACCCGTATTGGTGAAGTATTTTGAGGAGATCCTTCTTTGCACAATCTTCATGAGAACCTTGAGAAAATATGATCAAGTATAACACAATATAAATCTCACGAGTTTTCACACTAGAGAGTGGAGATGTTTCTGGACAAGGTTCGGGTTACTATAGACAATAATTGAAACCTGATTGTCCCTACATATTTTGGCAATGGAATTTGTTAAACCTTTGTGGATACATAGTACAAATAAGGGTAGTTCATGTAGGATTTATCATTTGAGAATTTTTTTGTGGGAAGTTAAACAAGATAAAGTTGATTATACCAAATATTTGAGAACCTTTACAAATATTGGAAAGATAGCGAACAAAATGCTTCAAAATAGCAAAATATTCCTTCAACAAAAGGTGTGTATAAATGGAGGCCCATAGATGCACGGTTTCATACACTCTTAAATAATTCAACACATGGAGGCTCTTGTTAAATACTCGGTTAAATGTTGAAATTCCCGATTCGTCACACCTAAGATACACTCATAGACTTACAAATAATCTTTTTCGACCTAGTGAAAGTAAAGTGATTTTAAATATTTTATTTCATTACAAGATGAAATCTCTTCTCGCAATGAAATTATAAATGCCATAATACTAGCATAGGGATAAGATCTTTTGTGATTAAGAGGATTTCATTTATAAGATTGCAACAAGAACAAGAAAAACTATTTGAAAACATTTTGAAATAAAATCAAACACAATTATGCTCATGATCAACACAAATTCATTCAATGTTCATTAGATTCATCAGTAGGGGAGAGTTTCTTCAACAATCTCAGATATTTTCAATGGCTTTACACTTGCAACCAACTTGATGTGATTAAAACTTAAAAACATGAAAATGAACAGGTTTCTCAAGACGGTCTCTTGGGAAAATGGTTTCTCTAAAAAAAATTTAGAAAAGTTAACCCCTTTTTCCACACTTTGCAAGAGTATTCTCATTGCATTTATACAATTTCACTCACTCACTCATCCTATTTTCCCCCTAAACACATGAATCTTTAAAGAATAATATTCATTTTCTTTTTCCAGGTGGAAAAGTTGTGAGCCATTCACATTTCCCACTTTCATTAGATATGATTGGGGCACCATGTCATGACTTTTGATAATCATTTTAATCATTCTTTTATCTTGTTGTAAAAGAAATCCCCCTTTTAATAATTCTCAAGTGGCTCCATATGGCTTGATCTGACACACAATCCTTTTCACCTTTGAGAATACACCTTGAGGAACAAATACCTACATTTGTGCCTCTTAGTAATGAGTGTCCCCACATGGATTATATCACAAAAATAAAATACCTTCATCTTGTTCCTTCTCAAGTTCACAAAATTAGTGCCACAATAATTCCAAATGCACTTCGCTCAGCAATATGGTCTCACGTCCTTCGACTATGGAATTTTTGGGCTCCCCTTTGTTTATCTATGTTACGAGTTTGAGTCATCCAAGTATGAAGAGGAGCCAGTGGAAGCCTCCACGTTTCTTCTTAGTGCAACTACAAAGGTGAAGTTAAGAGGAAGGTCCCCAAATGAGCGTAGGCCCTCCACGTGTTCAAAACCTAAGAGAGTTTCATCAGTCAATGAATAGTCCAAGCATGGGAAGGTTTAGTGGATGCTTTCATGTGTTTTTTTGGCGTAACTTCAAAGATAAAGTCTAGAGGTGGGACCTCAAATGAGCGCATGCTCTCCACGTGCCCTGGGCCCAAGAAAGTTTCCTCGGCCATTTGAAAAACTCTTAGTATAAAGTAGAGCCAGTGGAAGCCTCCACGTGTCTCTTTGGCTCACTATTGATATGGTGGCAAAAAATGGAGACCTAAACAAGTGTCGGCTCTCCATGTGTCTTGGACCCGGAAAAGTTATACCGGCCATTGAAAAAGTTTAAGAACCAGTAGAAGGTGCCACATTTTGAGGGTCGAGAAAGTTGCATCGGACACTTGAAAATTATAAGTATGGGAAGATCCAATGGAAACCTCCACGTGTCCCTTCAGGGAAAATCCAAGGGTCAAAGCCGAGGCGAGATCCTCAAATAAGCGCAGTCCCTCCACATGTCTTGGTGGGTCTTAGGCATTTACCTTATACTTTTACACCTTCTCCATACTACATCAAAATATCAAATAGACCCACCACGCCGCATCTAATTAGAAAAAACCACGTTTTCATGGATGTAGGGATAAGATTTACAGAGGAGGTACAATCGTGGAAGACGCCCAACAACAAAAATTTTCCCCATGGAGAGAAAAATGTAAATAATACCAAGACCCAATGTGATCCATGACCCAAGGAAAGGACTGATAATGAATCCAAATGAGGGATAAATTTTTCACACATCATACAACGAGATGAGAGAAAATACATCTAACCATGCAGACTAAGAAATTTTGAACAAATAGGGCAAGATTAAATCGAGCACCAACAACCTAGAGATGTTATATTTAATTTTTTCCTCAATAATCTCTTTTCTACTTATGCTTATACCTTTTGCCTATATTTCATTATTTTAACATTTTTTGTCTTACCCAATATTGACCTTTCATTCATAGGTTTATTGTTGGAACTAAATCTACTTGTAGCCATAGTTTTCAGCAATCTATCATTTTGAGGACAAACCTTGTCAACTTTTTGTTCCAATTTTATTTCCAAATCTATTAGTCACTAATTATACTTATACTCCTATGGAACTTGACAACTCTATCAAACATGCTGGCTACTTTCAACCTATCCTATTATTTATACCTCTCCCTTACCTAAAAATAATCCAGATATGGTTCACATAGTTCAAGTAGATATATGAAAAATGGATTTCACTAAATATAGACACAAAGTGGCTTACTTTGTAAGAATATCAACTAAAACAATGTAAATATGTTGAGATAATGTGGATAAAAACTTATAAGAAATCCTAAAACATTTTTGACATTAAAAGGAAACACACTTGTGAGTACTAGTTATTTCCTACATAGATGAAACTATCAAGTGAAATAGCATACACAAATATATGTAGGTGTAGACAAAAATATTCCACATTAGATAATATTTATCCTAGTCTTACACTATTATTTAAAGGCTCTAAGGTGTAATAAATACTAATTAATCCCCCTTTTGGCCACCTTTTTATTATATTTTATTTAATCTTGCCCACATATTTTCCGATACCTATCAGCCCCTTTCATGACCTTTCCAATATTCTATCCTAAAATCATACCTTCAGTAGCACTGCACATTTACTGCACGGCTCGAGGCACCCCGGTCCCATTCTAGGTGCCCCATTCTATACACAACATTTTCAACTTATTTTTAGGTCACTTATAGTTGTTAGTCATTCTTATCTTCTTCTTAGTTGGCCATGTCAGGATTAATTATGATATTAAGCTTGAGAGCCCTATAAATATAAAATTATAAGACCATAATAAGGGTCCTCGGTCATTACATCTTATCAACACTATCACTCATCTAGGTTTATATCGATTACATCACTTGCATCCACATAGTGTCATGCATTCAAGATAGGAAATCTACATCACACACACTTCATATGGGGAGAGATTCCATTCTATTCCATTCGGACATGCTACTACATTCTATAGGTACTATTTCTCACTACTTCACAAAATATGAATGACACGAAAGAATCTAGGGCACGACATGCAAACACACACCAAAACTAGATCCGGGTCCGAAATGTAGTGCAACAATCAACAATAAGAAAACTAGTTTTGAGGTTGAGGATAGTCCAACCCATTTATATGCATCTTTCATTTTTAGGATTTTATACTTCTCCTTTCATTAGGGGTTATTCTCTAGTTCATCCGATGAATACAATATAACAACAGGAAGCACTCAAAAATACTTAGATACCTATACTAGATTCAAGATATAAGGATTTCTAGTGTTCTAAGTGCCTAGATTATAGACTAAAGCACTTTGGGGCACCCCAATACACTCCCAAGTGCCTGTTTCATCTGATAAAGGCTAGATATACCCTTCATAGGTTCCCTGAGGGTTTATCTGCACTTCCAAATCTGTGACACTTTGTGATAGTGTTTTGGTATCGGTGAGTTTTCCTTACTCTCTTCTTTTGCACATTAGGGTTTCATTTCATCTAGAGTAATTTATTTACATTTATTTCATACTACTTTAGTTCATTTATAGGGTTTTATTCCTCTAAATAGATTAACATTAATATCCTAGATATCCCCTTGGGCCCTATAGAAAACCTTTATTTTTGTTAAACATTTTGGTGAACCGGCCTCACTTCTTACCCCTTTTAGGGTTTCAAATATGTAATTTCCACCATGGGTAAGCGTCATAGAAAGTCATGTTCTTCTAATTCTCTAGTTAATTTGCAATTTGATATCTTTAGAAATGCTTTCACCAAAACCCCCACTTTTCTTCTAGTTATAACCTTTGTCCTTAATTTATTGAACTTCCATCTTCTAGGATGGATCCTTGGGCTTTTCCTCAACATGGCATTGAAGTCCAAGATCTTCCTCTAGATCCTATCGTTATATCTCCCACCTTTGGCATAAATGAATCTATCCCTACACCTCCTTCTCTGCCCATAATTGATTCTCCACTTAAACCAACTCCACCTACCCTAGTCCTTGTTTTTTGCATGATCAATCTATTCCCTTCCACTTCTGTTATTACTTTGACACCATCCACTACACCCACCCCACACTACTTGATTGCTTTTCCTATTCCTCCCCTATCCCCTTTTCTATATGACATGCCATTCACAACCACTCTTTGCATGCTTAGTATTGTTTCTTCCCCACCACCTATCACTACTACTACTATTGTGTCATACCAAGATTTCTCACCACCTCTTGATATCATCCTATTCTCACCACCATCCCCCACCTCCTTAGTATGCCCATCATTCACTTGCACTCTCTTCATAAACAATTCCTATTGGGAGCACATACCACTCGACACCTCATGTCCTACCACCGTATGTTCATATGATGGTCTCCATCGACTAGGGTTTCACCTTGATGACCTTCATACTCCTTTGAGTGATCTACATTTGTATCATGTTCTATTATTCTCACTGTCACTTATGGTTTGCATGTTTTTCACCTTGTGGTTCATCTCACACACTATCCTACTACCTATCCACTTACACTAGGCTAGTCTTGGTTAGATTATATTGGGGGCACCCTTGATCTTGATCATATTGATATCACCTTCCCCATGTCATTTGGAACAACTAGTATTTGTAGTAGTTCTTTTTCTTTCTATACACCCAACCTCATTGTTTGTATGCTCAAGGATGCCCATTACCCACCTTTATGGATGAACAATACACCATGGTCATGTACATTTTACGCATTCATGGTTATCTAGATGACCTCCCACATACACTTTCCTATCATGTATCTTGAGTGGTCTAGTATGACTTTGACACTTCTCTTGATGATCCCTCTGATGATCTTACCCCACCATTACCTTCATGTGGTCCACCTCCACCTACACCCTCTTCTATATCCACCACCACAGTTGATGAATCTCACCCTAGTCATCCTCCATCTCCCACCCACTTCTTTGACATTATATAATTACTACAATAACATGAGTGGGTCCATGGAGGAAATAATTGCATCTCTCCATGTTGAGATCAACCAACTTAAAGATATTGCTAACTCACATAAGCACACTACTACTAATGACCATGCACACGATATTTATCCCTTGTACCTCCCCCCTTAATACCCCAACAATTGTACCATTCCCTTTACCCCTTATTATTCCTTCTACTAATTAACAACCAGACATTCATGGCCACCTGATTTATCATAAACTCATTGATCTACCATATAATCTCTGGTATCCACCACCTCATCCAATCCACTATCATGATCCATGGTTTCACAACTACCACCAAATTTTAAGGAATCATATCGAATCTTTCCATGCATCGATCCATATTATTAGAGAGCTCCAATAGTTATGTCTCCTTTCATTGAAACACATCCTTATTATATGTTATGCCTTACTCATTTTTCCCACATCGTAGGGGAAAACTCATGCTACCTACATCTCACCTCAACAACAACCTTTCCTACACTCTTCACTTCCCTCATCCTCACTTTCTAGTCCAGCTAATTGTACATCCTCTCCTCTTCCCCACATAGCTACTACGAGGTTATCTACATTACCTCCCACACCTCTTCCATCTTCTTTCCAATCACTCCATTCTGTTAGTCCTACACATTGGCATATGCCTCCTACTCGGACCACTACAACATCTTCTCACCACTCACCACCTCACTTTATTCCACATTGATCATGCTCCTATTTATGCATGACATATCCTTGATATCCGACACCTACACACTTTACTATGCCATAATGTACATCTTATATCCACCCTTGATTTCATATCAGCTTCATTCCCCTACACACTAGTTATCTCCTATAATTTGCATCATTAGAGCATCCTCTTATGCTTTCCTCCTCTCATGTACGTGTCAATGGACATTTTCCCTCAACCTTATTGGGTGATTTCCTCTTTCATAAACAAATGAGGGGGCATGGCCATTAGACACTCCCACACCATCATACACTCTCGCATCGCTACCTATCTCATTCATACATTTTAATGTCTTCACATATCAACATTTTAATCATATATTATCACACCCTCATTACCCAATGACACACCCTAGTGCTTCAGTTCACATTGGACTATTGAGGGATTACCATTACACTAAACCCCACACACTACAAATACAAGACCTAGACATTTATATTCCATCATCCTACATTATATATCCATCGTATACACTACACTAGTCATCATTATATATGAGCCTAGTTTTGCATTCCATCCTCTCATTTTACATTTACATTAGGTCACATTGTATATGAGTCTAGCTTTTACCATCACATAGTTTTCCTACACATATCATCATATCTCCTACACTACATATAAATCCTACATATCCACATTGCATCCATACACCTCACTTATCCTACACGCTACACTAGATTACATTACACATGGGTCTAGTTCTACCTATCATCATTCCATCCACCATTTTCATACATTACTATCATCACATTCATACATCTTACCTATTCTATATCCTACACTAGATCTCCTTATACTTGGGTATATTTTTACCTAACATCATTACACATCATATTTCTACCTACCCACGTATTCCATTTCATTCCATATCCATTACATATTCTATACTAAATTTCCTATGCCACACATTCACATACCCTAGTCGTTTAGACTAGATTATCTTCTATGCATTGCACTCACCACCTTATGACGCACTCTAGTTCCTTTGTCCATACTCGAATACTAAGGGTTTTGAAATTAAATGGACCCTACCTACATGTGACATGTCATCATACCACATTCATCGAACTAATGTTCAACGCTCTAGTCTATATCATCACCCACACTCCTCATTACATACCATAAATGGTATACACCTTAGGTTAAATCAACATTCCCTTCATACATTATAAATTATAAATTATACTATCACATCCTATCATCATGTAATCTATTATCCTAATATGAGTAATTTTATTACATCATCAATTCTTCTACTCATCACTTAGTGTTATATACTTTAGGGTAAATCACTACCACATTATTATTCATCACATAGTGATATACGCTTAGGGATAAATCATCACTCACACCTCCCACAATTCTTGGTATACACTTATGCTATAGGGTTTACACACACCTTTCTATGTGAGGCATTCCCATCCATTCATCTTATAGTGATATATTTTTAGGGATAAATCATCACTCTTTCATTCAACAATTCATGGTATACGTTTAGGTTATAGTGTCCATGCACATCTTTCAATTTATCTCACCATCATACACTCATTCTATAGTGTTATACCCTTAGGTATAAATCATCACTCCTTCATTCAATCAATCTTGGTGCATGCTTAGGTGTAGAGTGCATACACACCTATCTACATGTCGTATTTCATCACCATTCCATACACATACTCATCACAACAGGTGGTAGACACAACCAAAACTACTTGACCATTTCCCGATGACACACTCTCATTTATTGTTCTTTCTTAACTACCGAGGTGGAAAACAAAATGAACCCATTGCATACACACATTTCATTCCATTCCATGTAACCACAATTTACTACATTGTATTAGTAGAATTTACTCTTTCTTACAAGTGTTTTCATGTTCATTCTACTACACATGTTAGATTTATTTCATAAATGTCATTCTCATACACACATGCATGTTCAAGCATATTTCTAGTGTGATCACATATATAAGACTCTACATGTAACATAGATTCTTGTCTTCTACCCTTCCTATATCGGTTACTGGGGGCATGCACATTCATCCTATCCAGGTGTTATTGTTTCATTCTATACATACATATTTTACTTCTTTTTTCTACATTCTTTCACATATTGGTTATCACTCTAACATGCCAACGGGTTTTCCATGTGCACCACTTGTTTTGTAACACTACATGTTTATTTTTACTTGTCTATATTATTTTCCATTGTCTGACGCAGGAATTTCCCTTTGCTTGTTTGCACACATAATTGTTGTTTGCGGCCATAATGGCCTTGTGTGTGATTTTGAAATTATGGGTGATGTCCCATATTTGAAAACTACTATATGTGGTCTACTTGTTTTCTTGCATGTATACACTACTTTTTTGGTAGTTTGTACATTGTTTGTGTATATTACACTTGTCTTATTGCATGTATGTGTTTTCATACTAACACTTTTATTGACTAAATATCTCCTTTTGTGCATGTTATTTTGTAATTACCAAAATCTTTCCATGTCCCCCTGCGGGGTAGATTTCTTGGTCGATTGTGGTTGGTTCTTTTTGGGACCGCATTCTCCTTCCAGTGGTCATCGTATACAACCCCAAAGAGGGGGCATCATTGAGGGTTTCTACTAACACAACATATCTACACTAGTTCACACATAGTGAGTGAGTTTAGGCCATTCTACAAACTCCATACATAGTGGCCTCATAGGACATGGTGTTCTTCAGCAATTCTATAGAGTAGTTATATGCTAGGGGGTTACAATGGGTGTTACTTTCTACACTTCTTCGTCTCGTGGTGTCGATCACTAATAAAAAAGGATAGTACAGAGATATCTTCCAACATTTCAATAGAAGTAGTTAAAGCTTGGAGGATACATCATGGTTACTCAGTATACTTCTTCAACTAGGGTGGTGTGATATCACTCAAAATAATTGTGACACTACATGACATCTTTCTACACCCTTTTTCTTGAATCAGGTGCACATGTTCCATTTTTCCATTTACACTTCCTATTCTACTACATTTTACATAGCATTTTTACATACATACATATTTGACTACTTGATCATTTTCTCCTTACGGGTCTTCCATACAAGAAACAAGTAGAAAAATTAGGGAAAACAACAACAACAATAATGATAATGATAAAAACCCACCACAATAGGAAAATACCTCTAGTAACTATACACGTACACTACACACGTGTTCCACCCTAGGTTCACTACATCACTTTTTATACATATTTTACATCTTTTGAATCCACGCTCCCTACATAGTTTTCTTTTTTCATTCCACGTAGGAGTATAGTCCATCAACATGAATTATTCTACACTCTACATGATTATCTAATACACATCTCTATCTACTTTATGTTCTTGAGTTTTCCACTCACCAACATAAAGTGGGGGAAAAAGTAGACACAAATATTACATATTAGAAAATATTTAGCCCAATCTTATACTAGTATTTAGAATGTTCTCAAGTGTACAAAGTACTAATTAATCCCCACATTTTGGAAACCTTTTTCTTATCTTTTATTTTGTCTTTCCTATGTATTTCTTGATACCTATTATCCCATTTCATGACCTTTCTAACATTCTAGAATGAAATCATTGTATCTCAAGATGTACTTGTGTGCCTCAACAGGCCCTACTCCCATTCGGGGTCCTTGGTCTATACACAACCTCTTATCCTTCTTTTTGGGTCACTTTTAGTTGTTCTTCATCTTTATCTTCTTCTTAGTTGGTCTTATCGGGAATAATTATGAAATTAATCTTGATATCCCTATAGATATAAAGTTATAAGACCATAATAAGGGTCCTAGGTCATTACATCTTATCACAACTATCAATTCATCTAGGGTTGCATCTGTTAGGAAATAAGGGATAAAATATGTGGGACAATACCCATAGAATCACAATGGTAGAAACCAATATAAAAAAAAAAATTACATATCTAAAATAAAAGTGTAGAATAAAAAGAACACAACAAGAAGAGATAATATTTAACGTGGTTCACCCAATTTGGAATATGTTCACCAAGAATTAGTTGCTCAAATTTTATTACAAGCCACCGATCTCTCAATAAAATAGCTAGATCTATTTGGAGTTATGCTCAACAAAATTTATAGAATTCACACGAATTCACACACATCTACAATGTTACATCAACCCTACCATATGGACAAAACCACATAAATAAGCATTCACTTAAAAAATTTCCAATCTTTGTGGGTATAAAAACCATGGGCCAAAACCATCTCATAAACCTATGGGTAGAAAATATCACCCATATGAGAAGATCATGTTTCCCGATATATCAAGAAAACATTTCCACGTAAAAAAATCTTCGGGGCTATGCCCTTGATTCCGCTCGGGGCCCAACTCATCCTAGAACCTCGTTAAAAATACATGAAGAGTGTATAGTACTTTAGTGTACCATGTTCAACACTTCCACACATGAAAATAAGCTCCAAAACATAACAATCTCCCACGTGTAGTTTCTTTTTCCTCTTAGTAAGCTTCCCAACCCTTAACTAGTTTTGCATGAATACCAACCAAAGTTGAACACAACTTTAGTTTTTCCTTGTGACCATCCTTTTCATCATGTCTATAAGAATCAAAATGAAATTAATCTTGTGCAGCTTCAACTTCTCTTCCTTGAAATTTGTCCCGATGAAATGGTACCTTAAATGTATATGGTTCATCCTATAGTGGAAAGAAGAGTTCTTAGCTAGGTGTATAACACTCTAACTATCACCATAAAGATTTCCTTCCTCCTGCTTATGCCCAAAATCCTCAAGAAATTTGTGTAACCAAATCATTTATTTTCTTACCTTTATAGTAGCAACATAATCAGCCTCTGTGGTTGACAAATCCACAAGCTTTTGTAGTCATGAAATTCATATCACTATTGTCACACCTACAATGAAAATATAACTTGTCATGCTCTTTTGATGTCTACATATCCATCCATATTTGAATCTAAATAATCACACAAAGTGGTGTCTAATCCATTATAGAACACAAAATTGTCCCAATGGTCCCTCTTAATTCTTGAAGGATCCACTTTACTTCGTGCGGTGATTTTTACCTTGATCACTCTTGTAAATATACTCACAACTCTCACTTCATGGAAAATATTAGGCCTAGTACACACCATGACAAACATCAAACTATCAACCACTGATGTGTAAGGTACCTTGAACATCTGGTTACTCTCTCTACTCTATCTTGGGACACATCTCCTTTGATTACTAGAAATGGCCTGCAATAAGGAGTCCCAAGTGGTTTATCATCCCGCATGTTAAACCTTTCCAATACCTTCTTAATGTAATCTTCCTAAGATAAATTCATCTTTCGTTCCTTCCTATCCCAAGATATCCTCATACCAAGGATTTGTTTTACTTCCCCCAAATCCTTCATATCAAAGGATTCACTTTGTTACTTCTTGAGTACTTTTATTTACCTACATGTTTTTACCTGCAACCAACATGTCATCCACATACGTATTGAGACACAAGATAATATAACTTTCATACTCAAATTTATTTGAATACATGAAATGGTTATAACATATAATATAACATTTCTCCATCGTGAATCTCTAAAATTATTATACCATTGAGATGGAGCTTGTTTCAAGCCATAGAATCTCTTCTTCATTTTTCACACCATCTCCTCTTTACCTTTGACCTCATAACACTCTAGTTGTTGCATATATAGATCCTCCTCCAAATCAAAATGGATAAATGTAGTATTTACATCAATCTTCTCTAAGTGAAAATCTTTTTCTACCACTATTTGAAGAATATTTCTAATAGAAGTCATTTTTAACTACAGGAAAAAATCTCTTCAAAATCTATACCTTTTTTTTGAAACCCCTTTACCACAAATCGGGCCTTATATATTTTCTTTCATCCTTCTTCCTCTTTGAATTTGTAGACCCACTTGTTCTGTAATACTCTTTTTCCTTTTGTTAGCTTCACCAAATCCCATGTTTGGTTCTCCATGAGAGCCTGATGATCCTCATCCATGGCTTCCTCCCATTTCTTCCTTGAATTTACCTACATTGCCTCATCAAACACCTTTTGTCTCTCCACTCTCAATAATAATAAATACTAAGGAGAAGTAGAAAAAAATTCAAGTTCTCTTATTATCCTAGAAGACCTCCTCAATTTAAGAGTTTGGGGTTTCTATTGCGGAGGTTCTTGAGCTAATAAATGTGTCACTTTTCCCATGGAAGATCTTATACTACTACATATTCTTCCTTAGATTCTTTCTTGTTTTCCTATAATTGTTGCTTATACATGAATTTCTCATTAAAGACCACATTCCTGGATTGAATGATTTTATTTTCCTTAATACTCCACCATTTAAAATCAAATTCATCACCACCATAAAAATGAAAGTACATTTTTCTAATTTAGCCTCTACCTTATTCTTATCATCCTTGTCTATATGGATAAATAACTCAAATCCAAAACTCTAAAAATGAGTAATCAACTTTATTACCACATCAAGCCTCCTCATGTATTGTTATTATCTATGAAAAGTGCACCTTAGTTTAGAGATGATAGTAGAGGTTCTAATATTTATTTGATCTCTCACTTTCATAGATAAAATGGAAACATCTCAGTCTATAGGAATACCTATTATTGATGTGAGATTCTTTAGTATCAAGGCCATTTCCTTATTGATGTATCATAAACTATTTTTTTGGGTTTTGAGGGTAAAATATGATCAGTAAATGAAATTGAAAAAGGGGTGATACATCCAACTTATTAAGTTATTTTTATGAGGATATGCACAATAAATTTGAGAATGAATTTTAGATGCACGAACCAATGGGTTTTAGTAGAATATTAAGGCAAAAAACTTATGTATTGAGGGATAAATCACAACAACACTACAAGATAAACATGCACACTAATGCTATGCAGAAAATACCAGATTTACAACAAGGTAAGAATGATTAAATCATGGAATTTAAATTCATAAGAATTAATGGAAAATACACAACCATGTAAATAATTGGAAAGCCAAAATTATTTCTCATTTAAGGGAAAAATTGGCAGAAATATGCTTCGGCACTCCTATGTTTAAAATTCCTCCTTTGTGCTTTGTCAATGCACACAATATATAGCAAAATTATTCACCCAACCCTTCCTAAAAATAGGCTAAAATTTATACTCACCCATGCATGATAATTTTACACCATTATCATGAATAAATAAAGGGACAAAAATAGATATGCTGATTAAATGAGGCATTAATAGCCTACTCACAAAAATAAACTCAAGTCAAAGAAAAATAAACTCCAGTCAAAGTTCGGTTGAATGATCTATTTTTAATAAAACTTGCATGAATAATTTAGCTAATAATAGCTCTTGTTTTTTGTTCAAGTCTTCTCCTATGTGCATGAAATTTATTCTTTTCTTCTTGTGCTACTTGCCATTTGATCCACTTGTAATGATAAATTTGGCACTTTTACAATTCGGCCCCTTGGATGCACATGCAAAAATAATATCCTTGTGTGAGAAAAATAATTCCTTTGTCTTCAATACTTAGCAAAACATTCACCCTCCAATGTGGGGACCACCTGTAGGCATGTGCAAGAAAATAATACCCTTATTTTGTGAAAAATAAGGTAATTAGAATTTCAAAAAGGTCTTCTTGATTTCTAATGTTGACATTTTTTCACATGGGATCCTTTATTCTTCTTTCACTGATGTGACACTTTTCTGTCTTTATTTGCATGATAAGATAATCATCTTTGTCTTCTAGTGCATTGATGTGACACTTTACAATGGTTGGTCCTTGTCTTTATTTGCATGAATAATTCTTTGTCACCTTTCTATTCACATGCAAATAATTATCCTTGTGCACATGCAAAAGATACATGTTCTCCTATAATATTTACAAAATGTGATAATAAAAGGGGCCTCACGTGGTTTCAAACATGCAACCTCACTAGCACCCTTAGTCACTTTAATCAAGTGCCTTTCTCTTATAATTTGACCCCTTCCTTTGGTTGTACCATGCACATGAATTTGGAAATAGTAAGGTATTTTAACTTACACATTGGTCAACTTTTGATTTAATCAAGACATAAAAACATTAACAGTAATATTGAAAGTAACAACCCATAATATTAGACTAAGGCTAGAAATAATGATTTTAATTGAAAGAGGGTCCCCTCCCCACGAGGGATTGACCCTCATGATTTTTTTGGTGGAATTAAATTCACCCTAATTGGGGTTTTATCATCATTTGACATGTAGCATTATCTTTAACCCTAGATGTATTAGGAGTTTGCATGGAAAATGTTGATTAATATATACGTAACATCGATCTTCATATTATTTGATATCCATCATTGATTTCTCTTGATTCGGTAGGTAGGGTAGGTGGATGGTGGATTTATCTACACCATTTGATCTCTGGGTGGTTTCAATTCTGAACCATTGATTTTCTCACCATGGTAGATAAGATAGTTGGCAATAGTTAGCAATAGTGATCCTCCGATCTTACACTAGTAATATCTAACCTTTGATGTTCTATGATGAGTTGGTTCACCTAACCCCTGGGTTAAGCAAGAAAAATGGGAAATTGACATATCATTTGGTCATTATTCATTTGAAATCCTTGGTACTTGGTGAAGCCTTGGAAAAAAAAATTGTTCGTCATTTTTTTATTTCATCTAAGCTTGATTTATTCTCTATATAACTGTGCATATTCAACATGAAGAGAAGTGAATAACTTCAGCCAATTTTTTTCTTCTTTGTGACACATTTCGAAGACATTGGCCACCATCGATGAGATTTTGTGATATTTTAAGATCTCATAGACATGTATTTCTCTTCCATGTTTTCTTCATTATGGCCACCATTGTTGAATGGGTGATTTCTCTGGTTATTTACCCTATAAATTTTTTCTTGAGATTTAACTCTAAATTTTCTTATAAATTATATACCCTTTATGGGTTTATTGACAATTTTTACACTTGTGTAAAATTGGAAACTCAAAACCTCATTATGATGGATGGCATCAATGAAGTGGACGTTACTTGGGGGATGCATTATAGTTTAATTATTTTTATTGCAACAATTTATTAACTACATGTAATATGTAGTTATGTATGTTGTTATAGAATTTATAACCTTACATAGACTACGTCATTCCATGTTCATCTTAGCAAAGAAACAAAAACTCCGAAGGACCAATGCATTTCCTTGATAAAGGTGGGATTTGTAGTTTATGTGAGAGATTAAACTCAGTAATGGAAAGTAGAGTTGCATTTTTCATGTAGAAGATTCATTTTAAGTTATAAGTATATTAAATCTCATTATTTATACATGTTAAATACATTTAATTATTTGATTGAGTTGTTTATTTCATTTTATAATCCATATCCATGTAATCATAAAGCTAAAAGTAGAAAGAAGTATACAACTCAAGTACATAAATTAAAAGTTATTTATTTAAGAAAAAGTACAATGTTTCCCACACAAACCGTGGGATGTAACTCATAACTATTGAAGAAATAAGTACTTGTGCATGAAGTTAAAAGTAAAAGAGTATATAAAAAACCCATCATTTCCATGGGCTTTACTTCTAAGTCTTCTTAAGCTCTAGCTCCATCTTTCATCCAACTCTCCCAAAAGTCATAGTTTACTGAAAAATTAAAAGAAAATGCATCATTATATAGCTCAAGGTCATATCTCGTACTCATGTACTATCTAACTACATATAGATGGATTTATAAATAAAAGAAGCATAAGGTACATCAGATAGAGATAAATTGATAGTATTCTACAATGGTACATATGATTCCCATAATCATTATAGAATAAGAGAGAGAAAATGAAAAACTAGACAACATAAGAGAAGTTAAAAATCCTAAATAATTTCTAACTATTCTCTTAAGTGTGTGGGTACAAAGTTATAAAAAAGGAGAAAATAAAAGCATGTTGTACAATCCTCATTGTTAGATAAAGATTACATAAAAATAGAGTTCAATGACTTCCATCCTATGGTACATCAAATTGGAATAACTCACAAGTACATAATGGTATGAAAGAAGAATGTAACTCAAATTTCAGTAGCTATTCTAGAAATAGGAGTTACAGTGCAGATCAGAAGAGAAAATTTCATGATTACTTCCATTCAAAGAAGAAAGAAGTCATTTCAAACATTCAGAGATAACAATACATGTTTCAAATTTTAAAAGAAGTGAAGTGGATGAATAAGAATATAATGTATAAGATAGGAAATCTAAAGAGTGCATGTTTTAATCAATTCCGAATAACTATGATAAAAAAATATTTTCCCAAAAGGAATGATAAAGCAACATTTAGGTAAGGTCCAACATATTAGTCATTAATTTATGTAAGGAGTTGTTGTTTCTAAACATCTTCCATATAAAAGTAAATTACATTATTCAAATGTTACAAGTGCAAGTACAACAAAAGTAAATGAATAAGTATGCACTGATCAAAAGAAGTCAAGTTTTCTCATATCAGAACACTTCATAACTTTGTAATTAGGTATTGATAAAGACACAAGTACAAATAATGTATATTAACTTTCAAAATATGCAAGAATATAGAAATGGTATAGTTGATCAAGTGAAAAAAGGGCTAAGTCTAGTTTCAAATTCCAACCAATCTATAAAGTACTATTAGAGTTGTAACAATCATGATTGCAATATGAGCATCGTGGTCCAAATAAAGTACTTCATTAATAAAAGGAAAAGAAAGTACATTATTCAAATTTTCAAAGTGAAAGTAAGAAAATTTCATTTGTAAAAAGAAATGCACATTTATAAAATATTCATTTTAGCATGTATCTCATAATCATGATAGAAGAAAATCAAATAATTGTATCTACCAATCATGTAAGTACATGTACAATTGTAATCAAATAAAACTAAAGAGAAAAATATAACATTTACAAAGTAGGTACATTTTAACACTAAATTTGTTCAAAGTAAAGTGAAAGCTTTGAAATATGTTCGTAAGAAGTACATTTTATGTATATACCATCAAGTTAGTCATTGAAAAGGGTACAGTTGTGTGAACAATGTAAGAAATGCAGCATTCAAGTTTCCATTGCAAAGGAAGCAACACAGTAAAGCAAAGAGTCTTAGAGTCATGCATCAGAATAAGATTCAAAAGTGTAAGATTACAGTATCAATAAAGCAATAGTTTGAGTTACAAAATGGGGTTCAATGTTACTTTGAATACTACATTTATACTGCATTCATTGCCATACATGCCAAAAGTTTCCAACTCAAATAGGAACAGTCTTCTAGGAGCTATAAGAAAATGTCATCTTCAGGATAAAAGAGTCAATTTATGAGGACCAAATTTCAAAGGAGGAACTTCCCATCAATACAATTTTGCAAGTATACAGTTATCTAGAAATAGATGTAATGAAACTGAGCTAGAAATCACATATCCAAGGCACAACTTTAAAACAGAGATTCCGGATCACAAATACAAGTAGTGCCAAGCAAGCACAAAATAAATAAATGAATAACTTGTATTTTTTGTTTGTAAACAATGGAACATACAATACATGTTCATGTATTTAGAAATTCAAGGAGATAAATTTCCACGAATGAATCAAAATATCGAGAATAATCTTTTCAAAATCTACAAAATAGGAAGAAACAAGTGATGAGGAGTAGAATTTTGTTGTTTTTAAAATGATAAAGAGAAGTAATCAATTTCATATTTCCTCACCTTAAGCTCAACATTCAACCCTAAATTATAGTTCATTATATATGGAAAGGGTACATAAATTGATATGGTTTACAACTCAAACCATCATTCTCGAACTAGGTTACAAGTTATACTCAAATATCATCTCGAAAAGATCAAAATTACATACTAGACAAATTTAAGAACATAATTTAGATTAAAATTGATACAACGAGAAGTGAAGATACATCCTTCAAAGCAACAATGTATAGCTATTCAAACATCAAACAAATATCAAAGCTACTTTTTCAACCACAGTGATAATTTTTAGAAACTAGAAGAGTGAGTTTCAAAGCAAGACATGTTTCAAAGGATATTTTGACTAGATTCTTGAAAATTCATACTCATATCATCAAATGGTTGTATGGAGAGGAAACAAACTACTAGGTAGAGTGCTCATAAATGAAACAGATATAAAAGATCACGGTTAAAAACCTACAACCTAGTATGGATCAATCAAAGGTGGATTAATCTATCCTTCATATTGACATTAAAATGTGAGGTCAGTAGTGAAATATAATGGCTAAAATCCAGTGCATATAAGGCAAGGCTCTATCATGATGAGGAGCATTTTACAAAATAAGTGAAAAATGTACATAAAAGACAACAAGGAGAGCTTTTGGTTTTTTAAGAAGAATCAATAAACAACTCCATGTTTCTTCAATAATGGAGAGCTACGTTAAAAATATCTCTCTCATAAAAATTGGACACTCTAAGATACAAATACTCAGTAAAACAAAAGCAAAAGTAATGGAAAAATCACAAAGTAGAATACCCCTAATTTGATTCAGAAATAACATAAAAATCAAAGGTTTCTTCAATAATGTTGGCCATAAATGTAAAACAAAAAACTCTTGTGCTAGTTACCCATGGAATATCATATTTAATGACCTTTCAAGTAAAATTAAACCCAATAGTGGAGGATCTAGTCAAAACAAAGAGCTCACGAGAAAGAATAATGGTGTTAGATGAGAATAGAAAGAAGTTTGAATGATATAAACCCAAATCAAGTTGTAACAATATAAAGCTCATATATTCGAATGAATTAAGAAATGAAAACTTTAGAACAATAAATAATGACCGAGTTGTATCATTGAAAGCTATTCAAAAGGAGCAAAAAAATTTGTCATGGTTTCCATTACCAAAATTTAGGGGGAGAGAAAAAAATTCGACCACAGAATGGTGAGTTGACTCACGAGATCCATGAAAAAGTTAGAACCATGCCTTCAAAATCAATAGTATCAAAAATGGGCCTAAAAATGAGCTCAACTCATGGAACCCATTTAAAAATAAAGCAGGGCATGAATATAATAATAGTCTGAGCAATATTATCAAAAACCCAAATCTTCAAATAGCAACAAAGATGGTACAAAGATCGATATCACTCACACACGTATAATCACAGAAATAGTAAAATAAAAGCTCATAAAAAAATAGTAGTTTCATTCACACAATACCCTCTTGGTGGCCATAATAGGAAAATAGAGATCTTAGGGTCAATGGTACACTCATAAATTAAAACATAATAGATTCTAACCTTCAGAAATGCTGAATCAGGGACTCAAATGGCGTTCTTATATCTCACAAAGCTTGATCTAGAGAAAAATGATGAAGAAGATGATTTGCAACCCTCACATAAAATATCAAAGCTTTGAATTGCAAAATAACCGAGCTCAAAATCATAATTCATGACATCGAGGAAAAATTCTAGGTTGTTCCTCAAAAAAAAGAAGAATGAATGGATACTTGGGGTTTCAAGTTCTTTTATTGACCCTAAAGTCAACAAACCTTTTCTAGACTCATCGGGAGCTAAGAATCGATTGCAGAGATTAAAAGGTATGAAAAATCAACAATGCAAAACAACAACTTACAACTCACCACAAGATCACTTTGGTTCAACGATCAACGTTTTAGATCAAGTTCGTACAAGATTGATGGACACAATTTAGTGAATTTAATACAATCAACCTACCCCTCGCCATGTATAGAGAAATTGATGAAAAATATAAAATGGCACATATATTTACGATCTACATAGATCCATCATCCTATTTAAAGAAAACTCCATAGGATCGTATAACTCAACCAAGGTCAAAAGGAAGTGCATGTGTCCAGCTCCAAATAAACCCTAACTTCAACTAAGTTAGCAATTCCACCGCCAAACATCATGATGGGTCGATTTTTTTCGTTGGAGGGGGCCAACCTCAAATATTCATACTTATTTTTACATTAACCCTTAAAATTTCTAAAATCATATGCTACATATCAAAACTGACAACATGATTCACTATGATTATCTAAAATGAGTTATATCATATGTAAATCAAAAGGGGCTGAATTCTATATGTTATATAATGCCATGGTAGAGGTGTAATATATGGTCAAACTATGCTAAATGTAATGATTACATTAAATTCCTCAAATATACCTTAAAATTGTAACAAAAATTTAGACAAGGAGGAAAGGGAGGTATTTATGCATACAATCATAAATGCATAAAGGAGTGTTATTCTTGCATATGCAAGTGGACCCAATAGATTGCAAAAGGAAAAATTTGAACATGTACACATTAGAGCCTGCAGGTGGTCCCCATAGGGGATGAAATACATGGGTGGTATTTTGCAAAGTAATTAAAGGAAAAGGAATTATTTTTCTTAGACAGGGAGATTAATTTTGAATGTGCATCAAATGGGAAAAAATTAAAAGATGCCTACAAATATCATTCCATGTGGATCAAGTTATAAGTTTCACATCAGGAAGAAGAAGACATAGATTGCATGCACATTCAGGAAGACTTGCACAACAAGCAAGGGCTATTATTAGCCAAATTATTCATCTTATTTTATTAAAAATAGATTAGTCATTTGTACTTGGACTGAATTTTATTTTTGTAACTAAGGCTATTAATGCCTCATTGTAATCAACATGTCTATTTTTATTCCTTTATTTAATCACGATAAAGGGGAAAAATTAGCATGCATGGGCAAGTTCAAATTTACTCTATTTTTAGGATGGTTTGGGTGAATAATCTTGGTTTATATTGTGTATAATTGGAAGGCATAAGGGAGGAATTTTGAACATAAGAATGTTGAAGCAAATTTTTCAAGTTTTACCTCTTGAATGAGAATGTATTTCTTCCTTTCCAATTATTTGCAATGGTGTGTATATCTCATTAACTCTTGTGAATGTCAAATTACCTGATTAATCATCTTACCTTGTTTCAAATTTTGTAATTTCTCCATAATATTAGTGTACATATTTATCTTATTGTATTGTTGTGACTCATTCCATCAATACACAAAGTGTTTTCCTTAATATTTTGCTGAAAACTAATGCTTTGTGCATCCAAAATTCACTCTGAATTTGATTGTGTATGTACTCAATCAAATCCCACAACAAGTTTGGTGTATCACCTCATTTTAAATTCATTTCTAGTAATCTTTTACCCTCAAAACCCTTAAAATTAGTTTAGGATACATCAAAATAAAGCGGGCCTTGATACCAAAACTCACTTCAATAATAGTTATACCCATGACACTGAGGTATTTCTACTATATCTATAAAAGTAAGAGATTCAGAGAAAGCTTAGAACCCCTATAGTCATCTTTAAACAAGGGTGTACTTTTGAGAGATAATAATTTTGGCATGCCAGTGTGACCATGAATCATATTTGTAGTAGATTATAGCAATTTACAACAGATTTACAATGAAAGAAACTCACTTTTAGAGCAACAAGCTGCAGAAATTTATTTTAAAGATCAAAATATTTATTTGGTGACTCCATAAGGCTGATTTTAGACTAGTTTTGTAGCATGTTCCATACCTAAAGTGACTACAAGAATGTCGGTACACTGAGGAATTCCTACCGAGTTTATTTCTTTATCTTTGAATTTTGGAAGAAGAAGAAGAGTTTCAATACCTTACATTATAATAGGGATGGTTTTGAAACCCTCCTGCTAATCTTCCTTCACCATGTAGTAATCTTGTTGTTCAAATCCTAGTTATTCCAATGGTTATTAAACCACCTAGGAATTTTGTGACCTTTACTAATGGTAGCACTTTAGTAATTCCAATTTATCATGATATTCCCAATGCCACCATGAAAATTTTACCTTCATTCATTGGTGAAAATCAGATTACTCCTATAGAGCACATTAAAGATGTTGCAGCCCTTTGTGTTATCCATAATATAACTCATGAATATGTAGCCTTAAGACTTCTAGCTGCATCATTTAAAGGACAAGCCTTGCAATGGTATATAACCTTAGAGATTGGGAGCATAAGAAATTTGGATGACTTAGGAGATAAATTACTTAAGCAATTTAAAGACCATTATGATCATTTATCTCTCATAGAGCAGTTATCTACAATTAAAAGAGCCCCTCATGAATTTATGGCTAGTTTCAACATCCATTTTACTAGAAATTGTGAAATAATTCTAGCTCTTTGTTAAGCCTCAACTTGATCATGCTTTTCTATACTACCTCAGAGCCTTAAATAGTTATATCTCAACCATGATTCAAGTACATAGGAGGAGAGACTCTCCCAATAGCTTAAAACAGTTCCATTGGGGATGAAAATAGCCTTATTCAAGTTGGGAAATTGCACCAAGGCCTTCAATGCCTCTTATATAGGTTTGTCACCTATTCACAACCTATTACCATTATAGAGCCTATTTTTTAGCTCCATAGTTGATGTATTCAAGGATTTACAAACTATGGGTAATAAATTAAATTCAATTAAGAACAAATTAGCTCATCCTAGAAGGATTTATCAAGCTCCTTATCCACAAAATCATCTAAATCAATGGAATAGGTAGCCTTATCAAAGCATAATCAAAACTATAGATAGCTATATCGGCCAAATCAATTTGATCAAAGGCTCATAATTCATCTAGAGCTCTTATCCCAACTAACATGGTTTCAAAAGAATGATGTCAACCTTGTAATCAACCTCATTCGATTGCTAATTGTCTAAATACATATTCTTGCATATAATCCTTATTACACAACCTTAAACCTAAATCATTATTCATGCATAAAATGGAGGGTGGGAAACAAGAATCTCATAGTCAGAAACACCCGAGAATAGAATCTAGTTAGCTTTGGAGAGGAAATTTTTTTGTGATCACAACTAGGTATCAGGAAAAGGCTCAAGAGAGAAAAACAACAAAACAAACCTATTCTTACCCACATTCACTGATAAAACAACAAGTGCAGGTAAAAAAACAACTAATAATTCTATTGTTCCTAAAAAACAAGGATTTAAACTAAAAATAAGCAACAAAAACAATTGCATCTTGATCCCAGAAAACTCTTCATACCTCATATTTCAAAATTTGTTGAAGGAAAGTCATTTTTTGTTAAATATTATGCTAAAATGGTAGAAATTGTTTCAAAAATGGTTGTTTATTTTAATATTGTTGAGGTAATGAAAAAGCATAATATTAATAATTCATTTTAGGATGCTCTAAGTATTCTAAGACAATAAGATTTACTTTCTCATGAGCTTGCTAAGCTGTAGATTTTATCAAAACCAGAAGAAAAGGAAGCTTAGAAAGCAGACATGGTCCTTGGAACAATAGTGCAATGACACCACATGAAAGAGGTTAAAAGGATGGTTCAAAAGGTCTTAAAAACTCATGATAACAAGAATCCACCACCATTTTATCTATCTTTGATTATTGGACATCATTTAGTTTATAATTGCATGATTGATAGTGGTGCAAGTAGCATAGTTATGCCAAAAGCAATTACTGAGAAAAATTTGGTCTACATTATGAGCCTACATAGAAAAACATGTTCGAAATTTAGATAGTACAACAACCAACACGGTTGGGATTATTCTACATCTAGAGGTATCCTTACATGCTTACCCCAATGTTACTATTTTACAAGATGTCACTATTGTATATTTACCTCCTTACATTGCCTTATGTTTATCACGAGATTTTACAAAAATATACGAGGTTATCTTTCTTCGTATTGGTCAATTTTTTTGTTCTTTACTACAAGGTATGGAACTAAGGTTATCATAATTTAAATCCTCATGTTAGATTTCATATTGAAACTCATGCTTCACATGATGTAGAAAAATTATACGACTTTAGATCAATCTGATATTGATGTTACAACACATGTTTTTGTACTAGAAAATGTTTCTAATCTATTTATGGAGGAAAATATTGAAGAAGAACATCCTTATGATACTTTTAAAGAAGCGGAAGAAGATTGTTTTGGTTTTATTTCTTGCATAAAGAAAATGCACCAATCCCTTTCTATCTACAATGCAGAAAAAAAGTAGCATAAGGGCTATGGAATCTTTACTTCGATGGAGCTAAAAACAAGAAAGGAAAAGGTGCAAGTTTGATTCTTACTTTCCCTTCAAACGAAAGGTATTTTTATCTTTAAGTATGTAGTTCTCTTGTACTTGTAATGTAGTTAAATATAAAGCATTAGTTCATGGTTTTCAATGGGCCAAGAATATAGGTATCAATACTTTGCAAGTCTTTGGTGATTTAGAGTTAGTTATTAATCAAGTGAAAAATTTAATATGTGTAAGAATTCATTGTTGAAATCTTACAAACATAGAGTTTCAAACTTAATGGATGATTATGATCCTATTAACATGCAATCTGCTCCAAGAAGCGAAGAAAAGCACACATACTAACTTGTAATATTGATTGGTGCTAGCTTCGATGTACTAGAAAAGGTCTAAAATTGTAAATACAACCACATATAAAGCTAATTATCAGACCTTCAGTACCTGATAATGAAGAAAATTGGCAAGTTTTGAAGATGATGAACAAATATGCTATT
This sequence comes from Taxus wallichiana var. yunnanensis, assembly GCA_018340775.1. NCBI lineage: Eukaryota > Viridiplantae > Streptophyta > Pinopsida > Cupressales > Taxaceae > Taxus > Taxus wallichiana. Next base: position 896,980,149 of record CM031240.1, on the reverse strand, counting down.
TTTGCAGCAAGAAGCTAAATTTTCTGCATTAAATCAAGAAAAAATAGAACACTTCTATGGTGACCACATTGTTCGATTGAAGAAAAACAAGTTTCCTCAAGAATTGGTCACACTAGAAGACATTTTAAGTTTTGATGTTAAGTTAAGAAAGGACAAAGGCAAGATTTCAACTCACATGGATAACTATGAGGAGATTTAGGTGGATGATGAAAAGAAACTATTTATTGGAAAGATATGTTCCTCAGCTGAAAAACAATCATTTATCAATGTATGTAAATAATTAAAAGATGTTTTTTCTTGGAAATACAAAAATCTGAGAGGCTTTTATTCCAATTTAGCTCAGCATACAATAGGGTTACTGAGCCAAATTCCAAGCCGATTAAGTAGAAGCAAAGGCCTATAAATCAAAATCAAAGGCCTATAAATCGAAGATTGAATAAAGTATTATCTTTCCAATGAAGCATTCAATTTGGGTAGTGAATCGTGTTCTATTAGAAAAAAATGGAGAAATCAAGTTATGTGTGGATTGTAGAGATCTTAAAAAGCTTCATTAAAATATCATTATCGACATCACAATATCGATTAGATTTTAAGAATAGGTTTAGGTTCGAACAGAATGTGTCTTTGGATGGTTACAGTGGATACAATCAGATCCTTATGCGTGAAGAAGACAAACATTAAATATCCTTCACCACAAAGTGGGGTACTTATGCTTACAAAAGAATGTGTTTTGGATTTTTAAATGTTGGTGCGATGTTTCAACATGCAATGGACATGTATTTTCATAGCTTATTAAATAAATGTATATTGGTTTACTTAGATGATGTCATTGTATCTTCAAAAAAGTCTGATGAACATCTAATGCATTTGACGCAAACTTTTCAACTTTACAGACATTTTAGAATATCATTGAATCCCAAAAAGTCTATTTTTTAGTACATAAAGGTAAATTGCTTGGTCAAACTATTTCTAGACAATGTATAGCTATTGATCCTTTCAGAATAAAAGCTATTTCACAATTATCCTTTTCTCATCATAAGAAAGCACTACAAAGTTTTCTCATAAAAGTCAACTTTGTTAGAAGATTTGTTCCATATTTTGCAACATTCTTCAAGCCATTAATAACCATGTTAAAGAAAGATAAGACCTTTTCTTGGACCAACTAAGAAAGAAAAGGATTTGAGGCCATCAAGTCAGCTATTTCACAAGCTCCTACTCTTGAAAATCCAAATTTTAATAAAGATTTTACAATGTATGCACTTGGAGGGTGAAACTATTTAAGCTATATTAACTCAGGTTAATGATGAAAACACTGAACAACCAATTTCTTTCTTTGGATAGAGTTTACATGACTACAAGATAAGGTACATGTTATCCAAAATTCACCCCCAAGGTAATTTTGATAACATGCAAGCAATTATATTGATTCGGGCGAAAAGTCATGTTTTAGGGTCCCCTCATATTTGTCTAACTTCAAGAGGAAGAGAGTAAGTTCGATAAAAATGCGAAAAAAAGGTTCAAGAAGGCAAATAGGTCGATCCGGGAAAAATCGTGAAAATTGGCTAAGTCTGCTCAAGGTCGCCTCAAGGACATGTGGGACAAAGGCGCGAACCGGCGGTTCGGCGAAAGGATTGATCCAAACGCAGCGAGGACAAATGGGACAAAAGTACGCGCGGCGGGCGCGAAAAGCCGATCCGCCGAAAGAGGAAGAAAAATTGGCTAAGTGTTTCTCGGGACGTTTGGGACAAAGACCGAACCGGCCGAACCGGGCCGAAATGAGCACGGCAATCAAAAAATGATTGGGACATACGGGCCGAAAAGGCGCGCTAGCCGACCGGGTCGAGTCGATTCAAGGCAAATGGGACAAGCGGAAGATGATGGACGCGACCCTTGAAAAGCTGGCCGTGAAATCAGTCAAGCGATCCAAAAACAAAGCGGGCAATTGGGACAAAAATGTGCGAACCACTTAACCGGCCGAAATGAGCACGAGTAGTCAAAGAGGCATTTGGGACGGCCAGGACAAATGGGTTGGCCGAATCGGCCGAAATCACCAAGAAAGACTAATCAAATGGGACATCCGGAAAAATGGAGCCGAAGGAGCCGAGGACCAATCAGATCATGACACGTGTCGCGGAGGAAAAGTCAATGTTTGGTAGGAAACTTCAAACGGCCATAACTTTTGACTCCGAGCTCCGATTTTGATAAAATTGGACTTTTCGAACAAGCACGACGTCCTCTACGCCACAGAAACTGGATTTCTTATTTTTAATGAGGGTATATATATTTAAATGAAAGAAATATATTCGGCTCCAGTCATTCAATGCTCTTTCCCGTCAAATGACAGAAAACGCCTGCCAGGCCCAAAATAGCTGCCTGCACTCAGAAGGCCATAAATTTTGCATTTCTCAACGAAATCACGCAAAATTGGTACCGTTGGAATCGTGGTTCTGAGCCCGATGCACAAGCAATCAAGAAATTCCAGATTTGATCAGAAATTGATTGAGTTTTTTAAGGAAACGTGGCCGGGTTTAGAACAGTGTTTTATTTGGTAGCTGGGAGTGCAATTAAGAGGCATGGTCATCATTCTTTTCTGCTTGCAGCACATGGGATAAGTATGGGAGCCTTTTTGCAAGTAATGTATACCCATTCCACTCAATTTAATGCCTCTTACAGTGGTTGAAGGACAGATTTCGGGATTTCCATTTTCCCTTCTCTTTTCCTTCTCTTTTCTATAATGGAGTGTTGGGCTCATTGTAAAGGGAGAGAGTTTTGGTAGTAAAGCTCGCCAAAATTGCTTTGTGAGCTGGTGTGTTGCGAGCCCTTGTAGTGGACTCCTTGCATGGTGATCCAGGCCCTTATCTTGTAATAGACTGAACTGTGCATACCAGGAAGCAATAAAATACAAGTTTGTGGATGTATCTTCCCCTGCTGTGTTTTCTTGCATTCTTCCGCCCTTTTATCTTTCTACAAGAATATTGTGTCTTTTATTAAGGATTCATTAACATTGTGTATAATTGGAATATTGTTGTGAATGCATTTTGCTAGATTATGGTGAACTGTCATCACCTCTTCTAGTGTGTATTTTGCCTCTGTATTTCACACATTTGGAGATTACTCTCCCACCCTCCTTTTCTGGTGTATCACCGCTTTAGTGTAGGATTTCATTTTATGCATTCTCTTTCCCTGGTCCCTTGGAAATTTAGATTAGAACAGTTATCTTACCCCGCATTAGAGTAGATTGTATGCGGTAGTTTAGGAGCAAGAACTAGCTTTCTCGGAGGTCTATCTCAAGTAGCAAGTCCCACAACTTGGAGATAGTACCCATGTTATCCAATCACACCTGTGTTAAATACATGCACGGGGGTGCTGTGATTTGGTGATACAAAGTACACATTTCTTTAGAAACAAGTACTTTAAGTAGTTAGAGGATTAAGAAACTTCAAGAACATGCTTTCCAACAATAAGATACATGTCTTACTTTCTTATCCAATTGTTAAAGCGTTCTTATTGAACAAAGAGCTGAATGAGAAGAAAGCAGGTTGTATATGAAGTTCATGGAGTATGATGTTGACATCCTTGTTGCGAAAACATTTCGGGGAAAAGGTTTTAGTGAACATATCTGATAATATGGAAAAAGAGTAGGCTACGAGAATCAAAAGATCCAGAAAAACATGCTGAAATTATGTATCGATAGTCAAATATCATGGTTCAACTACAAAATCAACAACCCGAACTTAGTCGGGACATTTAGGAATCAATATGGATGACTGATTTGGTTAACTAGTTACAACACGAAAGTTATCCAAAATGTATGGACAAGAATAAGTGAAGATACTTCAAGCTATAAGTTGTAACTTATGTTTTCATTGATGGTGTGTTGTTTAAAAGAGATAAATGGAATTTTTTTGTGATGTATTAATTATGATAGAATCCAAAAACTACTATCCGAATTTCATGAAGGACTATTAGGGGTCACTTTTTATAGCAAGACATACAATCTTAAAAATTATGAAATTAGTGACTATTGGCATAGAAAGGATTACTTAATCGAAAATTGTACAAAAAGTGCTTTCTTTGTTGGAAAAGAATGATTAGCTTTACTACCCATATAGCCTATTTCAAAGTGGATCATCTATTCATGCGGTGGAGTATTGACTTCATTAGTATGATAAATCCACCTTATCGCAAGGAAACAAGTGGATCTTAAATGCTGGATTATTTTACACATTGGATTGAAGCAATAGCCTTGAAAGAAGCTAACAAGACTACAATCTTATCATTTTACAAAGGTATATTTTTCATATTTAGTGTCCAATCAATTATCATTTTAGATAATGCCTTAGCGTTTCTTAGTGCAAAGGTAATAGATTAGACTATTACTCATGGAATTCATTTAAGAACATCATCTAACTATTACCCACAGTAATGGATTCATGAAAGAACTAATAAGAATATCTTAAGGATTATCGGAAGGACACTCAAATATAATCAAAGTGTTTGGCATTTAATGTTGAATTCAACACTTTGGGTTGACAGAGTGACTCCTAAAATATGATTGACAATTCATTATACAAGCTTGTTTATGGAAGAGGGGAAAGAATGCCCATCTGTTGAGCTTTCGCATTGGATTTGATGAACTAGATGGAATTACTTGAGAAGAAACCATTGTAGGTTTTGTTACACGAAGTAATGGAGATACAAGAGCTAAGAGATCAAGAATGAAAAATAGATCAAGAAAACATTTAATAAGAAGGCTAAGTTCATAGTCTTCAATGAAAGAGACATTGTGCTAAAATGGGATGTTGATCATAAAAATCAAAGAAACCACATTATGTTTGATACAATATGTAGTGGTCCATACATGGTTTCAGTTTACAAAGAACAAAATACATTTAAGATTTCAAGGATGAATGGAGAGGAACTTCTCATTCTTCTAAATGGTATGTTTCTTAAACATTGTTATTGAAAATCATACAAAGTGTTTGACTTGAGTAGAATTTCCCTTTCACTAAGTGCATTCATGCACATTGCAATGTTTTCAATTCAATAAGTATATTTGTGCACGTGATCTGGTTTCCATATCCTTTCCCAGCTTTAGTTTGTTTTCAAAAGGAATTTTTGGTTATATTCTTTAACTCCATGCCTATTGGAAAAGAACAAGAAACTAGTCTACAAGCGACAAATAAATTTCCCCATAGGATCGCCATAAATGTTGACAATTTTGACACTTGTGCTAAAATGGGCAACTCAAAACTTCATTACGATGGATGGCATTGATGAAGTGGACCTAACTAGGGGGATGAATTATAATTTTATTATGTTTTTAGTTGCAGAAATTGATTAACTACATGTAATATATAGATATGTATGGTGTTACAGAATGTAACACCTTATAAAGATTGCAATTCCATGTTCGTCTTCAACAAAGAAACACAAAATCCCTAAAGTACCAATGCATTGCCTTGATGAAGGTGGGAATTACAGTTTATGTGAGAGATTAAACTTAGTAATGGAAAGTAGAGTTGCATTTTTCATGTAGTAAGATTCATTTTAAGTTATAGGTACATTAAATCTCATTATTTATGCATGTTAAATACATTTAATTATGTGATTGATTTTTTTATTTCATTATACAATCAATATCCATGTCATAAACTTAAAAGCGAAATAAGTATACAACTCAAGTACATAAATTAAATGTTATTTATTCATGAAGAAGTACAATGTTTCCCACACAAGCCGTGGGATGTAACTCATAGCTATTGAAGAAATAAGTACATGTGCATAAAGTTAAAAGTAATAGAGTATAGAAGAAACCCATCATTTCCTTGGGTTTTCTTCTAAGTTTTCTTTATCTCAGCTCTACCTTTCATCTAGCTCTCCCGAAAGTCACATTTCACTTGAAAAATGAAAAGAAAAGGTGTCATCATTCAACTTAGGGTTTGATCTGTACATAATGAAATTAGATGGATTTATAAATAATAGATGCATAATAGATGCATAAGGTACATCATATACAAATACACAATTCATAAGATCAATATTCTACAACAGTACATATGATTCTTAGAATCATTAAAGAAGAAGCAATAGAAAAGGAAAAACTAAGGAATATAAGAGAGGTCAAAGGCCTCAATATTTTCTAACTATTCTCTTAAGTATGTAATTACATGTTGTAGAAAAGGAGAAAATAAAAGCATGTCTTATAGTCCTCACTATTAGATAAAGATTGCATAAAAATAGAGTTCAATGACTTCCATCCTATGGTACATCAAATTAGAATAACCCACAAGTACAAAATGGTATGAAAGAAGATTTTAACTTAGAGTTCAATAGCTATTCTAGAAATATAAGGAGTTACAGTGTATATCAGAAGAGAAACTTGCATGATTACTTCCATTCAAAGAAGAAAGAAGTCATTTCAAACATTCAGAGATAACAATACATGTTTAAAATTTTCAAAGAAGTGAAGTGGAAGAATCAAAATATAAATGCAAGGATAGAAAATCTAAAGAGGGTAGGTTTTAATCAATTCTAGAACAACTATGATAAAAAATTAGTTGCCTAAAAGGAATGATAAAGCAACATTTAGGAAAGATCCAACATATTAGTGGTTAATTTATGTAAGGAAGGAGTTGTTGTTTCTAAACATATTTCATATAAAAGGAAAGTACATTCTTCAAATGTTACAAGTGCAAGTACAAAAAAGTAAATGAAGAAGTATGCACTCATCAAAAGAAGTCAAGTGTTCTCATATCAGAACACTTCATGACTTGCAGTTAGGTATTGATAAAGACACAAGTACAGATATTGGAGGTCAACTTTCAAAATATGCAAGAATATAGAAATGGTACAGTTGATCAAGTGAAAAAAGGATAAGTCTAGTTTCAACTTCCAAACAAGCTATAAAGTACAATTACAGTTCTAAAAAGCATGATTTCAATATGACCATTAGGGTCCAAATAAAGTACTTCATTAATGAAAGGAAAAGAAAGTACATTCTTCAAATTTTCAAAGTGAAAGTAAAAATTTTTCATTTACTAAAAAGAAATGCACATTTACAAAATCTTCAGTTTCAAAGCATGTATCTAGAAGCATGACAGAATAAAATCAAATAATTGCATCTACCAATCATATAAGTACAGGTACATATGTAATCAAATCAAATTGAAGAAAACAAATCTAACATTTGCAGTAGATACATTTTAACACTAACTTTGTTTAAAGTAAAGTGCAAGCTTTGAAACAGGCTCCAAAGGAACTACATTTGTATGTATGCACCATCAAGCTATTCATTCAAAAGGGTTTAGTTGTGTCAATAGTGCAAGAAATACAACATTCAAGTTTCTATTGCAAAGGAAGAAGTACGGTAAAGTAAAGAGTCTTAGCAATCACGCATCAAAATAAGATTCAAAAGTACAAGATAACAGTATAAAGAAAACATCGGTTTTAGTTACAAAATGGGGTTCAATGTTACTTTGAATACCGCATTCATTTCCATACATGCCAAAAGTTTTGAACTCAAATAGGAACATTATTCTCGGATATATAAGAAAATGTCATCTTTAGGATAAAGGAGTCAATTTACGAGGACTGACCTTCAAAGGAGGCATCACACATCAATATAATTTTTCAAGTATACATTTATCTAGAAAGAGATGTACTGAAACTAAGCTATAAATCACATATCTAAGGTAGAACTTTAAAAAGAGATTCCTTGATCATAAATACATACGAGTGCCAAGAAAGCACAAAATAAATAAATGAATAACTTGTATTGTTTTTGTTTTAAACAATGGAACATACAAGATCTGAGTTCATGCATTTAACAATTTAAGGAGATAAATTGCCATGAATGAATCAAAATTTCAAGAATAATCTTTTCAAAATCTACAAAATAGGAAGAAACAAGTGAGAGGACAAACATTTTTTGTTTTTAGATTGATAAAGAGAAGTAATCAATTTCATATTTCATCACCTTAAGGTAAGCATTTGACCCTAAATTATAGTTCATGATATATAAAAAGGGTACAAAAATTGATATGAGTTACAACTCAAAGCATCATTCTCATACAAGGTTACAAGTTATAGTAAGCATCATCCTAGGAAATATCAAAAGTATAGAATTCATGAGAAATTTTAAAAACATATTTTAGAATGAAATTGATAAAAAGAGAAGTGAAGATACATCCTTCAAAGTAATAAGGTATAGTTATTCAGGTTTTAAACAAATATCAATGCTACTTGTGCAACCACCATGATAATTTTTAGAAACTAGAAGAATGAGTTTCAAAGAAAGAATTGTTTCGAGAGGAGATTTTGAATATATTCTTGCATTCATAATCATATCATCAAATGGTTGTATGGAGAGGCAAAAATTACAAGGTATAGGGCTCATAAATGAAACAGATGCAAAATATCACAATTAAGCAAGCTAAAGCCAAGTATGGATCAATCAAAGGTGGATGAATTTATCCTTTAGAGTGACATTAACATGTGAGGTCCACAATGAATAATAATGGGTAAAATCCAGCGCATACAAGGTAAGGATCTATCACGATGAGGAGCATTTTGCAAAATAAGTGAACAATTTACAAAAAAGACAAAGATGGAAAATTTCGAGGTTTTGAAAATGAATAATCAATAAACAACTCGAGGTTTCCTCAATAATGGCGAGCCAAGTGAAAATGAGCTCTCCTCTCATATAAATCAAAGCTTATAAGATACAAATACTTAGAAAACCAAAGCACAAAGTAATGGAAAATTCACAAAGCAAAATACCCCTAATTCGAGTCATAGAAATAACATCAAAAGTAGAGGTTTCTTCAATAATGTCTATCATAAATGTAAATACAGAGACTCTTGTGTTATTTACTAGTGGAATCTCAAATTTAATGACCATCCAAGTAAAATAGAACCTAATGGTAGAGGCTCTAGTAAAAACAGAGAGCTCATAGAAATAATTATGGTGTTAGTTACGAATAAAAATAAGATTGAATGATACAAACCCAAATTAGGTCGTAATAATATGAAGCTCAGAAATTTAAATCAATTAACAAATGCAAAAATTCACAACAACAAATAAGGACCAAGTTGCATTGTTGAAAGCTATTCAAAAGGAGGAAAAAAATTGTTATGGTTTCCATTACCCAAAATTTGGGGAAGAGGAAAAATATTTAAACCTGCAGAACGACAGAGATGACTCACGGGATCCACGATAGAGTTAGAACCATGCCTTCAAAATAAACGAGTGTCAAATATGGGCGTAAAAATGAGTTGAACTCATAACACCCATTTACAAATAGATCAGTGGCTCGAATATAATAAGAGTCGAGAAATATTATCAAAACCAAAATCTTCAAATAGTAGTAAAGATTCTACAAAGATCGATATCACTCACGCAGTATAATCGTGAAATATTAAAACAAAAGCACAAAAGCACAAATAGATTTTTCATTCACATAATACCCTCTTAGTGACCATAATAGTAAAAAAAAAAAGCTTAGCGTTAATGGTACACTCAACAAATAAACGGAACAAATTCTTAATTTCTGAATTGCCAAAATTAGGACCTCCAATAGTGATCTTATATCTCACAAATCTCAAAACAGATAAAAATGATGGAGACGCTTTGAGTTGCAACCCTCATAGAAATATCAAATCTTTGAAATGTAAAGAAATGAGCTCAAAATCATCATTCATGTGTTCGAGGAAAAATTTTATAGGGCTTTGCCCCTTGTTCTTCAAAAAATGAAGAATGAATGGATAATAGGGTTTTGATTTCTTTTACCCAACCCTAAACTCAACAAAATTTTCCCAACATATTAGGAGTTAAGAATCCGTGGTAGAGATTAAAAGGTATGAAAATTCAATTATGCAAAACAACAACTCACAACTCACCACAAGATCATCGTGGTTCAACGATCAATGTTTCGATTAGTCAAGCACAAGATCAATTGACATAATTTAGTGAATTTAATACAGTCCACCTATCCCTCTATCCCGTATAAAGCGATTGCCAAAAATATCAAACAGTCCATAGATCGATGGTATGCATAGATCCATCATCCTATTCAATGCAAACTCTAGAGGTTCCTCTAACTCAACCAAGGTCAAAAGGAAGTGCATGTGTCTAGCTCAAAATAAACCCTAGCTCCACCTAAGTTAGTAATTCCACCTTCAAACATCATGATGGGTCAAGTTGTCATTGGAGTGGGTGAGCCTCAATTATTCAAAATTATTATTTACATTGACCCGTAAAGGTCTAAAGTCATATGCGACATATCAAAACCGATAACATGATTCATTATGATTATCTAAAAGGAGTTAGATCATATGTAAATCAAAAGGGGTTAAGAACTATATGTTATATAATTCCAAGGTAAAAGTGTAATATATGGTAAAACTATGCTAAATGCCATGATTACATTAAATTCCTCAAAGATAACTTAAAATTGCAAGGAAACTTCATACAAGGAGGAAAGGTAGGTATTTGTGCATAAAATCATAAAGGGATAAAGGAGTAATATTCTTGCATATGCATAGGTGGCCCGAGCAGATTGCAAAAGGAAAAATTTGAACTTGTACACACAGAGCCTACAAGTGGTCCCTAGAGGGGATGAAATGCATGGGTGAGTTTTTTTCAAAGTAATTAAAGGCAAAGGAAATATTTTTCACACACTGGGAGATTAATTTTGCATGTGCATCTAAGGGGATAGAATTAAAAGATGCCTACATGTAGCATTTCATATGGATCAAGTTTCAAGTGTCACATTAGGTAGAAGAAGGAAAATATTGCATGCACATTGGAAAATACTTACACAACAAGCAAGGGATATTATTAGCCAAATATTCATTCTATTTTATTAAAAATAGATCACCAACCGCACTTGGACTGAATTTTATTTTTTTAACTAATGCTATTAATGCCTCATTGTAATCAAGATGTCTATTTTTATTCCTTTATTTATTCATGATAAAGGTGTAAACTTAACATGCATGGAAGAGTTAAAATTTAGTCTATTTTTAAGATGGTTTGGGTGAATAATCTAGGTATATATTGATTAAAATCGCAAGGCACATTGGTGGAATTTTGGACAAAGGTGTGTTGAACCAAATTTTCCAGAGTTTTCCCCTTAAATGAGAATTCATTTCTACATTTCTAATTATTTGTAGTGATGTGTATATATAATTAATTCTTGTGAATGTAAAATTCCCTGATTAATCATCTGATCTTGCTACAAATTTAGTAATTTCTACATAATATTAATGTGCATGGTTATCTTATTGTGTTGTTGTGACTCATTCCCTCAATACAAAAAGTGTTTTACCTTAATATTCTGCTGAAAACTATATGTTTGTGAAACCAAAATTCATCCTCAATTTGATTACACATGTACTTAGTGAAAGACCACAACAAGTTTTGTGTATCAACTCATTTTCAATTCATTTACGCTATCTTTTTACCATCAAAACCCCTAAAAATTAGTTTTGGATACATCCAAAAGAAACCAGCCTTGATACCAAAGACTCACCTCAAAAAAATGTATACCCATAATCGAGGTGTTTCCATTGTATCTACGAAAGTAAGAGATTTAGAGAAAGATTAGAACCCCCGCAATCATCTCTAACCAAGAGTGCACTTTTGGCAGATAATTGGTTCTTGTTTTCTTGCATTGTGATACTTATTACAAGCTAAAAATGAAGTCGTGGGTACTCAGACACGTTTTGTTTCATTGAATCTCCAATGCTTTCAATTTATTTTCTCATAACGGTGAGTCTCATGTTACATTTCTCTCGAGTTCCTCTAAAAATGTGAAAAGAACTTCATGGCCTTGAATTCTAAGGCATTTTTTTATCATTGTACTTGCATATTTTTAATGTCGCTTTAAATGTCGCTTGTGGTAACCATTTTCCTGTAACTCGAGCTCTATACCCTTTTCTTTAATATTGGTTTGTGTCATTTATTGTCCCTCCATGGCTATTTTATATAACGTATAGTCACCATTTTGACGAGCCTGGATTTATTTCTATATAATTCTATTTGTATTTTCTTTGCAATTCTAGATTATGCCCATGAGTCGGTTTGGTATCTCGATCGAGTTGGATTTATCTAACATGTCATTCATGGGTCACACCAGGATCTTATTTCTTAGAAAAGTGGCTTGTGCTATGCATCTCGAGATATTTTTTTCTTTGGCATTCATCGAGAGTTAGCTCTACTTGGGTGTACTTGTATTTGAATGTGGTTCTTTTCGTGTTCTCGCTTTATAATACCCATTCATGAGTCGATACTTTTAATCTAGATCTAGGCTCGCATATTAAGTTTTGTGCTATGATTTCTTCATAGTTCGTTGTTTGTGATATCCTAAAGATATTTGGAGAATGTAAAATAGCCCAAGTTTATTATATATAAATCTTGTCATTTTATTTCCTTTGTTGGTGGTTCAAGTATTTGACACCATTATTTTATTCTGGGTTATCATGTTTTGCTCTACTATAGCATTATTTGCTTTGCCATAATTTCCTAGGTAAAACAATCATTTTTTTGACCTCAAACTTGGGATTTGACAAATGTTCTATAAGTTTTTTCTAATGGGCGCAAATGGAAAATAAACAGGAGTTTGTATTTTTTGGCTTTTAGGGCCACCATTGTTTGTATTACCCAGATATATGTTTATTCTCGAAGTACATGGATCAGACATTAGTTTCTCTTGAAATATGTTTTCCATTCCATCTAGGTGGCTACCTAAATTACAACCTCCATTTCTAAATTAGGAGCTCTAGTTTTTGGGCTTTTCATGAAAAACTTCAATAAATTTCCATTTTTTGGTGTGCCATAAATGATTTTTTTTTTTGTTCTCGCAATTAAGTTACCTATATTTTTCTTGATTGTGAAAATATTGGTCTTCTTGATCTATCTCGAATATTACAGAACCCTTGTTTCATTTCAATGTGCCACATATAGTGTTTTGGATTCTTTACTTTTCCATGGATGGCGGTTACTACTTTTCTTCTCTATGATATTTTGGATCTGTAGTGTTGGGTATCTGGTAAGAGTTACCTGTGAAAACTTATGCTTCATTTTTTCAGTCTTCCCCTTTGGAAACTTCAAACTCATTTATTTTATTGTAGAGCATGGAATATCATTTCTTAACTTAAAACATAGCTCCCCAAAAGCTGAGTGAGGGTTTTGAATGAGATAAACTTTGAGGTGATGAATGAATCTAGTCCTATTAGCATCTGTATCCTTCATTGATGTTTGATCTCATATCATGATTCACATATCTGAAAATTGATACTTTTGTTGTAATTGTAATGAACATTCATTTGTATGGTTTATGAAATAGTAAAAGTGACTTCCTATTCTTTGTATTTTGAAATGTATTCAACTACTATTACTAAAGCATTATGAAACATAGATGTGTATTACAATTATAGATGTAACCTTGAAAATATATTGAAATGTGTACTTTTAGTTCATGAATAGTTGTATCTTGTACCCTTTGAGTTGAGCTTCAAGTACTTGCATTTTCTGATAAATCAAATACCACATCAACATCTTACAAATATCAACTTATCTACTCTTTCAGATTACTACATTTAGTCCATACCTTGAATGACCACTTTGTAGCTTGCTTTCGATCTGAAACTGAGTTGAGGTACAAAGTATTTTTTTGCATTTAATGATGTATCATGGAAGACTTGCGATTTTGATTCACGAGTATCTTAGTTCTACGTAAATGAAAGAATTTCTCTTTTCAAAATTAATAGATAAAGGCAATTTTTTTTGCTTCAAAGTGATCAAAAGTGTCATTTAAAAATATGAATTTTGTGTTTACTATTCTCTATATTATTTGCAAAGCTCCAATAATTTTATTTACTTGATGGATCATATGCTACGCTTATAAGCTTTGTCTTGAACATCTGCTTCTTAACTGCTTGAAATTGTCCATTATGAAAAAATTCATTGTTCATCTACAAAATTTTGAAAATCTTTTCTTTGGATTCCAATACTTTAAAAGATAATCATAAACTCTGAAAATTTTTTGCAAAACTTGTATATTTTGTACCTTATTGGAAGGTTGATCTCTTGATGTATATTCCCTTCTTCTAAAAACTCTACAATTTACTTACAAGGACGTAGATGTGAAATTTAACATGTTGCAAATTTGACTATAGATACTCTAATTTGATGGAAAAATATATTCTAGAATGAAGTAATTATATTTTGTTCCAAGTCTCCACTTTCAAGTTATTTCTGTATCATGTATTGTTTAAGATTCTTTCTTTTGCAAAACCGTGAACTTGCATAAATATCCTTTTGTTTTAGTTGAGTATAGTCTACTAACTTGACAAAGTAGTTGAAGTTAAGTCAAGAACTACTACTCTTATTAGTTCATCACCACTTTTCCTTAATTCATTTTCCGTTTATTGATTTTTCTTCCACTTCAGGATATGTTTTGAGTTTATCAATGATGTTGTAAATTTGAAAACTGTACTCATCCTCCAGTTGATGAATGTAACACTCTTTGAATATTTTGTCATTGTTCTACAAACTACTCACCTTTTTTAGCCTTCTTTTTCTTGATATAACATATTGATTGTTTGATAGCCACAATTTTTTACAAAAATTTGTTTTTAGCCGAGTTAAGGTCTTCTTTGTTTCTTCAAACTCTTTTCTGTGTAGCTATTACTATTTGAGTTTTTTGCATTGATTGTAAGCTATAATTAATAGTACAAAATTTTAAAACATACATTGATTTCTTCTCCTGACAACCTGTGTACCAGACACTAAAAAAAAAAAGTTAGAAAGTAAATATGCATTTTTTCCTCTCTTATGTTCCATATTCATTTTCTTTTCTTTCCTTTTCTCATGATTCTAGAATTATATGTTCTATCGTAGATATTTCTTTCTCAATTTTGTATCTATTACTTTGATGTACGTTATGCTTGTTGATTTCACAAGATTCATTTGTAAGTTAGAAAGTACATGAGTACAAATTACACCCGAGATCTCAACTTATGTTGTTTCTTTCATTTTTTAGTGACATTATAGCTATTGTGTGGAAAAGATGAAAGATGGAGCCTGAACTGGGAACAAACTGCTAGAGAAACCCAAGGAATTGATAGGTTTATTCTATACTTTTTACTTTTAACTTTATGTGCATGTACCTCTACTTTAGTAGTTATGAGTTACATCCCACGGATTGTGTGGGAAACATTAAATTTCTTCATGAATAAATGATAGTAATTTCTCAGTAACTAAGTTGTGTACTTATTTTTGCATTAAAATTTATGACATGCATTGATTGTATAAATAAATGAAAACTAAATCACATAATTAAATGTATTTAAACATGAAGAAATAATGATATTTAATGTACCCATAACTTAAAAATGAACTCTTCGCATAAAAATTATAAACTTGTTTGTTTGTATCGAGTTTAACTGCTCGCATAAACTATGATTCCCACCTTCATCAATGAAATGCATTAGTTGTTTGGGGATTTTGTGTCTCTTTCCTAAGAATAACATAGAAGGACGAGTCTATAGAGGTGTTTCATTGTGTAACATCACACATAACTACAGATTACATGTAGTTAATCATTTCCTGCAACTAAAAACATAATAAAAATGTATGAATCGCCCTAGTTAGGTTCATTTCATCAATGCCTTCCATCGTAAAAAAAAATTTGAGTTGCCCATTTTTGTAAAAGTGCAAAAATTATGAACAAATTTTTGATGACTCATCGCAGGAAAGTTAAGCTAGCTTGTAGGCTAGTACCTTGCTCTTGTACATTGGGTATGGAGTCAAAGCATATAACAAAAAATACACCTTTTCCAAAAACTGACATTTCTTAAAACAAACTAAAGCTCGGAAAGGATCTCGTAAAACTGCATCATGTGCACAAGTGCACTTATTGAATTAAAGACAATGCAATGTGCATGAACTGCACTTATTGAAAGGTAAATCCTAATCTAACAAAACATTATAGGATTTTTAATAACAATTTTTTAAGAAACATACCATTCACAGAATGGAAATTCCTCTCCATTCATCCTTGAAAGCTAAAATGCATTGTACTCTTTGTAAGATGAAATCATGTAAGGACCACTCCAAATTGTATCAAATTTCATGTGGCTTCTTGGCTTTGTAGGTTCAAAATCCCATTTTAAAATAATATCTCCTTCATAGAAGACTCTAAACTTATCCTTGTTATCAAATGTTTTCTTGATCTACCTTTGATTCTTTTCCATATTAAGATGTGGCTGATCTCTTAGCTCTTGTGACTCCATTAATGTTGTATAATGAACCCGCACTAGTTTGTTCTCAAGTATTTTCATCTCGATGCAGTAAATATAATGCAATAAACTCAACTAAGTGTTAGGAAATAAGGGATAAACTATGTGGATGAGTCCCTCATAGAATCGCAATAGTAGCAACTAATATGCATAAAATATTATAGAATCTGAAATAAAAGTGTGGAATAAAAATAAACAACACAAAGGAGAAAATATTTAACATGGTTCACCAAATTTTGGCTACGTCCACCAAGAATCACTTTCTCATATTTTATTACAAGCCACGACTCTCTCAATACAAAACCTAGATCTGTTTGGAGATACGCTCCAAAAAAATCTACAAATTCACACCCAAATTCATACACATCTACAATGTTACATGATACCTATCATATGCACAAAACCACATAAGTAGACAAATCGCTTAAGTAGTTTTACAAAACCATGGGTATCAAAACCATGGACTAAAACGGTCCCATAAACATATGGGTCAAAAATCCCACATTTCTATATGAGAAAAATCATATTTCCTCAAGAGCCAAAAACCTCCGAGACAATTGTGGAAAAGTGTACATTACTCTTAGTTTACAGTCTTTTAACACTTTTACACATGAAAAAAGCTCCACAACCTAAAAATATCCCACTTGGAGACTAGTTTTCCTCCGAGAAAGCTTCTCAACCCTTCACTAGTTTCGTGAAGACCAACCAAATTTCAACACAACTCAGTTTTTTTCCTTGTGACCACCTTGGTCATCATGTCTATAGGATTCTGAATGAGTATGAATCTTCTCCATCTTGAAATTCTCTTCCTCCAAAATTTTCCTAATGAAATGGTACCTTAACTATATATGCTTCATCTAGAGTGGAAAGAAGAGTTCTTAGCTAGGTGTATACCACTCTAACTATCACTATGCAGCTTTCCTTCCTCCTCCCGCTTTATGCCCCGAATCCTCAAGAAATTAATGTAACCAAATCATTTCTTTTCTTGTCTCGTGGCACATACTCAACATACTCAACCTCTGTGGTTGAAAAAGCCACCAACTTCTCGTAGTCGTGGAAATCCAACTTATTGATGTCCCACCTATAGTGTAAACATAACCTTTCGTGCTCCTCTGCTTGTCTACATCTCTACCCATATCGAATCTACATAACCACACAAAGTTGTGTCTCGATCCACTGTAGCACAAAATTTTCTCCATGGTCCCCCTCTCGAAAATCAAGGATCCACTTTAATGTATACCAAAGTGATCTCTACCTGGATCACTCATAAATCTACTCACCGCTCCCATCGCATGGGCAATATCGTGCCCAGTACACACCATGGCATACATCAAACTACCAACCACTGATGAGTAAGGTACCTTGGACATCTATTTTCTCTCCTGCTCTGTCTTGGGACATTGCTCCTTTGATAACTTGAAATGGCCAAAGGAGTCCCAACCGGTTTAGCATCCTACATATTAAACCTCTCCAAGACCTTTTAATGTACTCTTCCTAAGATAAAGTTAGCTTTTGTTCCTTCCTATCCCAAGATATCCTCATACCAAGGATTTTTTTGGCTTCCCCAAATCCTTCATAGCAAAGGATTCACTTAGCTAATTCTTGAGTACTTTTATTTCTTGCATGTTTTTACCTACAACCAACATGTCATCCACATACAGACACAAGATAATATAACTACCATCCTCAAATTTCTTTGTATACACATAATGGTTAGAATGACATCTAATATAACCTTTCTCCATCATGAAGATATCAAATTTCTTATACCATTGACGTGGAGCTTGTTTTAAGCCATACAAGCTCTTCTTCAATTTGCACACCATCTCCTCTTTACCTTTGACCTCATAGCCCTTGGTTGCTGCATATATAGATCCTCCTCAAATCACCAATGGATAAATGTAGTCTTTACATCATCTTCTCTAAGTTTAAGTTTTTGCTACAACTATTCCAAGAACAATTCTAATAGAAGTCATTTTTACTACAGGAGAAAAAATATCATCAAAATCTATACCTTTTTTCTATACAAACCCCTTGACCACCAACCGGGCCTTATATATTTTCTTGCCTCCTTCTTCCTCTTTGACTCTAAACACCCACTTGTTCTGTAATGCTCTTTTTCCTTTGGGTAGCTTCACCAAATCCCATGTCTAGTTCTCCATGAGAGCTTGATGCTCCTCATCCATGGCTTGCTCCCACTTCTTCCTGGCATCTACCTGCATTGTTTCATCAAAGCTCTATGGCTCTCCACTATCAATGAGTAATAAATAATAAAGAGAATGGAGAAAATGTTCAGGTTTATCTTCTTACCTAGAAGACCTCCTTAATATAGTAGTTTGGGGTTCTTGTTGAGGAGGTTCTGAATTCATTCATGTGTAACTTTCCCATCCAGGAAGATCCTCTACCACTATATATTCTTTCTTGTATTCTTCCCTATTTTTCTTGCAATTGTTCTTATACATGACTTTCTCATTAAATACCACATCCCTAGATCAAATGATTTTCTTGTCCTTAATACTCCAACATTTATATCCAAAGTAATCACACCTTAACCAATGAAATTACATTTTTCTAATTTATCCTCTAGCTTGGTCCTATCATCCTAGTCTATATGGACAAACACCTCACATCGAAAGACTCTAAGAAATGAATAATCAAATTTCTTACCATATCAAGCCTCCCAAGTATGCCTCCATCCAAGGAACTTGAGATTCCTCTTTTTATCAAGTACAAGTTGTGCTCATGGCTTCTTCCCAAAAGAAAGAGGTAGTCCTACATGTAACCTCATGCTCCTAGCACGTTCCATTATTTTTTTTTCATCCTTTTCGATACCCCATTCTATGTGGAGTTCATGGAACTGTCATTTTTCCTATGGATTCCATTCTTAGAAAAGTAATCATCAAATTCATTGTTGCAATACTCCCTCCATTATCTGACCTAAGAAATTTTAGATTAAGACCTGTTTAATTCTCTACCAAGGCTTTCCATTTAAAAAAAGTTTCAAATACATCAGATTTGTTTCTAATACAATAAACCCAAACTTTCCTTGTTACATCATCAATAAAAGTAACATAATAACTTGAACCCCAAGAGATGATACCCTAGCCATCGGCCCCACACATCAAAATGCACCAGCTCTAACTTACTCTATTTCTTTGTAGGTCCAACCTTGAGAAATCTTACTCACTTGTATTTCCTATATATGCATTCCTCACATAACTCCAAACTTATTTTTTATATATCCAGGAAAATCCTTCTTTATGATCTCCATTACCCTTATGGCTCATATGACCGAGCCTATAGTGCAACAATGTTGTATCTACTTACAAGCCACAAGATTATAAACATTAGTGCTATAAGTGGTTAAATACAAGGTTCTAACCTTCTTACCTCTTTCCACCACAAGAACGCCTTGGTAACCTTCCAAGAGTCCACAATTAAATATCACAATAGAACCATCACTTCCCATTTGGAATTCCGATACATATTTCATTTTAAAGTAGGCACATGTCCGACATCCTTCAATAGCCATGTATTCCCATTTTCATATTAACCAAACAGATCCTTTTCCTACTATGTTCAGAAGGCTCATCATCACTAAGAAAAACATGCCCAAAATCTCCTTGAACATAATCAACAAAATGCCTATGTGGAGTAGCATGGAAAGAATCCACCGAATGTAAAACCCAAGATTCAGTAATATTGTGCAAAGAAAGAATCAAAACATCCCGACATACATTACACATTCGCCACATCTGCCTCCTCCTTGTTTTCTTCTTATTATTTCTTGTTTACATGGCTCCAAAGATCCTTCTTTGCATTTCCATACTTTCCACAAAGATACTATCTTTCTTTTGGATTTTGACCTTTCCCGATCTTTTGATTTTCCATCACTTCTCTATTCTTCTATCTCCCTTAGTTTCCACTATCAAAGCATTCCCTGAAGTAGAAGATTCCTAGAGATTTTCTTCACATTTCCACTTAGAATCACCCTTACAACATCCTCAAACTTCAAATTTGAGTTATTTGCCGGAACGAGTTGCTTACCACCATTACTGTGCTATTCTAACTCTTAGGTAAAGAGCACATAATTAATAAATCCCTAAATTCATCAAATTCTATTATAACCGAAGCTAGCATAGTTACAACCGTATTAAAATCATTTAAATGATTCTACTACTTTGAACCATTCTCATACATCTTCATATTAAATAAATTTTTCATTAAAAATATCTTGTTAGAGGCAGAGGTTTTCTCATACAACTTCCCTAATGCATCCATCGGGTTCTTTTGTAGTCTTTTCCTTTGAAAAATTAAATAATACAAAGATGTAAGAGACATGTGGATTGTCTCAAGTGCCTTCCTATCTAGCAAATCCCATTCTACATTTTTCATGCTTGAGGGTTTGTTCACCTTCTCAAACAAATGAATATAAAGATACTTTGATAAAGATAATCTTCATTTGCATCTTCCAAAGACTGAAATTCTACCCATTGAATTTATCAACCATTGATCTTCCATCATCTACCATAGCTCCCACTCAAGCTAAAATTTTTATCTCATGATTCAAAATTCAGCAAACCAAACCAGGATTTGATACCAATTCTTAGGAAATAAGGGATAAAATATGTGGATGAGTCCCTCATAGAATCACAACAGTAGAAACTAATATGCAGAAAATATTACAAATCTAAAATAAAAGTGTAGAATAAAAATAACACAACACAAAGAGACAATATTTAACATGGTTCACCTAATTTGGGCTACGTCCACCAAGAATCACTTGCTCATATTTTATTACAATCCACCACTCTCTCAATACAATACCCAAATCTATTGTAGCTATGTTCAACAAACTCTACAATTCACACACCCAATTCATACACATCTGTAATGTTACATCATACATGCCATATGCACAAAACCAC